>CM053580.1:462171733-462198391 GCA_028627135.1 Pseudochirops cupreus
TAGTTCCAAATCATCCTAAATATGCTTATTCTTGCATAGCTATTTGTATACTGTCCCTCCCATTTGATTGTGAGCTCTATGAGAGCTGAGACTTAGTTAGCACTTAAACTTTTATTGACAGATTAATTGACTGATATTAACAAATACATATGGTTCATTACAGGAACTAATGATAAAAAAATAAAAAATTAAGAGAACAGAAACTCATATTGATGTTGTCTTTCTGAGTTTCCTCTTAGTATTTCTGTTGATACTTCCTTTACTTTGCATAAGGAAGTTCACATTTTTGCTGTTATTTCTGAGTTTCAAGTTGTCAATATAAACTTTAAATTGATGCTATGGAGGTAGAGAAATTAATAATAGAACAACTTGGCAAAATGTACAGAAAAACCACTGTCCAAATCCTGCCATGGATCCTTGGGAAAAAGTTAGTTGATTTCTCTCAATCTGTTTTCTCATCTATGAAAAGGGGGAAATCATACTTATGCTATTGGGTTTATGTTTGGTTTTGTACTTGTACCCTCAGCACCTATCAAAATGCATGGGTGCATAGTAGGTGCTTAAAAAATTCTTGTTGATTGAATGATGGTTGACTATAATTTATAGACTTTTGGGAGGGTCAAATGAAATGCTGTATGTAAAGGGCTTTAAAACATGGAAAGACTTTAGAAATATCAGTAGCTAATTCCTTGCCAAACCCCAGTCCTGAATTACCCCTATGATTTGCCTTTTTTTCAGAGGCACTTGCCTTGCTGAATACTGTTATGAGTCATATCAACGATTATGAGTGTGATTCATGCCATTATAAATTTGTTTTTCAGTCTCACCTTGGCCCTCACTACTACATGACAAAATTCTATCCCTATAATAGAAACCATAAACTTGCTCATTTCTTCTCACGCTAGCTATACCACCACTGCCTTTCTCCCTTTTAGCAGAAGACTTCACCTAATACAGTAAGTTAATGAAAAAGAGAGTGTTCCTTGTGAGCTTTCTTCCTACCCCATTTCCACTCTTCAAGCCATCTCTTCAGCATCCCAACTCCTTTTTGTATTGTTCCAGTCTCAGAGAATAAAGTGGCCCTTTTCCTTGCTAATGCTAACCCCTCTACGTGTAGTTGTAAGAAGTAGAAAACTAGAGGTATGAAGACCCACAGAGGAGAGAGTAACCACAAGGATGAGATGGTCCATAGGGTCAGAGGTTGCAGAGATGTTAAGGAGGATGAATACTGAGTAAAGGCCATTTGGTCATTGGTAAACTTGGAGTGAGTAATTCCCGCCACATGAGGGGAACAGAAACAAGGTTGCTAAGGTAGGTTGCAGGAAAACAGGAATAAAGGGCATAGACATCATTTCTAGGAACTTGATTATAAATGAGAGGTGAAAATAGGCCAATAGCATGGGGAGGGGGAGGAATCAGGATTAAATATCTCTTTTGTTTATAGGTGAGATTTGGGCACGTTTGAAAGTATTATGTAAGAATTCAGGGATGAAGAGAAGTCTGAAATTTAGTAAGAAAGGAGGAGGGTGATGAAAAGGAGCAGATGGACTTTATATTTACCTGGAAAGTCTTATATGAACTGATGCTAAGTGATAAGAGCAGAACCAGGAAAAATTTGTACACAATCACAGACACATCGTATGTGTGATGACCAGCTTTGATAAACTGGACTCTTCCCAGCAACGCAAGGTTATAAGACAACTCTAAAAGACTCAGGATGGAAAGAGATGTCTACATTCAGAGAAAGATCTAGAAAGAACAAAGTTTAAATGGAGACCAAAGCAAACTACATGCTCTCTTTCTTTTCCATGTTTGATTTTGTTTCTCCTTTCCCATTGTTCACTCAATTGGTTACAACCCTTCTATACAACCAGACTAATGTCCAATGTGAAAGTATTTGCAGATCCTATACTTGATTACATGCTGTTATGGGAAGGAAAAAAGTGGGAGGGAAGGGAGAAAATTTGAAACTCAAGAGATTGTGGAACTGAAGCTTGTAAACCAAAAGTAAATAAACAAATCAATTTTTTAAAAAGGGCAAGGTCCTAAAAAAGAGAGCAGGAAACAGTACCAACGATATAACTAAAGGGATTGGCACTGGGATGCAAAAGGCTGATTATAGCTTAAACGGTTAAGAAGCCTGTCATCCCATAGTAAACCAGCAAAGAAAGGAGCTTAGATATCATCTTGTCCAAGCCTGAACTTCTAAAAATTAGACATCTGAGTCCCAGAATGGTGTAATGACTTACTCAGGGTCACACACGTAAGCAGAGGCAGAGCTATGTTTTTAAACTAATCATCATGTAAATGATGATAATGAATGATAATGATTATAATGAAAACCACTGCTTTTTTCCCCCTATAACACCACAGTAGCTTTGGTTATTATGACTCTGTCACAAGTTCATGTGTCATTGGTAACACTTTGCATCAGTTTATTAAAGTTTTCCTAGTTTCTCCGAAATCAGCACGTCCATCATTTCTAATAGTACAGTTTTTTTCATAAACCATAATTTGTTCAGCCTTTCTACAATTGATATTGACCTTTCTCTTCATCTGAACATCCTGAGTGTGGGGAGTGCTAGGGAAAACCACTTCCTTTTGGCTGTTTTAGCTGTTGCCCTGAGCATTCTGTTATCATGTCAGCAAACTCATGGTTTCTCCCCTTTGTCAATTTGGTTCTTTGCTACCACAAAAGATGCTGTAAATATTATAAAGAGACACAAAGATAAAGATAGATACATATGTATCTCTCTATATACATGAATTGTGTGTATCTGTGTATTTGTCTGTGTATCAGTGTGTCTTTTTCATCTTTCTTTGATCTCTTTGGGGTATAGATAGACTTAACAATAGTATATCAGAATGAGAAAGTAAACACAGTTTAGTGACTTTGTTAGTATTGTTCCACAGTGTTTTCTAGAATGTTTGAACCAATCCAGTGCCAAAAACAGTGCATTAATTTGCCCATTTTCCTACAACCACCCCCCCAATATTTGACATTTCCTTTTTTTGGTAAACTTTGAGAACCTGATAGGTATAGAATCACATAGTTGTTTTAATTTGCATTACTTTAATCATTAGTACATTTGGGTACACTGCAACATTTGGTGGGGTGGGTATGGCTGTTGAGAGCTTGACATTATATTAGAGGAAGGAGGGATACTGAGGGAATTACAGATACTCAAAATAGGTTAGTAACTGAAATAGTATTTTTTGCAATGAAAATTCAATTCAATTAAACAAATATTTATTAAGCTCCTATAGTGTGCGAGGTAGTTTCCTAAGTTTCAGGCATACAAAGTACAAAGTGAAACATTTCAAGGTACATGTATTCCATTGATGGAAAAGGAGAATTTCCAACATGAATAGACATTAAGTAAATACAAAGAGAGTTAATAGAAAATGCCCTGGTAGGAATCCATCCCTTTGACTGTGCTTTAAATTAATCTTGGTATTTTATGGGGTAGAATTTGGGAAAAAGTACATCCATGACATGGGGACCCACTTGGGCAAAGGATGAAATTTATTGTGTGGGGAACAACTGGCCAGCCAATTTGATGGAACTGGAAAGTTAAGTGAAAGGGATTAATATGAATAAGAAAAGAATAAAAGACATTGTCAAGTGGAATTCTCTTCCTATGCTACAATTAAAATGCATTTTATTGGAAAAATGGGTAAGAAACCATAGCCTTACAATATCCACTTAAAGAGTCTTCACCCACTCCTTCCTATAGACTCTGCTAATACTCCATAAAATTCTTCAGTGGCAAGTCTATATTCAAATTACTGAGAGGAGCATCCACCATTATTTAAATGGTATGAATAAAATAAGGATACAGGGGAAATAAAACTATGTAAAAACCAAAAAGAGCAATAATATTTATTTTTAAAAAGGATTGATCAGAGAGATATGGTCAGATTCCATTTCTCTGTAATAGAGAACTATCATTAACAAAAAAATAAATAAATAATGTTTGCATAGTGGTTTAATGTCTATAAAACACTGTTCTGAACAACTCTCTGAATTAGAGAGTACAAATATTAACTCCTTTCACAGATGAGGAAACAGACCCAAGGAGTCAGAGGCTCATCTATGGTCACATAGCTTGTAAAAACAACAACAAAAAGAATTGAAAGCCAGTTCTCCAGCAGGCCTTTTATCACATCTTGCTTTCTTGGAGAATGGGATAATATAGGGTGAGGTGTACACTAAAAGTGTAGGCTAAAGGCATCTTTAGATCAGTGGAGCTACTGATTTTTATATTGGCTCCTTATACTGGCCCTGTGCTTCACAGAGCTTTTGCCTAAAAACAATGCTGTAAATAAAGAATGAGGAATAATCCTTTAAAAACCAAAATCAATTAAATATACTACAATGCAATAGCATTTATAGGCTGCATGAAACACAGATAAACATTATTGACACAGCAAATTGGCATTTTCTCCGGTGTAGAGTCAAACAAATTATTTTTCCATTTTAGCTTCTTTGTTTATTTTTGGTCAAGCTTTCCCCAATGAGTCCTTTCCTTTCTCCGCATCTGAATGTCCTGAGTGTGGGGAATACTAGGGAAAAACACTTCCTTTTGGCTATTTTAGCTGTTGCCCTGAGCATTCTGTTATCATGTCAATAAACTCGTAGTTTCTCCCCTTTGTCAATCACTAACATTATTTGCAACTTGATATATATTTTTTCTTTTGAAAAATAAGATTCAATTCAATTTATTACATACTCAAGGCACTCTGCTAGGGAAAAAAAGATACAACTGGCACAAATCAAGCACTTAAATGCTTTCTGACTGATGAAATGGTCCATATCCTTAACATGATGACGTTATATAGTGGATTACAAATCACACTTAATATGAAATATTCCCCCTCCCTCTTTTGGCCTGGACCAATTATTTATAATATGTTGGAAACTCCCATCTTGTAAATACTATCCAACAAAGCAGATTAACAACATTTTTAGCATTCATTCATTATTTTCTATTCTTTCATTATTCATTCAATTAAGTATTTATTAATCTCCTAGTCTATGCCTGCTATGCTCCCTAATACGGGAAATTAAAAAATACATCTGTAACTTTGAGTTTTTACCTGAAGCATTTGTCCATGATAATACAACTAATATAAAGAAGAAAAGACTTTAGTTTTCTTGTATCCAAATCCAGCTCTCTATTCATTATGTCACGCTGACTCTCAAATAACATACAAAGTAATTTCAGGATAGAATGATTGTTAAAAATTGAATGGATCACCAAAGATCTTATGTAGGAGGTGTCACCTCCTGAGTTGTAAAGGAAATTAAGGATTCTACATGGTATAGGCATAGATGCATATATTTTGAATTTGTAGCTCGAGAAGTTCCCAAGTACTTTACTTGCTAAATGGTATAGACACACACATATATTTCAAATGAATTTACTGAATCTTTAAATTCCAATGACAAAATGTTCTCTAATATATACAAACATAAATTCTATACTCAATTTATAAGAATATAGATTCTCATGCCCACTCTTTCCTTCCAAGACTAACTCCCTTTTAAAAGACAAAATGCTCCTGTAACACAGGTCAGCAAACTTTCAAGAATTATGCCCAGTTGGCAGATTTTTGCATAGTTGGCACCTAATAAATGTTTTTTGGATGTTGAATGAATGTTGAATGAATGAATGTTCTTTGGAATGTCAGGGAGGAGTTGCATGTGTGGGTGCAGTGACCACATCCTGTGGAATGATGGGTGTGGTACTGCTTCTTGTTGATTTGAAAGTACAGAAGAGGAGACTGAGGAGGAGTAAAATGTGTTCCTAGTGACTCTCCTGTATTCCACTCAAAATTGGAATGGATTTTTAAAATCATGTTCTAGAATTTGTACTAAAACTCCCTAACAATTAAGCAATTCCAAAATGGAATGGGCTATCCTAGGAGGGAGAGGATTTATCTTTACTGAAGGCCTTTAAGCAAAAATTGGATGTTGACTTAGTAAAGTAGATTCTTAATAAGGTGTGGTTTGTTTAAGACGGCTTCTAAGAACACATACAACCCTGAAATTTTGCTATTTTGTAAACAGATACTATTCTTAAAATGGATTTAGATATGGGAATACTAGGGCAATGAGAAATACATGTGAGATATACTGTTGTTGTTTTTTTTTTCTTATCAGTAACAGGTTGAAGGATCAGAATCTATTGATTTCACAGGTATGGAGAATGTCCAACATGGAAATCCCCTCTACCAAGGCAGATCTGTAACTCATCTGTAATTTACAGTCATTTCAAGTTGTATATTTGGAACACTGAGAGCATAAAAGATTTGCCGTGGTCACCCATAGTAAGTGCCATAAACAAGATCCAAATCAAAGTCTTTCCTCCTTCAAAGGTAACCTTCTATCCATTCTACTATGCTGCCTTTCTGAAAAAGCTCTTCGCAACCTCAGTGTCTAGAACTCCACTCACCATTTACTGATAATGAAGAGTTATCAAGGACCTAAAAGTCAAGAATTCAAAGGGTGATTAGTTTGGAAACCTTGCTTTTTATCATTTTAGAAGCCAGGGCAGACTGAGGTTCCAGGATGTTGTTTTTCAAAAATTGATTTATGTAATGGCAAGCAAAGTAGCACTTTGCTGCTTGTTTCAACTATTCAAGTGCCTTTGAAACTTGCCTATGATTGTTTCAGGTCTTTGTTGGAAACAGTATTCTTTGTGTTGCCCTTAATAGTCCTTAGGGAATTTGGAAACTTCCCTGCCCTTAATAGGCCTAACATCATCACATGGAGCCCACAGTGGGAGGAGCTTGCTGAAAGAGAGGAACAGGAAGGGTGGAACAAGAAGGAGGAGAGCAGAGAAAAGCTCTCTGGTACCAAGCAGAATTGAAAGGGAGAATGAGAGCCTAATATGAAATATTAGGTAATGAAGCATTCTGTCTATTGAAAGAGGACTTTACCGATGTTTACAGAAGTCTTGGGACTTTACTATTCATTTTTGTTTCATTTCTTAGACAGAAACTTTGTCTATTGGTTTGTGTTACTGTGTCAGACAGAAAACAAATTGAGATGATAGTGCTGGTATTGTGTGTAAATATTGTTGTAGTTCTGTTAAGCTTTGTCTTCCTAGAAACAAAAACTTCGAGGAGCAGTCTCCGTAAGCTGAGGTATGAAACAGGAGCAGAGAGCTGCCTATGTGTGAGTCCAGGCAGGAGCTGGGAGAGCTGCCTACCAGTGAATCCAGGCCAGAGTCAGGTGAATCCAGGCAAGAGCTGGAAGTGGCCAGCCTGTGGCGGAGGACAGATAGGGTTTGGAAGGAAGTCAGCCTTGAGTTAAGATGAAGGAGGACTTTACTTGAGTACTCAGTGCTGACTGATGATATTGTAACTTACTGTGACCTAGGGGTGGATGGTATTTGTACTTTCTGCTACCCCTTAAGGATGATTGACTTAAGGATGATTAGAAGCCAGCCTCAAGTCAAGATGGGTACTCTACACTGGTGGAGGAGATTGTGACTTACTCAATGCTATGATTTGTTTAAGACTACGTGGCCACCTTGGTGATAAGTTGTTATGTTATATTGTTGTGAATTTTGTGCTTTAATTTCTTGAATGTTTTGCTTTAGTTTATTGCTGAATAAATAGAAAGTTCACTACACTATGTCATTAGATCCTTAAAGTTATTCAAAATAGCAGTCCTTAGGAGAACTGCTCATGATTAGTGTTATAATATATTAGGTAAAATAACATATTTTTTAAAAGCCTAGATCATCTTTTCAGGAAAATAGAACAGATTTTCAAAGGCAGTGTTGAGGGAATAGCTGACAACTTTTTAATCTGCCAGGCAGAGTTACTGGTTGTATTGTGGGGCAGGCATCGGGCAGGAAGTTGTATTATCAATGACATGCCAAGTGTTAGTACTGCTTCTATTATTTTCTTTCTTACACGTGGTGCTTTTTTCCTAATACATAAACACACTAATAACATATGAGTTACAGCTCCCAGAAAGGCATTAGAGTCATGGTATTCCTCTGAAGGAGTAATACTGTTAGGATATTTGATTGAAACAATAAATGCAAAGAAGCATTTATTTCTCTACTGATATTTAACCATCACACAATTTCTTTATATTTGTTTCACGTTGTCCCACATGTGAATGTTGCTTATCAACAATTTAGATGAGTGAAATGTTTCAGACAAAATATCACTTTTTTGTGGAAAGAATTCCATTCTTAGAAAATTGAGGGTACCGTCCTTGTCCTATTTTTTGTGTTAATTTCCCTCATTCATTTACTGTGGGATGAGGGGCAAGACATTTAAAGGCTCAGTGCTTCATTATTTACTCTGAAAATGGAGAGAACAATGACAGGGATCCACTTATATTCCCCATAAAATAAGAGAAAATGGTAAAATATGAAATAACATTAACTTATATGTGTATATATAATATATATATATATATATATATATATATATATATATATATACATATATATATGGAGGGGTGTGCTGGTAATTGCTTGACAACCAGCTCTAGAAAAATGTATGCTGTTAAGTTTAATCCTCATTATTAACATTTTCCCAACCCTATCTGTAGTTTAGACAACCAACGAAACAATAAATCAAGCCCTGATTTCTAATGTATATGTGAGCATTTGATTACATACATTTAATAACCAGTTTGCACAAAACAGCATGATCTAGCTCGAACACACTCCTATGTGTGTGTGTGTGTATGTATGTATGTATGTATATACAAAGATACACACCATGTGGCACATGATATGCTGGCACCAGCATTTGTGCATTATGTGTACACATATACATATACTCACATGCATGTATGAACTTGTACACACATACACACATACATATACCCGTGTGTGTGTGTGTGTGTGTGTGTGTGTGTGTGTGTGTGTATCCAAGAAATGGGTCTGGTGATGTTTGTATCCATTCTATGTTGTTTGTCCTCAGTTTCAGGTTCTATAGGTGATTCTTACAGGATTGGAAGTTTGAGCGATGGTCATCTTGGAGCCAGGATTGCAGGAGGGAAGTGCAGCAGTCAGCCAGCCCAGCACGGAAGTTCTGAGAATCTTTTGAGCTCAAGAAGGATTTTGGACTTGTAAAAAACATTCTGTGGAAACCAAGCTAAGCTATGAATCCAAAACCTTCCCTTTCCCTCTAAAATGAAGTAATACAAGAAAGAAGTAGCACTATGCCTCCCACTTGTTAGTGGTTAATAAATTTGGATATTTTATTATATTTTGAAGCTAATATTCTTTTGTAAAAAAGGTCCAATGTTACACATATACATGAATAAATATGCATACTTGTATACATACACATATATGTACATTGTGCATATGCATTGTATAAAAACACACACATGGTTTGCATGATTTTTCCATACACCAATTTTAGGAAGGCAGTGTAAATATCATTGTTCATGTGATAAAAGGAAAGACTGAGGATCCAGGAAATCAAGTCCCTGACCTCATAATTACAGCTAGTAAGTCAATGATACAAATACAGTTCTCCTGATTCCAAGCCTGGTATTCTATCTGTAGATCCACATATTTATACCAAGCTAATGTAAAACATTTTCATGGGAATAAGCTATTTCTAAGTTATTTCATTTCAGTTTAGTAGGCCTATGGTATGTATGTGTATGTGTATGCATGTGCATATGTGTGTGTGCACCTAATAATGGGCACTTATGGAATAGCTATTAGACTAGTTATTATGGGAATATGCACAAAGGAAATAAAACCCAAGAGCTATTTGGTAGACCAGTATGTAGAGGAAAGAAGCATTGATTTGGAGCCAGATGTTCCTCAGCTTTTTCAGCTTTGAAAAGTTATTTTGTAATACCTGGTTGGAATAGATGATTTCAAAGTTCTCTTCCAGTAAAAAACAAAACAAAAACACAAAAACAAAAACCTATGATCCTAATATGTGCATCCTTAAAATATAGTGCTAACTACCAAGAATGGTTTTTTTTTTTTAAAGAATGAAAAGGCATTTATGTGTAAGACTCCATGATATTGTCCTGGGATAGAAATACAAAAATACAGATAGTCCTTGCCCTCCAGGAGCATTCTAACAAGGGAAGACAAGGAGTGTACGCAGGTGGTGCATATAGGGTTGGGTGCTTGGTTTAGAAAATCACAGGGAAAATAAGTGGATCCATAAAGACATAGAAGGAAATCAGTTCAGTTATTTTAAATTCCTTTTAAATGCAAAATAGAAATTTTGGCCCCAGTATTGCCAATGTTTGTCTTGAAAACCTATTTAGTCACTTTGCTTTATGGATCCCAAACTTGAATGGCTTCTAGGTCACAGTGCTATTTCAAATGAGAAACACATCTAAGAGTCCTGTAGTGTGCAGTGTCTCTCTCATGAGGGAGGAGTTATATTTAATTATATGTTCTCTTTAACAGTTAGTGGTTTTCTAATTGCTCTGAATAGGATGTCCTTTTCATATTCTGGCATTGCATACATTTTGCATTTGATTCTGTTTATTTTAATCCACAGTGGTTCACAAGAAATCTACTCATGATTTTAAAAAATCTATCATATTAATCATGTTGTGCTTCACATTAATATATTCCTATATTGATAAATTGCAATGCTTTTTTCATCTATTGCCTAATTGATGGACACCAACTTTGTTTAAATAAATAGTTGGTATGTATTGGAACTTTGTTTCTTTTTGGATTCCATGGCATCAAGAATGTGCACAGTAATGGGATTACTGATTCAAAGATTGGTCATTTTACTTTAAAAAAAATCCAAGTTGAAATTCAGACTTAGTTTAACCTAGTCACAAAGCTATCAAAGTATTCCACTGTACCTCCTTTCTATAGGCTCTCCAACATCTGTATCTTAGCCAATAGAACATTAGTTCCCTTAATAAAATTATTCCATTTTTGTGTTTATGTGTTATTTACCTAATACTATGATTGGTATATCATAGAAAACATAAATACTTGATGAATGCTGAATAAATTAATCTTCACTTCATGGGATGAAGCATGAGTTGTTTTAATTTTAATTTTTCATACTATTAGGGATTTGGAGAATGTTTTTAAATATTTGGTCTTGTTTGACAATTTTTTTTAAACTGCATAATTATATCCTTTAATTACTCAAGTATTAGGGAGTGGCTATTAGTGAGTCTTATATATGTGTATATATGTACACACATATATTGTACAATTTGTATCAGATATTACTAGAATAACCCGACAATATATTAAGGGATAATATGTAGGCTTATGTGCATAAACATATGTTTATATGCAAATACTTTCATGTGCACATGGGTATATATAGATACACATATATTTGTAAATATATGTCTGAATAAAATATGTTTATGTGCATATATGTTATATGTGAAATCTATATATATTGGGTATCAGACTATTTTCAGCAATATCTGATACAAACTCTACAAAAGAGTATGCCCCTATATTTTTCGTATTCTAATTTCAATGATTTTATGCATCTATTTATTTCTAAACTTTATTAAATCAAAATGATCTATATTTATGATCTCTTCCTTTTATTATTAATATATAAAATGCTAATTAACTTCATGGATTTATTTTTGTTTCTAGCTGCTTTACTGAAGCTATTAATTTTCTTAATTAGTTTCATTTCTGCTTGGGGGGAGGCAATTCTGAGTATATCATCATACCACCAAAAAATAGGGATGATTTTATTTCTTTTTTGCTACTGTTTATACATTTAAGTTTAAACTCTTGTTTTAATGTTTTGGATAACATTTCTAGGACTTTGTCAAATAATAACAAGGGTGAAAGGTATCTCTGCCTTACCCTCTTTTCTTCTGAGAAAGCTTCCAATCTTTCTCTTAAAAAATCTCTTGGTTTTGAAATACCTTTTTGATCATATTAAAGAACAGTGTTCCACATCTTTTTAAAAATATTTTTAAATGTTGTTTCTCAACAAATGGGGTTCCATGCTATCATAGCAAAAATTTGATGGAGATAATCCCTCTATTAATGAATGCCATCAACTCATTTATAATTTGGAGTTTTAGAGGACTATTGGGCTTACTAAAAGTTTGAGTGATGTGATTAGTTTCATACAGCTGGTATGTGTAAGAAGCTGGACTTGAAGTCTTGCATTTCTTTATTCCAAGGTTGGCCACTGACCTTCTAGGTTGTGGGGCTTGCCTTTAAATAAATGAGAGCTATCTGTTGTTTAAAGCTTTCTTGTGTCCATTTAAATCATTATTTTTTTTTCTGATCTTTGTTTTGATAAAAATAATCATTATCATTATTTTCCTGTTGTTGAAAGATTCTGGAATCCTTGATTTGAACATAATTTAATCATAGCAAATTGTTTTCTGGCTCTATTGCTGGACTTTCCCAGCAAAAATAAATAAAACAAATAAATAAATGAATGAATAAGTAAATAACTAAATATTTTCAACAAAATGTGTGTCCATCAGTAGTAGATTTGCTGATAAAAATGTGGTACATAAAGTGAAAGGAATGTTACCATAAGAAATGACAAATATTAGGAATTCAGAGAAATGTGGAAATGCTCGTATGAATTTATGCAGAGCAAATAAAAGTTAAGAAAATATTATTAGCAATTTTATTATCATTTATATAGATCTTTAAGGTTTGCAAAGCACTTTACAAATGTTATCTCATTTGATCCTCATAATAATCCTGGGAGAGAGGTACTTTTATCCCAAGTTTACAGTTAAGAAAACTGAGGCAGACAAGTTAAGTACTTTACCCAGGGTTACATAGATAGAAACTATCTGAGTCCCTATTTGAACCCAGGTCTTCCTGCCTTTTGGTTCAGTGGTCTAGCCATGGATGGCATAACTGTTGTGATTAGTATCACACTGAAATAAAACTATGCATTTTTTATATTGTAATGGATAAACTTGGTCCTGAAGACCAGAAAATGAGATGAATTTTCTACCTTTCTCAGAGACATGAGAAATTATACATGTAGAATATATAATAAACCATCACATGTATTTACTTTGTTGACTGAAATCTCCTTTATTTGTCCTAAGGAGATGATTCAATGTTTCTGAATCCATGTGGAGGGGAGGTTTATATCTACAAATGGCATCTAAAAATTGATCAATTAAACTTGAAAAGAAAATGGTCATCAAAGTAAATTTCTGATTGTTGTTTGAGTTTTTCTTTTCTTCCTTTTTTTTAAAAGAGGGAGAAGACTGTAAAGATCTACAACAACCATAAACTTCTTCAATAAATTTGAATTTAGAAATACGGCTTATTGGAAAGCAGCTATGGCACATAGACACTGCTTCCAAAACTTGGAAAGACAAATGTTAAGTATTGTATGCATATAATGAAATTGTGTAGCTCATTTCTACAGGAAATCAATGAGATATATTTGAGAGCTTAAAAGGGATTATATATTTACATAAATAAAGTAGGCATTTGCTACAATATTAAGTAGTCTAGAAGTGACAAGAATTATTTGTGCCCATACTTTATGCCATTAATTTAGCATTTGTCAGAGAGAGAAAAATTCTTTTTTCTTTGAGGAGAAAAAAATTAAAACATTGCTTCCTCTCATAAATAATCCCATTCAGAGAGTGTATCATTTCCTGAGAGAGTGGGGTTAAGATGAGGACTGTGGTAGAAAGGAATACCTTAATAGGGTAATATTTGAAATACTTGAATAATACTTGAAATGCATCATATATGTATATATTTATATCTGAAAGGGATGTTTCAGATCATCTTATTTGTGTGTGTGTGTGTGTGTGTGTGTGTGTGTGTGAATAAATCAAGTTCCAAAGAACTCAAATGATTTGCCCAGTGTCATACACATAATAAGTGTCAGAGCTTTGTTCTGAACCCTAATACTCTGACTCTGGATGGATATTTTTTTCCAGTGTGCCACACTTCTCACTTGTTATACTTTCACTAATATCCATACCTTACCCTGGTTGAGGAATATATGGCTTACCTAGCTTTTAGTAAGGTAAAATCTATAAATTTGCTTAGATTCCAGAAAAGGTTTTCTTAAAAATAACTTTTGCTCCTTTTTTAGAGAAAATGGAGAGATGTGGACTAGATGATTGCAAATATATCAGAATGGTTGACTGAACAGATGAAAAAGTAATTGTTAATCATTGAAGATCAGCATGGCTAGAAGTCCCCAATGGAATGCCCCAGGGATTTGTCTTTGTTCCGACTTACCTTTTTAATTTTTTACCAAGTAATTGGAAAAGGGCATAGAGTGTTCAGAGTATGTAGCTGACACAAAATTGGAATGAAAGCTAACATTTTAGAGGCCAGACTCAGGATCCAATAGCATCCTTGAATTTCAGTAGAGATAAATGAAAAGTCTTGAATTTGGGCACAAAAATCAACTTTAAAAGTAGAACATGGGATGTTAAGGCAGCAATTGTTTATTAAAGAAAAAAGATCCAAGGGTTTGAGTGGGCTGAAAGTTTACATGTCAGTAATCTGATATGGCAGCCAAAAAGTGAGACTGGATCAAAGGGAAGGTCTTATTATACTCTGCTATTGTAATACCTTAACTGCAATATGATTCATTTCTAGGCACAATTGAAGAAAGACATTGATAAACTGGAAAGTGTGTACCATAGGACAACCAGATGGGTGATGGCTTTGAGTCTTTGTCATATAAGGATCAGCTACAGGGCCTTGGAGTGATTTGCCTGGGAAGAGAAGTTTTAGGAGAGGGGAGTGTGTGTGTGTGTGTGTGTGTGTGTGTGTGTGTGTGTGTGTGTGTGTGTGTGTGTGTGTGTGTGAAAGAGAGAGAGAGTGAGAGAGTGCTTATTTAATTATTTTAAGGGCTGCCATAGGGAGAAGGGATTATATTTACCCTGTTTCTCCCCAAAGAGCAGGATCATACAAATTTAGAAGTGGCCAAGACAGTTGCTTGATATTAGGAAAAATCTCCTACCAATTAGAGCTGTCAAAAAGTGGAATGGCATGATTTGGAGAGCCGTCAGTTCTCTCTGTTCATGATGAGGTGCAGCCTCTGGGAGCCCCCTTGAGCTCTCCTTGAATCTTTGAGGCACAGCTCTGGGAGCCCCCTGAACTCTCCTTGAATCTTCCCATAGAAGGCATTTGTCTGAGGTCATGGGCCTTAAGTTGTTGGCTCTGTCCAAGTCCTTAGCCCTCCTTTGTTACAACTTTTTCCCACCCTTGTTCCTCCAGTTCCACCCTTGAACTGGCCTGGCCCACCATTGTCTGTGGTCTCCAGGTAGCCTCCAGCAACTTCCCACCCTTAATCACTCATTACTGGAGTCTGACCTCATCTGACTCCGGAAGACCCTCCCCAAACTCATTACTGGAGTCTGACCTCATCTGACTCCTCCTGAAGACCCTCCCCAAACTCCTCCTCTAGACACCCCTATATTCCTCCTGCAACCTTTCTGTATACATGATCCCATCTTCCCTCCATGTGGTGTGAGAGCACCATAGAATGACCTAACATATATTTACTCTGTCCTGCTTGTCCAAAACAAGCATCACAGATACCTAGGCTCCGAGGTCTACCCCATGTGGCAAACTTTCAATAAACTTTACTTTTCTTTGGCTGAGAGAAGACTTGAGTTGAATTCTTTCAGCAGGACTGGCATGTTGATATTTTGGGGTTTTGAGCAGCCCTAACCCTCTTTATGGGTGACCACATCATTCAGACTCCTTTAGGCAAGGGCTGGATGACTATTGGCTATGTAGTTTTTACTGAGGATTTCTTTGGGGCATAGGTTAGAGTGGATGGCCACCAAGGTCCTTTCTGAGTTTAAAATTCTGGAATTTTTTTTTAACACAGTCATCCCGGAAATAGAATAGATGGATAAGTTATGCTGTTATACAGCTGGAATTACAAGTAAGATGTGTGCAGAAAGATGACCAAACTATAGACTTCTAAATCTCCAATAACTAGACACAAAACAAATAAGTTGTTATTAAAAAAACTAATCTCAGGAAAAAGAAATTAAGATACCTATAAATACTGTATATCTAGTATATCTACATATTACTAACTTGAACACAATATTAAAAAAATAAAAGAAGAAAATTTCCCAGAAAATCTGAATATAGAATTCTGACTGAATTCATATATCAAAGTCTGAGAAAAATATCATGCTTATAACTCTAAAGTATGGATGAATTAAATTTCATAACTTCAACAACAAATTTTACAATCAGTCCGGATAAAGACATTCAGCTATGAAGGAACCCAGTTCAAATTCTACCTGGATTACTCCAATGCTATGAATTTGTTTTTAGAAGGAATAGAATAATTTGTTTCAAATAGCAAAGGAACTCAAGCTATGATCCACAGTTAGGTCCCCCCCAAAATTAAGCCATTTTTGCCACTAAAAAAAAAATTAAAAGTATCTTCAATTAAATAGAAATATTTGGAACATTTAGGCAGCTAGGTGGCACAGGATATATAGGTGGCATAGAGTGAGGAAAAATCATCTTCATGAATTCAAATCTGGCCTCAGATACTTACTAGCTGTGTGACCTCGAGCAAGTTACTTAGCCTTGTTTGCTTCAATTCTGATATGGTTAGGGTTAGGGGCGCTTAAGAGACCCCAAAATACCAAAATACCAACACGTTGGGTCTTGCTGAAAGAATTTGACTCAAGTCTTCTCCCAGCCAAAGAAAAGCAAAGTTTATTGAAAGTTCATTAAAAGTTTGCCCTATTGGGTAGACTCTTAAGGAGCCTAGGTATCTGTGATGCTTGCATGGGCAAGCGGGCCAGAGCAAGTCTGACACAGAGTAAATCTGGACTAGGTCATTCTATGGCATTCTCACTCCACATGGAGGGAAGATAGGGTCTTATGTACAGAAAGGTTGTGGGAATCTAGAGGTGGTCTAGAGGAGGAGTTTGGGGAAGGTCTTCAGGAGGAGTCAGATAAGGTCAGACCCCAGTAATGAGTGATTGAGGGTGGGAAGTTGCTGGAGGCTACCTGGAGCTGAAGAAGTGCTGAATGGCCTATGTAATATATTTTGGGGTAACTTTATGATTTTGTAATTCAGTTTTATGTTAAGTTGTAAAAGCCACATTTCTTCTCCCCCTCCCCCAGCTGTACTGTGTCTGCCCCAGCCTAGAGGTATTTCCTCTCAAAGGATTAACTCTTCATTCAAGGTACTACCTCCTTTTGTCCTAGCAAACAAAACTCATCCACTTGCAAATCAGGATGGGTACATCTCATTTAACTCTACCTCAAATCTGACTGCTGGTGACCTTATGAGGTATCAGGGCTCAAACCACACCCCCTGCCCCTTCCCTCCTGCTGGTTGTCCCAGTGTATTATGGGTAAAACACATGCGCAGTTGATGTCAAGGGTGCATGTCCCTTTAAGTATTAACCACTCCCTGGTCCCTCCCTAACTCCACCCTTGTACACCACATTAGCCTAATGAACTTATGATTGACAGCCATATGTCTTAAAAACTGTGTTTCACTTCCTTTTCTTTGCAAATGGCCCTTTCTAGCTTTTTCTCATTCTAGCAAACCATCTGCCCGCTGCAGGGCATCACACTTCCAGACTTTCTCTGACTCCCCCTCCCCCCCCTTTATCCCTTTCGAGCTTTTCCTAGCCAGGTTTCCTCACCCTACCCCTTTTTGTCCTGTGAATCAATAAACTTTTGTAAATCTACCAAAAGACAGCTGAGCCTGTAATTCTTTTCAGATGCAAACCTAGAAAGGATTTCTCATTAGAAATCCCCCCAAAACCTATCCCTTATCAGAGCCAAGAGACAATGGTGGGCTAGGCCAGTTCAAGGGTGGAACAGGAGGATCAAGAGTGGGAAATTGCTGGACAAGAGGGCTAGCTAAAGACTTGGGCAGAGCCACAATGAAAGGCCTATGGCCTCAGGCAAATGCCTTATGTGAGAAGATTCAAGGAGAGCTCAAGGGGGCTCCCAGAGCCTGCACCTCATCAATTCCACATCTATAAAATGAGCTGGAGAAGGACCTAGAGAACCACTTCAGTATCTTTGCCAAGAAAACCCCAAATGGGGTCATGAAACATTGGACGTTATAGAAGAGCCATTGAGCAACAACTGATTTGGGACATTCTTACAAATAACAAAACAAAAACCACAAGAAGTGAACAGAATATTCAAACTATAAATACTGTAAACAAGAAAAACACAAGAAATGTAAACAAGCACACTTATCAAGGAAGCCTAATGACTTCAGTCAATTCACTCACTCACTGACTTTTTGATTATTTATTGTTAAAAACAAAAGAAAATAGGTTGAGCAAAAGAGCAAAATAAAGAACAAAAAGGGATTAACAAGGGACAAAGCACTCTGAAAGGGCAGAAGATTCAAGGACACTTGAATCAGAAACAGGGAAGAGGGAATAGGGAAATAAATATTCCAAAGATGGATAACAATGATCTCCGAAAGTGAAATGATGCATTTTGTGGGAGGGACAACACGGTGGTAAGAAGTGTCTAAGAGGAGAGAGGGGAGCCGAAGGTACACTACCATCTGGCCCAAAGGAAAACAGAAAAATGTCGCTATTCTTCCTTACTTTCTTGAGTACAAGGGTGAAAATAGGGTAAAACAGTAGAGAAAAAGGATTTGAGAGAGAGAGCTCCATTTCACCCCTAAAAGGAAATAAAAGGCTGCCACTGAAGAGTATGCACACTAGCAAGGAGAGGAGGGAATTACACACACTTTTTTTTGACATTTTAATTTATTATTCATTTATTTTTAATACTTTTCTTTTTAAATTTTGAGTTCCAAATTTTCTCTCTCTCCTATCCACTCCCACACTCATTGAGAAGGCAAGCAATATATCAGTTATACATGTAAAATCATGTGAAACATATTTCCATATTAGCCATATTTTTTAAAGCCGGAAGAAAAATAAAGTGACAAAATTACTCTTCAATTTGTACTTTAGAGTTCTTCTGTTCTCTTACTGAAAGCGGACAGCATTTTGTCATCATGAGTCCTCTGGAACTGTGTTGGATCATTGTATTGTGCAGAGTAGCCAAATCTTTCACAGATGATTATAACATGTTATTGTACATGTACAATTCTGTTATTGTACACAGTGATCTCCTGATTCTTCTCACTTTACTTTGCATTGGTTCATACAGATTTTGTCACGTTTTTCTAAACACCCTCCCAAACCACATCATTTCCTAGTGCACAATAGTACTCCATCACAATTATATGACACAATTTGTTCAGGAATCTCACTCTGATCAGTTGTCCAATACCCTTACCATTTTAGGTTGAGAGTTCTCAAAGCTGCTGCTGCCCAGAGTGTAAACTCTGGACAGTCCTCTATCAGGATGCCATAGATTTCTCTTGCCAACCTCCCAAGTTCTCTTAGGTCAGAAAAATGTTTACTGCTCCAAAATCTGATTTAAGGCATTTATTTCAAAGTTGTTGAGAGAGTTCAGCTGAGTGGTTATCCCTAATACACCTTCTTGACTCTGCTTGCTTTTGGATTGCTTGCTGGACTCTGGATTGCTTTTCCAATTGGCTCCATGCTTGTTCTAAAGGAAAATGAGTAGAATTTCAATGTATTTAATCTTAGGAGAATTTGTTTATTTGGATACCACTTTATCCAAATAAAGGTTGCACCTTCTTGGACTTAATCCCATTCCAAGTAAGTGGAACTATAAATTCCAATTTATAGCCAGGACCTAAGGCAGTGGAAGAGACATACAACCTGTGACAAGATAGCTTGGCCTTAGGAGAATAAAAAATCATGGTAAGGGAAATAGGCAGGACTGAACCCCATGAGTCATGACACAGAATATCTCCTATCATATGGCATTGTTTTTATTTGATAATACTTGCTTTACGAATTGATATTTCTAAGAGTGAGGAACAATAATAAATCAATAACAGCAGAAAGAAGGGAATGCAATGAAGATCTATAGATGTAGTAAAATAGAATAAGGGAGGGAAATCAAATTTGGTATTAAAAAATCAGCTATAATGAGGAACATAGTAACATGTAAAAGAACATGTAAAGGCACAGGCTATACATAAGAGAATTTAGAATAGGTTATAAGGAGAAACAAATATATAAGAGGAAAAAGTAAATGAAACTTTTGGGAAAGAGCTTGCAAAGGAATGTTTCTTAAAGTTAGAAGATGGGGTGGAGAATCACAAGCCTAAATGGATAATAAAATAAAAAGACAAAAAAGGGAGCATAAAAAGAAACAAAGAAAACTATTTCTGTCGTATGACATTTCTGATTTAAATTGAGAAAGCTGGTACATGCACAAGTAATCAGAAAAGAGGAAGAGTCCGTAAGAATAAACTAGCATCAAGTAGTGTATGCAAAATTAATTGCAAGGACAAAAGCTGATTTAAAACAGGAAAGGGATAAAAATCAATACAAGAGAAATAAATGGAGCAGAACACAACCCCAGCAATCACAACTTTAAATTTGAATGGATTTTTAAAAAATCCAATAAAATGAAAGAGAGTGGAAGAATTGATAAGAAAATAAAATCCAAAAATATGCTGCATCCATCTAAGCATAAACATACATAAGAAATAAGAAAATAGAAGCTGCATAAAAATTCATTATGTATTAGGTGACTCCATTAGATTCATTCCATGTTATCAGAAATGGCAAAAATACAACATTTCAGTTTAAAGCGAGCTGTAAAGGGAAATTACATTATACTTAATAGTACCTTAGATAAGAAATATTATTAACGCTAAACATATATGCACCAAATGATATGGCATTTAAATCCATGAAGTAAAAGTTAACTGAATAGCAAAATGCCATAAATAACAACACAGTAATTTTATTTTATTTTTGCTTTTTGGAGGGGGGAAGGCAGGGCAATTGGGGTCAAGTGACTTGTCCAAGGTCACATAGCTACTAAGTGTTAAGTGTCTGAGGCCAGGTTTGAACTCAAGTCCTTCTGACTTCAGGGCTAGTGCTCTATTCACTACACCACATAGCAGCCCAACACAGTAATTTTAGAAGAATTTAATGTTTATCTCTCAGGGACAGATAATGTTTTTAAAATTATTTTGTTTTATTTTTTCAATTACATGAAAAAAACTTAAACATTTATTTTTTTTTAAAATTTGTAGTTCCAAATTTTCTCCCTCCTTTGCCTTTACCCTGCCCTGACTTGAGAAGAGAAGAATCTTTTTATATAGATTATATTTATGGTCATGCAAGACACATTTCCATATTAGCCATCTTGCAAAAAGAAAAAAAAAAGAAGAGAGAGGGAAAGTTAAAAAGAAAGGAAGTTTTGATCTGAATTCAGCCTCCATTAGTACTTTCTCTTTTGGAATTGTCTTGGATCATTGTATTGCTCCATTCACACTTGATTATCATAAAATGTATAAAATGTTCTTCTGTTTCTGCTCCTTCATTTTGCAACAGTTATTATAAGTCTTCCAAGGTGTTTTAGAAACCATTCTGATCTTTATTTCTTATAGCACAATAGTATTCCATCACAAACATTTTTGTACATATAGGTCCTCTTCCTTTTGGTTTGATCTCTTTGGGATGTAGACTTAGTAGTGGTATGACTGGGCCGCAGGTATACACAGCTTTATAGCCTTTGGGAGCAGTTCCAAATTGCTCTCCAAAGTGGTTGGATCAGTTTTCAACTCAACCAGAATGCACTGGTGTCCCAGTTTTTCCACATCTCCTCTAACATTTGTCATACTCCTTTTCTGTCATGTCAGCCAATCTGATGGGTGCAAGATGGTATCTCAGAGTGGCTGTAATCTGTATTCCTCTAATCAATAGTGGTTTAGGGTACTGTTGTTTTTTTTTTTCATTTTACTGTATATAGTTTTGACTTCTTCCAAAAACTGCATGTTTTTATCCTTTGACCATTTATCAACTGGGAAATTGCTCTTATTTTTGTAAAATTGGTTCAGTTTCTTATATATTTGAGAAATGAAGCCTTTCTCAGAGAAACTTGCTCTGAGTTTTCCGCCCAATTCCCTATTTCCTTCTAATATTGACAATATTAATTTTGTTTATGCAAAACCTTTTTAAAAAATTTCATCTAATCCAAAGTATCCATTTAACTTCCTGTAATTCCCGCTATCTCATGTTTGGTAATGAACTCTTCCCTTATTCATAAATCTGACAGGTACATTTTTCCACGCTCCCTTAATTTACTTGATAGCTCCCTTTGTGTTTAAGTCACTTATCCATTTTGACCTTATCTTGGTACATGCTGTGAGATGTTGGTCTATGACTAGTTTCTGCCAAACTACTCTTCATTTTTCAGTTACGAATTCTTACCCCAAGGTTTGGATCTTTGGATTTGTCAAACTCTAGATTGCTATAGTCACTTACTACTGTGTATTATATACCTTGTCTATTCCACTTAACTACCCTTTGTTTTCTTAGTCAGTACCAGTTTGTTTTGATGATTACTGCTTTGTAATATAGTTTGTCATCTGGAACTGCTAGGCTGCCTTTCTTAACATTTTTTCCCATTGATTCCATTGATATTCTAAGATGTTTTTCCCCCCAGTTGTATTTTGTTATGACTTCTTCTAACTGCTATAAAATAATTCATTGCTAGTTTCATCAATATGGCTCTGAATTGGTAAATTAATTTAGGTAGAATTATCATTTTTATTTTACTGGTTCAACTTACCCATGAACAATTATAATTTCTCCAAATGTTTCATTCTGTCTTTGTGTGAACAGTGTTTTATAGTTGTTTCATGTAGTTTCTGGGTTTGTCTAAGCAGGTAGACTCCAAAGTATTGTATATTTTCTGCACTTATTTTAAACAGAATTTTTCCACCACTTCCTGCTGGACTTTGTTAATAACATACAGAAATGTTGATGTTTTATGCATTTTTTTTGTATCCTGAAACGTTGCTGAAGTAGTTAATTATTCCAACTAGGGTTTTTCAGTTGATTCTTTAGGATTCTCTAAGTACTACATCCTATTACATTCAAAAAGTGACAGTCTGGTTCTCTCATTGCTTTCCTTCAATTTCTTTTTTTCTTGTCTTACTGTTATAGCTAGAATTTCTAATACAATATTGAATAAAGGTGGTGATAATGGGTGTCCTTGCTTCGCCCTGATCTCATTCAGAAGGCTGTCAGTTTGTCCCCATTGCTGATAAAGCTTGCTGATGGTTTTAGATAGATACTGCTTATCATTTTAAGAAAAACTCAATTCATTACTATTCTTTCTAGTATTCTTAATAGAAATGCATGTTGCATATTGTTAAGTCTTTTTTACATCCATCGATATAATTGGATGATTTTGATGTTTTTGTTATTGATGTGGTCAGTTATGCTGACAGTTTTCCTAAAATCGAGCCAGCTTTACATGCCTGGTGTACATCTCGCCTGTTCATGGTAAGTGCTTAAGATGTTCATGGTCTTTGTCATATGTTGCAGTCATCTTCTTGCTAATATTTTATTTAAAATTTTCGCACCAATACTCATCAGGGAAATCGGTCTATAGTTTTCTCTCTGTATTTGCTCTCCCTGGTTTAAGTGTCAGTACCCTATCTGTGTCATAAATGGGATTTGGTACAACTCCTTCTTTGCCTTATTGTTCAAACAGTTTACAAAGTATTGGAATAGCTGTTATTTAAAAGTTTGGTAGAATTCATTTTTCAATCCATATAATTGGGCAAAACAGACTCTAATACTTGCTCTAATTTTATTTTCACTGATGGTTCATTCATCCTTTTCATTTTTGATATTGGTAATTTGGTTTTTTTCTTTCTCCTTTTAAATCAAATTAATCAATGGTTTATCTATTTTTTTTTAATATAACCACTTCCTACTTTTATTTATTAGTTCAATGATGTTTATACTTTAAATTATCCTAAACACAAGAGATATTTATTAAAATGTGAATATTGGTAAAGAAGGAACAAAATTACCTCTATTTGCTTAACAGCAACTTACTTGGAAACTTCCATAGAATCAGTAAATAAACTAATTGATACATATAATAGCTTTAATAAAGTAGGAAGATGCAAAACAAATACACAAAAATCATCATTTCTACATAGTAGTCAGTCAATAAACATTTACTAATTAAGCATTATGTGCCAGGAATTGTGCTAAGCAGTATGCTTTCTTATTGCTAAGAAATAACAAAACATATGAAGAAAACACAATTGAAAGGGGAAACAATTTAAAATAGCAATAAAATGAATAATATTTTTGGCATTCCATCCAAGTCTCATTTAATACTTCTATAAATACAATCAGAGAACACTTGTTTCAAAAAGGGAGAATAATTTAAGTAATTGTAGATATATTCACTGTTCTGGATTGATTTGCAGAAATGTAATAAGAATGAGGATACCACCTAAATTAATTTATAGATTTAGTGCTATCCTAATTAAACTACCAAGGGAATGCATTATAGAACAAGAGAAAATAATAATAAAATTCATCTGAAGGACAAAAAAAGTATAGAAACTTAATGAATACATGTGTAGGAATTAAGGGGAGAAACAACTCTTCCAGGCCTCAAATATAAAGTAGCAATCATCAAAATTATTTGGTACTGGATAATAAAGAGGAGAAATAGATCACCGAAACAGACCAGACATGAAAGAACCAGGAACAATCAAATTTAATAAACCAACATTTCATAACACAGAACATACTATACTTAAGGAGCTGTAGATAAAATGGATATTAATTTGACCATATTTTTCTTTTGCCAACATCTTACACCAAATCCTTCTTGCATGGGTTTTTAAAATTAAATTTCATTTTTTAAAATTAACATCGTATTCATTTTTTTCTCTTTCTCACCTTTTAAAAATAAGAAAAATAAAAACTTTATTAAAAATATGCAAGAAAATAAAATTCTCACAATGGTTATATCCCTATGCATCTCACTGTACCTATTTATTGTATCACCTCACTGGTAGGCAGTAGATAGTACTATTTTTCTTAAATTTTAGACAAATACTAAAACTTAGATATGTAAGATAAAGAAACATTATAAACATAAATATAAAATAAGAAGACAAATATGTCATACGCACAGCAGAGGATTCAAAATATGTAACAATAAGTTACTATTTCAAGAAAGCCTATATTTAAATACTGTGTATTAAGTTGAAAGCTGTTCATCTTTTCTCTGCTTCCTTGTAGGTTATCTTTTGTTCTCTGTTGTACACTTTCTTCTTTGTTCTTTTTCCCCCTTTCCTCCCTGCTAACCACCACACCACGGCTACAATTGAGGATGGATATGTTTATATTTAGGTATTAATATATAGATACACACATACATATACATATATACACACATACACACATACATATATAAACATATACTTTCCATAGGAGACTCTACTCTTAATCTTGTTTTTATGTTTGTGCATAGCTTTTATTCCCTATCTCTCCTAACTCCTTCACTTTACTTCTCCCTGCTACCTTGACCTCCTACTAATCTTCCCCCATTCCAGCAATTCCTCCCTGATCCTCCCATTCCCCTAAATCTAAACACCCTTCTATACCTCCCTTTTAACTTATTCCCTCACCCTTCCCTCTAAGGATCCCTCCTTTATCCTCTCCCCACTTCCTATCCCTTTAAAGTTTTATTTCTTTTTTTAAATTTAGAAGACTTTTATACTTTTCTAGGTGTATACATATTTTCTCCTCTTAAACCAATTCCAGATGAAAGTAGGTTTCCAGGGCTAACAGCTCCCATTCCAGATGAAAGTAGGCTTCCAGGGCTACCAGCCCCCTATCCTCCATCTAATTCCTCAGCATTGGTTCTTCCTCTTGCACCTCATTTGTGTAACATAGTTCCTCTTTTAGTTGTTCTTCAATAGTTTTACTTTCTAAAGTCATATCATACTTATCTATACCCCAATCTTTCTTATAAACTACCTAATAGCTAGTAACAATCTTAGACATAAGTTTTACATTTTCCATACATAAAAGGTAAACATTCTATCCTTATTTCGTTACTTATAATTGGTCTTTGGTATCTACCTTATATTTCTGTTGGCTCTCACATGTAAAAGCTTCTATTGAGTTCAGGCTTTTTTTTTAAACAGAGTCCTGAAAGTCCGACAGTTGATCAAATGTCCATTTTTTTTTCATTCAGAATTATGCTTAGTTTTGGGGGATATGATATTTTCACTGGGAGGCCCAGTTCTTTTGCTCTTTGATATATGGTGTTCCAAGACCTGCAATCTTTGAGTGTCACCAACACTAGGTCTTGTATGATTCTAATTGTGGTACCATCATATGTAAATTGATATTTTTTTCATGTGGCAGCTAGGTGGCACAGTGAATAGAGCAGTGGCCCTGCAGTCAGGAAGACCTGAGTTCAAATGCAGTCTCAGATGCTTAACACTTACTAGCCATGTAACCTTGGGCAAGTCACTTAACCTAAATTGCCCTGTACTCCCTCTGCAAAAAAAAAAAAAAAAGCAAAAAAAATTTTGTTTTTTTTTCTTGTAGCTTGTAATATTTGTCCTTGATCTGGGGTTTTCAGAATTTAACTATAATATTACTGTGATTGTTCCTTGTAGGATCTCTTTCAGATGGTGATCAGTGGATTTTTTTTCTATTTTTGCTTTCCCCTCTTGTTCTAATGCTTCAGGACAATTTTCTTTAATTATTTATTTTATTATTATATCAAGATTTTTTTCTCAGAATTTTCAGGTAATGCA
>CM053580.1:462198891-462236946 GCA_028627135.1 Pseudochirops cupreus
TGTTCTCTTAATTTTTTATTTTTTTATCATTAGTTCCTGTAATGAACCATATGTATTTGTTAATATCAGTCAATTAATCTGTCAATAAAAGTTTAAGTGCTAACTAAGTCTCAGCTCTCATAGAGCTCACAATCAAATGGGAGGGACAGTATACAAATAGCTATGCAAGAATAAGCATATTTAGGATGATTTGGAACTAAAATAAACAGAGGGAAGGCAGTAGGTTTAGGAGGGATTAGGAAAGGCTTCCTCTAGAAGGTGGTATTTTAACTAGGTCTTGAAAAAAACATGGAAGCCAAGAATTAAAGATGGGGAAGGAGAAAGTTCTAGCCATGGGGGACAAGATATAAAAATACAGAGAGTTGGGGAATGGCGTATCTTATCTGAGGAACAACAAGGAGGCCACTGTCACTGGATTTTAGTGTATGTTGGCAGATTACAACCAATCTATGATTTACTGGTTGAATGAAATATAATAACAACTTGGCATATCACATACTCCATCAGTTTGCTGAAATGGTATCATCCTTAAGGAGCACACAAGCTAGCTTCTTCTCGAAAGTTTGTCAACAGTAGAGCACATTTGTACATTCTTTGCTGGCTACTACAGAATTGGGAGATTTTCTTCCATTGGCTACATAGCCAGAAATGTTGGCATTTTTAAAATGACCCTAGTCAACAATGGCTGTGACTTTGCTTATTTACACCTGAGGTAGCAAAGTGATTCTTTCACTGACGGGTTTCTGTGGGGAAAAAAAATACATATATGTGTATGTGTGTGTGTATATATGTATGTTGACATGATAACAGAATGCTCAGGGCAGCAGCTAAAACAGCCAAAAGGAAGTGTTTTTCCCTAACACTCCCAACATTCAGGACATTCAGATGAGGAGAAAGGTGGTGGTGGTGGCAGTGGTGATGATGATGATGATGATGATGATGATGATGCAGTGCCTAGAGTACTGGGCCTGGAATCAAGAAGACATTTTCTTGAGTTTAAATCTGGTTTCAGACACTTAGAAGCGACTGAACAACAACAAAAACAACAACAAATTACTTATGAATCCTAGGGAGTTGCCTCAGGCATTTGGTGTTTTAGTGACTTGTCCAGAATCTAATATCTAGTAAGTGTCAGAGAGGGGACGTGAAGCCCAGACATTCTGACTTTGACCCTAAGCCCTTTTGGCTTGGCCACGCTTCCTCTGAACCAAATACTCTTCCTATTTTCCTCTTATCAGGTCTTCTTGTCCACCAACAACAAAGCTAGGTGACATTGTGAACGAAGAATCAGGAACATATGACTACAAATCCTGCTCAAACACTTACTATTGATGTTACAGAGAGCAAGTCACTTAACCTCCTTCTGTCTTGGTTTCTCCATTTGCAAAAGGGGGGTAATAATAGTGCATATCTCTCAGAGTAATTGTGAGGATCAAATGACAATATCTTTGAAGGGCTTTGCAAATCTTAATTCTCATTGTTGTTCAGTCCAACTCTTTATGACCCCATTGAGGATTTTCTTGGTAAAGATACTGGGGTGGTTTGCAATTTCCTTTTCCAGCTCATTTTACAGATAAGGAAAATAAGGTAAACAGGATAAAATCACTTGCCTAATGTCACACAATTAGTAAATGACTGAGACCAGATTTGAACTCAGGAAGATGAGTCTTCCTGACTATAGGCCCAGCACTTTATCCTTTGTACTGCCTACCTGCCAGGAAACCTTAAAGCACTATGCAAATACCTGAGTACTACTATTATATACAATTTTTCTCTTGAATAAGGTTCTTGGTATAATACAAGCATAACTTGAGATATTTTGAAGAGGGCCATAGAGTTGAAGCTCTATTTAAACTGTGCTCATGAGGACTACATGAATAAAATGTACTGTAAAATTGGGTTATTTATCTGGTTAATGCAAACCGAAATGTTATTTTTGGCCTATTTATCAGGATCTTTCATAAGACATCATTTTTGAATGTTAAAATATCCAGGAAAAAGAAAGCCACATTTCTCTCCTTGGGCTCCTATGCACTTGACACAGGTTTATTATTTTTTTTCCCCTGCCCCCAAATGACTGAAAGATAAAGGGTCTGTCCTTATTACCATAGCAACATAATAGCATCTCCCTTTCCATTTTAGTGTGAGAGGCAGTACTAGTTTGAAATCTAACACTCACTACTTCACATAAATTCTTACTTCCATTCTATGTAGTTGTTCAATGTAAGGGTTGCCTCAATATCTCAAATAATCTCAATGGGTATTTGATAATAATAAAATAAACTATATTATTGGAACTTAGAGTTTTGTAAAGGTAAAAATAAGGTTACTTGGTGTCCAGACACCACTCTGGAGAACATATACATTTCCTATTCCACCCCCCCCCAAAAAAGTAAGTATTCATCAACACAGAGATATTTCTTAGCAGATATAGAGAGAATCATATAACAGGTATATTGAGTTTGACTTCTACTTTTTACTTGTAATTCTATACTGTGGTTACAAGGGTATATGAATTAAAATACACACACATACACACACACACACACACACACACACACACACACACTTCTCTTCAAGTCACTCAGTTGATATTGACAAATTCAAGAAGTTTATGTAGGACCGAAGACCTGGAAAACCAGGAGTGCAAGTACCATGGCTGTTAAGGGACGTACAGAGTCTCAAATAAGATCCTAGAAAACATTCAGTCAGGAAAAGACTGCTAAAGAAACAGAAAAAGGAGGGTTGCTGGGAAGGCAATCTAGAATATACAGAGAACTTTTGAAAATTGAAGGGAAAATACAAAAGTTTTCAAAAGAACTCTGAGAGGGAGTGGGATATAAATTTAAAAAAAAAAACTAAAAAAAAAACCAAATCCATTAACTTATGAACAGACAAGAGTTTTTCAGCAGCTCTTCCAAGGGGAGTTGAAATGAAGAAAAAGTGGTGCATCAAAGCTTATCTGAGAGTAAACTGGCAATGAAATTTTAGCAAATTGCCAGTAATAAGATAATTTGAAATGAGGAACAGGCTATTCATTTGATTTACCTACTGGACAGTAGGTTAGGACCTCAAAGTCATTTTCCCCCTTTTTTCTCATCAAGCAAATTAGTTCAGGAAGAGAAGATTATTTGTAAAACTATAGCAATTATGGTTACAACCACTCATTAAGAGAATTAAGCATTCACTTCCTTACAGGACATCTGAAAATTTTCCCATCTTCAACAATCACAGATTTTTAGCTGTTGTGTGAATACAGCAAGAATGCCTCATTGTCGAATTAACTGAGTATATATAAATCGTGTCTCCAGAAGGAGGTTGTAAAGAACAGAGAATAGTTGTTTATTCTTATCTAAGTGCTTCTGTTTGGCATCTATCCCAATGATGGGAGCATAACAGGCTGATTAAAAGTATCTAGGAAGGATCTCTGATTCCATCAGTATTGGAAATTCCCAATGTGGGAATTGTCTTCACCAATAAGTTTTCCAACTTCTTTATGACTTAAAGGAGTTGCTTTAATAAGAAGCTGCCTGAGGAGCATAGAGATTAAATGATTTTCTCAGAGGGATAACTACTAAATATTATCAATGGGAAGGCAGCACGGTATGGTGGAAAGGATATTGGTTCTGAAGTCAGAGTGCCTAGGATCAATTACCTTTCCCTGTAGCTGCTGCTTGTGTGACATTAGGAAAGTCACTTAATTTCTCTTGGCCTTAGTTTCCCCATCTGTAAAGTGAGGAGTTTGGCCTAGGTGGCATGTAAAGTTCCTTTCAGCTCTAAATCTATAATACTATGTAAGTCTTGAACCTAGCTCTGCCTAAATCCAAACCCATCACTCTATGCATTAGGCCAACTACCTTTTAATTAAAAGTACTACTTGAAAATAGCATCTTCAGCTGTTACCCCAAACAAAGAATGGGAAGAAAGTCACAATGATTTAATTTATTCTAGCCATGTAGACAAAATGGAAAATTGAAGACTTCTCTGTGGAGTCTGTAATGATAATGGGAATTTGAAGATCTTTCCTGCCCCCTTAATAAACCTAGGTGAATTCGAGGACCTTCCCTGATTTGAAAATAAACTCTGCCCCCTAATAGGCTGAATGTGGTCACATGGGGCCTGTGGTGGGAAGAGTTTGCTGAAGGGTGGAGCACAGTCCACAGGAGAAGTTTGCTTGAGGGAGGTTTGTTTTTCAGGAAAGCACAATTTATTTATTTATTTATTTATTTTTTACAACTTTGTTACAGTGGTACCTTGACTTACAAGTTTAATTTGTTCTGTTACTGAGCTCATAACTCAATTTGCTCGTATGTCAAATCAATTTTCCCCATTGAAATTAATTGAAATTCCAGTAATCTGTTCCAGCCCCTAAAATATCACCCCAGTATTTTTTATGTGTTTTTAAATAAGAAAAAGTATTTATAAGTAACAAATATTATATAAAAACATAATAAAAGAAAATGTAAAGAAATAAACTGGTTTTATAAAGTGTATATTTACCTTGGATATCAGACAACTTGGGCTAACAGAAGATACTGGTGGGGGAGGAGAGTGAAGGAGATAGATGGAAGAGGTTAGAAGAGTTTTGTTTTGTGTTTTTTCGGTCACTTTCATTCACTTACTCACTACACTCTTAATGCTAGACTTTATCCCTGAACTTAATTGCTACAATATCTTTTTTATTTTGCTTAACTTAATTTTCTTCACTGGTGAGGTAAATACGTGGACTGAATGTGTGAAGCATTGGATGCTGGGTGGGCATAAGGTTGTGGTGTTCATTTTGCCAACTAGCAGTGTCTTGTACCTCAAATTTTGGCTCACAATTCAAAGCCAAAAATCAACCAAGTGACAACTTGTATCTCGGAAATCTCGTAAGGTGGTGCACTTGTATGTCAAGGTACCACTGTACTTTGTAGTCAATTGGGTCAAGAAGGTTGTTCTCTGACCCTGGAGATGGCTATATATACCTCTGAGGTGAGGTTTTGCTTTGGAGCTCACTTTGGGAAGAGTTGTGTGAGTCGGCCAGATGAGACTCTGGGCAGCTGTTGAGTCCCCCGCTTTGAAAACCCAGATGTTGGTGCTTCTCTCTCTGGTGACTAACTGTATGTATGTAATGGTCAGATAGCTAGAAATCCTGTCTGTTGGTCTGCTGAATTGTGTTATTTTCTCTGTCTGTATTTTTTGTCTGCTTGTAACTTCTGTTTGTATTATCTGAAGTTCAGAGTGCTGACTTTTCCCCCTGAACTAGGTAAATGATATATGTTTGATTAAAGTAAGATTGTTAACCCTTTTTTAATTGCCTTCCTTTAGAAAAACAGATCTAAGAACCTGTGCTAGCAGCCATCCTGGACATGGTTAGGGTGCATGCTGCTACAGAGTCCTTCTTATTAAAACCATATTCTTCCTTGGCTAGCAATCTGGAAGATCACCAAATTTCTCCTTCCTTTGAGCTGTGAATGCTTAGCATTAAGAGAATTCAAAGAATGGTGTTAAACTGCAGGCAAAACCAAAAATTCTATCTGTCCCAATTGGTTGTGGGTCATGGTAATGGCAGATAAGTGAGCAAATGTGCTACTTCAGAATCATTGGCATTTTTGATGCTATTGCATCAATAGCTATGCCAAAATGGGTTTACAACATAAGTGTCTCTTTCCTTACCCTGCTCAAAGTTTCAATTCCTTCATGGTGTAAAATTTCATTAAAATACAATATAAACTGGGTCTTCGACTTTCAGATTTAATCAGTCTACAAGCCTGGTTTACCATGTGTTAAACATAGTGTTAAGTGACAAGGACAGAAAAAAGAGGGAAAACAGTCTGTGATTTCTAGAAGTTTATATGCTAAAGGAGATAAAACATAAATCACATGTACAAGTTAAATACAAAGTAAATGGAAGGACAACATATTGAACAACTTAAGCAGGTTAAAGAGGTTCTAAAAAGATATGTATAGAAGATGGAAGCAAGGGTATGTAGAAAAAATAAATAAAATCATACTATGGACCTTTAAGAATAGGGTCAGAAAGGGCAAAGATTAAAACTGAACTTGGCAAAGAAATCTAAGGACAAAATTAGTGAAATCTGAGGGAAAAATAATATCAAAAAAGGAAGAGTTCACTGCACAGTGTGGATGGGACAATTATAATAGAGACAAGGTAAAAGAACATTTGATTTAAATTTTCCAAATATTCATAGGATATTTTTGGATTAGAAAAGAAAGAACAAAAGGAGTAATTAGGAGTTGACTGCAAAAATGAATATGAATATGAACATATGAGCAAGTAATTCTTGATAAAGTCAAGTTTCCAGGCTTAAATGAACATAACCATGGATATTAAAAAAATAGGGAGAGTGATGGGGAGATAGCTCGGGAAAATGTAGTAAAGCATAGTTAATGATGTGGGAACCTTGGAAATATTTGCGGGTAATAGGAAAGGTGAAAAACAGATATAAAACAATAAATATTGGAGAGAGAGAATGGCATTGACAATGGAAAGAATGTGAAGGAGAAAAATGGGAGGAAATAGGATCAAGGACACATGTCGAGGAGTTGGCATTAGCTAGAAGGGTCACCCTTAGTATCAAAGAATGGAGGATAGAAGGAAACTGGGATGATAGGAAATGAATTTGGGGTAAATAGAAATGGAAAAGAGAGGAGTGGATCATGAATAGTCTCTATTTTCCAAGTAATGTTAAAAATAAATGTTCTCAACAGAAGTAAAGGAAAAGGAAAGGGATGATGTGGGGGCCTGGGTGGGGAAGAAGGTAGAATGAGTAAAATATGGAATCAGTTAGAGAGGAGTAAAAAAAAAGGATTGCTTTGGTTCAATAAAGGCACAGTTGAGTTTAGATAAAATAAACATATAGTGGTACCCAGGCATTTTGATAGTTTGACTTTCTCCACCTCAGTCTAATCAGTATATGAGTGTCAGGAAAGGAAGAAAATGATGGGTGAAATTAAGAGTTGGGGTTTGGCAAGGGACTAAAGAGGAGAGGTCAGTGTGGAGTTGCATTGATTTTGTTAGTGTCAAAGCTTTACAATTTCATGTAACTGAAATAAGATTTGTGATCTATTATTTTTTTATTAAGAAATTTCCTAGTAAAAGCTTTGAAAGATACTTAATCTTGTTCTCTGTCTTTCTGTCTCTGTGTGTGGCTCTTAAGTCTTAAGACTTGGAAAGGACCTAACGGTCACCTCTTCCAACCTCCTATTCATATGATGATACCTTCTACCACATCCCTGACAGATAGGTAGTCACCCAATCTCAGCTTGAAGAATTCCAATGATGAGAAGCTCATTATTTCATCAGTTAGCTTATTATATTGTTGGACAGTACTAGTCATTGGAAAATTCTTCCTCATACTGGGCCAAAATTTAACTTGTTGCAACTTCATAAAATGCCACAATCATAGAAAATAAGTTGAGAGAAATCAGAGGGCATTACATTCAAACTCATGCTTTTACAGTAATAATTTCTACCAAATTATTAAGAAAGGACCATACAGACCTAAGGCCCATTTGTCCAATTAAAATTGAACTAATTATTGTGATAGATATGGTTGATTACATGTCCAGAGAGAACAGAGATACAAAGAAGAGAAAATTGATTGGAGAGAAGATTTGGAGGGTGGGGATAAATAAAGTCTGGAAAAGACTCAGTTCTGTTCCTATCCATCAGGGAGGGAGGAGCAGAAAGGATCAAGCAGCAGATAGTCTCTTCTATCCTGCACAAGAACATCCCCTGATGCTAACAGTGGACAGCTACGTAATTCTGTCAATAGACTGCTGGACTTGGATTCAAGAAGACCTGAGGGTGTGATTTTTTTAGTTAATTAAAATTCTCCAGGGCAAGATGGCCCAGAAGGGATGAAAATTATCAAGAACAAAATTCTGAAAACACAACGAGACACATTTCCAATGTGGAATAAAAAAAACCGTAGTCTGAAGAGACCAATGCAGATACCAAATGGAATTCATCCATCATCTTAGATTTTTAAAAGATGGAAGCAAGAGTAGGGAACAGAGTAAGACAATGAAAGTGGGGCACTATATTATAATAGTGTCACTAGTGCTAAAATTCAGAAAGACGTGTTCCTGATGGGTAAATTTAAGGACAGCACATAAAATTATAAACACATACAGGCATGGTCACACACACACGTACACACACACACACACACATGTACACACACACACACACACACACACACACCAAAGAAGGCTAACAATTGACATCCTTGTTTCCTGATTTTATTAGAAAAGATATTCGTTTATCCCTGTCATATATAATACTGTTGATTTTAGATGTATAGTACTTATCTTAATAAAAAAATTACCATTTGTTCCTAAATTTTCTACTGCTTTGTTGTTGTTTTTTTTAAAGAATGGATGTTTAATTTTGTCAAAGGCTTTTTTGGCAATATTAATGTAGTCATGATTTTTGTTCATTTTGTCAACAATATGGTTAAGTTGATAGTTTTTAATATTAAACCAACCCAAGTATAAACCTAAACTGGTATAAACCCAAACTGGTCATAGTGACAATTGTGTGATATGTTGCTTGATTTAATCTGTTTGTTTGCTTGCTTATGTATTCATTCATTCATTCATCCATCTATGGCTAGTATTTAATTCCATTGTAGCCCAAAGTTCATTGGTATGGAAATCTCTCCTTTTTAGTGGAGATGAAGGCCCTGTCCTACCTGAGGGTCTTCCAACAATATAATAAGCTAACTGATGAAATAATGAGCTTCTCATCATTGGAATTCTTCAAGCTGAGATTGGGTGACTACCTATCTGTCAGGGATGTGGTAGAAGGTATCATCATATGAATAGGAGGTTGGAAGAGGTGACCGTTAGGTCCTTTCCAAGTCTTAAGATTTTGGGATTCCTAAGTGTAAATGGACACGAATGGGAGAAAATCTAGTATGGTCATATCCTGTGGAGCTGATTTCTCTTTCTTTCACTGTCACAAATTCTTCCATTCAGTCTTTGTTAATTGCTTTCCTGTTTTTCCAGTCTGGCTGACTCTGTTTTTCCTGCCCTCTTTCCTAATCTGCACCTATACAAAGGGCATATGAAACATTTTCCTGACACCAACTTAGTCTTTATGGCATCATTCTTAAGTAGCTAAATGGAAAACATATTGTTTATCCCACTTTACAGAGGCATAGGGAACAGAATCTCATAATATATAAGGTCTGTATCCCTGTCTCCCAATTTTTATCCTTCACACTATAACTTTTCACAAAGGACAGCAAAACTTAAAAAAAAAAATTTAGATTCCTGAAAGGTCATTCCAACTGTCCATGTCAAATCTATTCTTAAAAATTTTATTTTTTTTAATTTTAATTTTGTCTGGATCATCTTTAAAAAGATGTAATTAAGGTTGGATCAGCGATTCTCAACCTGTGGGTGATGTTCAATTTGTAACAATGAAAATACATCCTGCATATCAGGTATTTATATTACAATTCATAACAGCAGCAAAATTACAGTTATGAAGTAGCAACGAAAATAATTTTATGGTTGGGGGTCACCACAATATGAGGAACTGTATTAAAGGGTCACGCCATTAGGAAGGTTGAGAACCACCGCTTTAGATTTAGAACTAAGATTAACTAAGGCAGCCTCCTCACTTCACAGATGAAAAAACTGAGGCCTACGCTGTTATTTCCCCAAGGTCACTCAAGTCACTAGAGGCAGAGCCAGTATTTGAATCCATGTCCTCTAATTCCTATTCTAGTAAATTTCCACCTTACTATGATGTTCCCCTAATTGTGATGCAAAAAGTATTAGTCTTGGAGTCCAAAGATTCGGTTTCCTTGCCCTACTCTGTCACTTAGCATCTTTGCATAGAAACAATGGAGAAGTTATTTCATTCCTCAGCTTTATCTTACTAATTTCTAAAATAATGGTAGTAATAATTTGTCTTACCTATTTCATTAGGCTGTTGTGGAAAAAAAAAGCACTTTGTAGCTTCAAACACTACAGAAAATGGGAATTAGTATTATCATTGCGTAAAGGGTATCCTTGACATTCCCATAATTCACAATTGATTGGTCAGTCAACATTCACTGCCTTTAAAAATATGAATTATACTAAATTTCCCATTAATCTAATTAATTGTGTGCCAGAATTGTGTAAGTGCTCAGTATATAAATACAAGAATAAAATGACCCCTGCCCTCAAGCAGCTTAAACTCTAAGCATGTCCTTATGTAGATATATGCATAACATATGAAATAAAAACTTGTACATGGTAATTTAGGGAGAGAGTACAGTGGCAGGCAAGGGTGGGGTTGAGGATCAGCTGTGTTTGAGCTCAGTTTGATCTGTGATGAGACAAAGGATTAAAAGGGGCTGACGTGAAGGAGTGCATTCTGGGCATACAAGATAGTTGGTATAAATGTGGAGAAGGGAGGAAGAGTGTTCTTGATGCAGAAGAACAAGTAGTATAATAGCGTTATATTGAGTTAGAATTTGCTGAGGGCAGTAATATCTAAGAAGACTGTAAATGTTGGAAGGGGTCAGATGATGAAGATATTTGATCCTAGAGGCAATGTGTAGCTACTGGAACTTATTAAATGGGGTAGGAGGTACGTGATGGAAAAGAGGTGACAGATTCAGAGCTGTGCCTTGGAAAAATTACTTTGGCTGCTATTGGGAGGATAGATTCAACTGGGGAGAGGACTGAGGCACGGAGATCAAATAGGCAGCTATTACAGTAGCTCAGGCAATAGGTAAGAAGGACCTAAACAAGAATAGGTGTGTGACAGGACAGAAAAGGATATATGCAGGAGATATTAAGGGGATAAAAATGACAAGATATGGTAACTGATTAGATAAATGCAGTAAGAATGAGAATATCAAATTAATAAACCTGACTAGGAGGATGGTGTCCTCCATAAAAATGAGGAAGTTCATCTAGGGTTTGGGAGGAAATTATAATGAGTTCTGTGTTAGACATGTTGAATTTGAGATGTCTGTGGGACTCTTGAGATGTCTGTGAAACATTTGAGATGTCTTATAGGATATCTGGTTTAGAATGTCCTATAAGAATTAGGTAAAGCAGAACTGAAGCTCGTAAGATTGGGACTGAATATATACATCTGGGAGTCATCAACAGAGATGATAATTGATCTCATGAGAGCTGATGAGTCTATGAGGTGAGATAGTTGGAAAAACAGGAGATCCTCTGATAAAACCTAGGATGTTCATTCCCATTTAGTAGGCATGATGAGTCAGTAAAGAGATTATGAGGTGGCCAAATAGGTAGAAAAATGAGCAGGAGAAAGTAATGAAACAAAGAGAGGATAGAGTATTAAGTTAAAGATAGTGGTCAAGATGTGTCAGATGTTGCAGAGGGATCAAGAAGTATGTGAACTGAGAAGAGGCCATCATTTAAGATATTGTTGGTAACTTCAGAGAGAACAGTTTCAATTGGGTAATAAAATTGGACACTAGGTTTCAGGGGAATAAAAAAAGTGTACAAAAGTGGAAATATATTCACATACTGTGCATGACTTTTTTTCCCCTTAGAGTTTGAGTATTCTTATCACGCCAGGTTGGCCATTTATTTTTTTTCTTTTTTAAAAAATTTTCATTTTCATTTATGGAATAAAACAAGCATTTCCTTAACATAGAATAATAAAAAGATGATTGTATATGAAACTGTAAATCTGTTATGTACAACTTGCTATTCTTTTCATATATACAACAGAATCATGTACATTTCTTTGATTTCTTCCCCCTGCTCTCCTAGGATGGCTACCATCACACACAAATAGGCATATATCTATATATGTAAAATCATTCTGTACATCTCTTTATCAGTTCTCTCTCTGGGTGCAGATAGCATCTTTCTCCATGTTTCCTTTATAGTTAACTTGGGTATTTATAATAGTAAAAAAAATATTTACTCAATGTCATTCTTAAAACAACATATCTATTGCTATATACAATGATCTCTTGGTTCTGCTCATTTCACTCTTCATTATTTTGTGCAAGTTTTTCAATGTTTTTTTTTTCCAAATTCACTGAGTTCATCATTTCTTTTAGCAGAGTAGTATTCCATCATAACTTGGTCAAACACTCCTCAATTGACAGCATCCTCACAATCTCTAGTTCCTTGCCACCACAAAGATAGCTGCTATAAACATTCTAGAACATATAGGGTCTTTTCCTTTTTCTCTAGTTATAGTTGGAAATAGGCCAAGTAGTGGTGTTGCTGGGTCAAAGAGTACAGGTAGTTTAATAACTCTTTGGGCATAATTCCAGATTGCTCTCCAAAATAGATCATTTTACAGTTCTACCAACAATTAATTAGTGTCCCTTTTTTCCACATGCTCTACAACATTTGTCACTTTCCCCTTCTATCATTTTAGTCAATCTGGTTTATATGAAATGATAGATATCTCAAGATTGTTTTAATTTTCATATCTCTAATCGGTAATGATTTAGAACATTTTATATATTGTTTTGATTTCTTCATTGGAAAACTGACTGTTCATATCTTTTGTCCATTTATCAATTAGGAAATTACTCATATTCTTACAAATTTGACATATGTCTATATATTACATATATGTAAATACACACATATATTATATGGTAAACTATCTAATTTTCCCCAATTTTCCACTTTCCTTCTAATCTTGGCTGTATTTGCTTTATCTGTACAAAACTGTTCATTTAATATAATCAAAATTACCCATTTTATAGCTAATTTTGCTCTCAGCCTCTTGTTTATCCATAAATTGTTCCCCTATTCATAAATCTGTTAAGTAATATGTTCTGTGTTCTAATTTTCTTGTAAAATCTCTCTGTATGTCTAGGTCATGTATCCATTTTGTCCTTATTTGGATAAAAGGGGTAAGATATTGGCCCATACCCAGTTTCTGCAACACTGCTTTCCAATTTTCCCAACAATTTTTACCAAATAATGAATTCTTAGCCCAAACTCTTAAATCTTTACTCTCGTCAGATACAACTGGAAATCCTAAATATTAAAGGTAAGATAAATAAAATTTAGAGTAAAAAAAACATTTAATTAATAAAGAAAACTCTGAGTTAGTTTTATGAAAAAAAACAAAATAGATAAACTATGGGTTAATTTGATTTTTTAAAAAGAGAAAAAAAACCAAATCACTAGCATAAAAAATTTTTAAAGGTGAATATACCACTAATGAAGGTGAAATTAAAACAATTAAATGAAGTAATTTTGTCTAAATATATGCTAATAAATTTAACAATTTAAGTGAAAAGGAAGAATATTTACAAAAGTATAAATTACCTACATTACCAAACGAGGAAAGAGAATATCTAAATAGACCTATATTTTAGAAAAAGAAATTAAACAGGCCATAAGTGAGATTTCTAAGAGAAAAAAGTACAAGGACTACATGGATTTACATGTATGATGAATTCTTTACATGTAGGATGAATTCTATCAAACATTCAAAGGTCAACTAATTCTAGGATTAAATAAATAATCTGGAATACTACACAAAGAAGGCATCCTACCAAATTTCTTTTATGAAACAGATATGATACTGATAACCTAAACCAGGAAGAATAAAAACAGAAGAAAGAAAATTACAAACCAATTTCACTAATTAGTATGGATGCAAAAATCCTAAAGCAGGAGAGGGCAAATTTAGAATGAGAATTCACTGTTATGTTAGGGACTACCAAGAATTTTTTTTTTTTTAAGAATGGAGGACACTTGGCCATGTTACCAGGCAGCAGGGAAGGAGCTATTAAATTGAGAGAAATTGAAGATTTAAGGAAGACAGAGGATGATACTGGGAGAAAATTGATGGTATAAACAAGGGAGAATGGAATAAAGTGTACATGTTGAGGGTTTGACTTTGGTGATGAGAAAGGTCACTTCTTCATAAGAGGCTAAAATAAGGAGACAAAAGTATGGAATGATGTAAAGAGCTATGAGAGGAGGTAGAAGGGTTATGAGATGAGAAAGAAGGAAGAAGAAGGGGGTCTCTACAAATAGCCTTGTTCTTTTCTTTTTTTCTTTCTTTTTCTGGTCAAAGTATGACATGAAGCCCTCAGCAAATTACAATATGTCAGAGCAACCATGGACAGAATGGTTTTTGGATGATAGATTTTTTTTGGTTATATATTGATACTTGAGGGAAATGTTCTGTACTCTGAATCTTTAAAATAAGGTATCATTTCCTCCTTAGAGAGTATATATATATATATATATATATATATATATATATATATATACACACACACACATATATATGTATACAAATGCCAAATTTTCAACCATTTTCTCTTTATAGCCTCATTGAGATGTGTAGTTCCTCCTAAAACTTCAATGATACCTAATTGTTAAGTCACTACATGTTAAAACATGTCAGATGCTTCCCAAAATTCTTAGCCTATGATCAGCTAAAGTTCCTCAACCGCAAACTGCAAGAGGCAATGGTCCTTTTAATTTAGGAATCTTTTAAAACCTATAATTTTCCTCTTGCCCACAATATTTGTTCCTGAGGTTTTAGGGACAGTAATGGTTAGAATGGCACATGAACTTTTCATGAACTGGCTGATGTGTCTACTAAAAACCATCTCACATATGAGAGCTCTTGTCTACCTTCAACTAAATCACACTTTTTCAGGGTTTTTCTTCCTGACTTAAGGAGCTGAGATGAAATAGACAGAAATGTAAATGCCATCCACCTTCCCCCTAAACAGGATACATCTGTCAGGATACCACTATCTTGAAATCTCCCTCCTGAAGACTTGTGGCATATATCCTGACAAAGTTTTCCTGGCTTTTTTTTTTAAACCAAAGCCTCACGAAAATGGAGTCTTCCTTTACACATTCCCTAAAATTTCACAATTTCACATTGCTTTTTTGCCCAGTCAGTAAATATTATTTTGCTTGGTACTTAATTTAGTTAAATATGGAGGAAATTTCACAAGGTTTGGCAACACTTCCAAAAACAACTTTCATGTCTGAGCACAAACTTTGACTTGAACTGCTGTGAGATTCTTCAACTTGGCTGTATTTGAGAAGGTATGAAACAGCCATTTAAATTCAGAATTCAATTTTTTTGAAATGAATGTTAACTTTTTACATGTAATTGGGAAATATTTAATGAAATAAATGAAAATATATTAAAATTTTTAAAAAGAAACTTCAATTTATATGTTCTTCAGGTGTCACATTTGAGAGTTTTTAGTGTCAGTACGATTGGGTATATTAGAGTACTAGACTCGGAAAGACTTTCATTCAAATGCATCATCAGAAACTTAAGACTATATGATCCTAAGCAAATAATTTGGTTCTTCTGTGAATCAGTTACCTCATTTGTAAAATGAGGATAATAATACCACCTGTTTCACAGGGCTGTTGTGAGGTACAAATGAGATAATGTAAGTAAAGCCCACTGCAAACAAACCTTAAAATTTGTGGGCATAGAAGCTCATTTTTATTTAATACTTTAAGGTTTGCAAAGGGTTTGAAGGTTACTTCTCAAAGTACTTTACCTAAAAAATATTAAACTGAATCAAATTTTACAGTGGTTTCATGTTAACAAAACAAAAATGCTCCACTTTAAATTTAGAACATATAGTATAAGTTAACATATATAATCCTAGTTATGTGTATATTCTCCCAAGAGGCTCTGGTTTCTGTTGCCTACAACTAAGTTTAGCTGTTTTCTACCTATAAAAACAGCTTTTATTTATAAAATGATCATGGCAATGAGATGAGGGAACATATGTAGCCAATGGAACTGGGTACCACCCATAATCCAACTTCTAGTGAGGCTCAATGGAGACAAGCTGTACAGTTTTTGTTAGCAATGGAATAGCTGCCCCACTGTGCCATTTGGTGAGACACAACATTCATTAGCCCTTCTGTTCAAGCGCCTGAAGGCCACATCTCATTCTGGCACTGCAATTTCTAGTGACAATTTTTATATGCAGCCAAATTCTTCCATCACAGTAGGAAAGTCTGTATAATTTGGGGCCCTTTTTCCCTCCCAGAAAAACTCCTACTGAAATAGATTCTTTTTAATTTAACATAAGAGCACAGATTTAAAGACGTACTTTGAAATGTATCAAGATATTTACATGTTGACTCCCCCATTAGAGTGTGAGCTCCTTGAGGGCAGGGAGCATACTTTTACTTTCCTTTTTGTCCCCAGCTGTCTTAGCACCTAACAAATGCTTTTAGTGACTGAATTACAGAATGAATGAAATTCATGAATTCCATACATGCATATTTTTGTTTTAAAAAGAAGGAAAATCTAGGCAAGGAAATACGATGAAACAGCAGGTATTAAATACAGTTTGTATTGAAATGCGCTATACCAAAAACTCAGATATATGTGTAGCATTTTTTTCAGAGAGACATTTAAGACTTGAAAATCAATGGGGCTATCATTTACATCTTTAGGTGGATCTACTTAGGTACATAGCTCAATTAGAGCTGATCCAGGGAGAAAACAAACAAACAACCAACTAATTCTTCAGGTTAGAAGCTTCTGCCACTGGGCCTGATCTTAAAACTCTTTTACCTTTTTTTAGAGATGCTGAGTGAGAGTTGGTCATGTGAAAAATTAAATCAACTCCAACCAAAAGCTTGGAGCAAATCCATTAAAAACCTAATGGCATGCAAGAGAATCTACTGAGAAGACAGAGAAAGACAGAACCATTCCCAAGCCAGATCATAAGGATTGATTTACCAGTTTTCTGGAATTGGCTGAGTTTTGCAAGACAATATGAGTCTCTGTATTTGAATGAACAAATGTGAAAACATGAGAAATGACCATTATTCTTCAGAATGAGGGCACTAAAAAGCATTTATTTCAAATGCCACAATTAGGAAGAGATGTTTTTTTCACCAGGTAATCAGTTTGGGAATTCATATAGTTCCTGAACATGATAGTCTCACAGAAATGCCAGAGAAATTGAGGTTATTTGCACATTCCTACTGATAGGAAGTTTGAAAGAAACAGACTAGAGCCATAGCATAAGCTCAGGTTCCAGAAGCAAACAGCAATATGACTGACTGTAAGAGTGAGAACTTCCCCTGGGATTAGAACTCAGCCAGGTTTGAATGAGGCACATAGTTTTAGCCTGGAGGCTTAACTACATATTAACAGTCCCACATTCTTCTACGGAGCCTATCTTGACCTGTAAATTCTAAAGATAAATGGAACTTATTTATGTTACCAAACACTCTAGTCTTGTTCACTGTTTAGCACAGACCCATCTTTGCCTAGTGTACATTCTTGACATTTTCCATATATTTATGACTTCCGTTTTAAGGATTCAAACCTACTGGCAGTCTCTTCTTCACTAATTATAAGCAACAGCATGCACATAGTAAATGTCATCTTCCCTCCGTGGACTGGCTGGTTCCAACCTGAAAGATGACTCATGCTATAAATACTACTCTAACCGAATACCCACACTCATAGACCTCATTTAGGTGGGGTGAGCAGGGTTTTCCTACAAGAGATCTCTAAAGCCCAGGCTCTATCTGTGGTACTTTCTCCAGGTTCAAAAATTTCCAGTTTCAGTTTTGCTCACAGCTTTGCTACTAAGGCTATGAGTAGGCTGCCCCAATATCGTTGAGACCAACCAAAATTCTCTTTTCCACAGATTGTAATCTCAAAGTTTCTCATCACTAGTGGAAAACTACATATTTCTCAGCATGATGTATGGAAATGGACAACTAGGTCTTTATGATAACCAGGAGCACTTGTTGAAACAAAGACAGATCTCTCCCATGAAGATGGCAACTTTAGACCCTATTACAGGTTTGACCTTCCATAATATCTTGGAACAGTAAACTCTCCTTTGACTACTGAATAAGATACTGTAAACATATAATGATTTAGAAAAAGGAAGGGAACAGAAGGGTTAGTCTGTTCTTATAATTTCATATTATTATCTGTGAAGTTGATTCTGCTTACTAGGGGGAAAAAGTGGGACTCATAGTGAAACAATTATTACAGTTTACTCACACCTTTGTTTCTAAGGTTGTGGTTAGTTTGCTCCAGCATCATCGGAACCATCCATCATTCAGCATTTTCTGAGTGTTAAACTTAAGTTTACCTTCAAGATCAGAGGATTTTGTTTCTCAACATGATTCGTGAAAATTATAACCAGGCACACTTGACCAAACAAAAGCAGATCTCTCCCATGATGGAGGATGGAAACTTAAACCCTTGATAGCATATCAGTTTGACCTTCTGCATATGCTTCCCACTGGTAAACATTCCCTTGACCACTGAATGGGATAGATTATAAACATACAATGTTTGAGAGAAAGGAAGGAAACAGGGAGGTCAGTCTATATTTATAATCTTCATACTATTATCCATGGAGTAATTTTGCTTAATAGGGGGAAACTCAAAGAAATGGGACGATTAGTGAAAGAATTTGTTTCAGCACAGAAAACATTTGCTATTGCTAATTTCTGTACTTGACCCCCAGAGTAAAAAAGGCATACACTCAAGGCCCCATCTGCCTCCTTTTCCTGGGAAGGAAGAGGGTGGGGTGGGAGCAAGGATTGTGTCACCTGGCTGTTAAACAAGTGAACCACCTAGCAACATGGAATAAGTTGAAAAAGATTAGGTCACAAACAAAACAGAACTGAAAACTGTAAAGTCCATAACACTTATCTTTCAATATCAGAGAAAACAAGTAAAACACAAAAGGCCCAGGTCCTTTTTACACTTTGCTATAAAAAAAGTCCTTTCCCAGTGAAATTCAGCTTTCTTCCAAAACACCTTCTTTTCCTATGGTAGTTAATATATTAAAGCTTACTAAGTCTTTTTTGTTTGGTCAGTTTGAACTTTGAGCAAGTCACTTCTCATGAAAGAAGCATTAAATTGGGTATTAGAACCAGTTGATCTGTAGTGAAGTTGAATGAAGCACTGGGTTCCCATGGCTTCTAGCTTCAGTATTTATACAAAAGCTTTACTATATATTCATAGTGTCAATTCTGTTCAAATGTATGTACATGGTAAAGACTATGTACAAATTCAAAAGCTAAGATACTACATAAACTGGGTCTTCTTTGAAAAATCAATGTAGTTCAGTCTACAGTAAATCAACAAGCATTTATTTAATGCTTACAATGTGCCAGGCACAGTGAGGTAGTGGGTAGAGCACCAAGCCTGAAACCTAAGTTCAAATCCAGTCTCAGATACTTACTAGCTTTGTAATCCCTTCACTTAACCCTGTTTGCCTCAGTTTTCTCATCTGTAAAATGAGCGGGAGAAAGAAATGGCAAACCACTCCAATGTCTTTGCCAAGAAAACCTCAAATGGGGTCATGAAGAGTCAGACACAATTGGAAAACAGCTGAATGACAACATATGTCAGGCATTGCTCTATGCACTAAAGATATAAATTGTTGAACAAAGTTACTGGTACTCAGTTTTGAATTTGAATGTGTAAGATGTGTCAACACAAGAGAAATAAGAAAATGAAGCAGTAAACAGATATAGATAAAGGATTCTATGTTCAAATACAGAACAGATGTTAGCCTATAGTCCTATTGCCAAAGTTGCTACTGTAGGCCTTAGTTCCATGGCCAACTACAAGTCCCACACTCCCAGTGGCCTGAATGTACAATGTCCTGCTTCCTAAAAAGGGGAGAATGGGGTTTTGTCAAGACAATTACTCCAGCACTAAGTGATCTAAACTCCCTTATGAGTCTTATTTCACTGAAGAGGAGAGAAAAATAACAATTAACAACAACAGTAATAGTAACTAATACTTATACAGTGTTTTGAGCGTTTTATAAATAACACCCCCTTTAGCCTTACAGCAATCATGGGAGGTAGATGCTATCATTATCTCTATTTTACAGATGAGAAAACTAAGGTAGGCAGAGGTTACTTGATTTGTCCAGGATCATACAGCAGCTAAATGTCTGAGGTTGGATTTAAATTCAAATCTTCCTGAATCCAGATCTAGCACTCTATGCATTGTAACACTTAGTTGCCTATAGAGGTTCACATGAAGCTGATACATCAAACTCATTGACAGTGTCTATGTAGCAATAAGATCCTAAAATAAGACATCAATTTGAGTTGTGAAGGATATATATATGAGATCGAGTATCATGAATTATTTGTAAATATGCCTTAATACTTCATTTGATAAATAATCTTGTGGATGTGGGTACTCCCTGAAGTGACCACCCAGATTTTCTCACATAAATATGTGCCTGGAATTCTGGTGAATAGAGAGCTTGGGACATCCCAAGTGAACCTATATGATACTAAACTATTGTTCTTTGCACGTATGATCTGTCCTTTCATAACAAGTAGCTTTCTTAAACCACACACGGATGTTACAGTGGAGTTGAATTACTTCTCACTTACTCATTTTCATAGGAAATGAATGTCAGGAACCATAACACAATCTAGAGAAGGCTTTCTACAGCAAAGTCGACAGTAGCTTAGAAGTCACTGAAGGAATGAAGACAGAAATGACAATCAATGGCACAAAACAACAAACAAATAAAAACTAGTTTACTTATGCAACCATCAAGTTATTACCTAAAAACAAAACAAAAAGCCTTTTTCTAATCACTAGAGTTTTTTAGTAATAAAGAGTAGGAGCTACAGCTATAACAAGCAATATGACTTCAAACACAGTTCTGCTAATTTGGGACCCAGTTTGGTCATCTGTAAAAGGGGATAGTAATACTTATCCTGCCTTATAGTCTATGAAGTTAAAGAAATAACGGATATGAAAAGTTTGTGAAACCTTATATTACTGTAAAAAAAATCGCTGTTCAACTTAAAGTTCAGATATGCAAAACCAAAAAGGAATATCTGTATCTATCTGTCTGTCTTTCAGTCCATCTCTGTGTATATGCACATACATATAAATATAGGTATTTATGTCTGCCTCTATAGTGCTCTCTCTCTCTCTCTCTGTTTCTCTGTTTATCTCTCTCTCTCTGTCTCTCTTTCTCTCTCTCTCTCTGTCTCTGTCTGTCTCTCTCTTTATCTCTCTCTCTCTGTCTCTCTCTCTTTCTCTCTCTCTCTCTCTCTCTCTCTCTCTGTCTCTCTCTCTCTCTGTCTCTCTCTCTCTCTCTCTCTCTCTGTTTCTCTCTCTCTGTCTCTCTCTCTCTGTCTCTCTCTCTCTCTCTCTGTCTCTCTCTCTCTCTGTCTCTCTCTCTCTCTCGTTAAGCCCTACAGTGAGAGAAATTGTGAAAATACTAAAAATAACGTGGGGTGACCCTGGTTTATTTGAGGAAAGCATAAAGTAACCTCTGAATAATTCACTTTTCTCCCAGCCCCATAGTCAATTTATTTGAGGTAATATTTTTTTAAAGGAAAAAAAGCAGATAAAATGTCTTGGTGACAGGTATTGCTGTCTCTGTGGCAGATTTAAGATATAAGGCCATAAACAAGTGGAAGGCAGTCTGGGTTAGGGGCTTGGATGGAAAAAGTTAAAATGATTGAATTGGTAGAGATGATCGAATTGGCTGGAGAAAGTCATATTGATGTTTTGAGACTTTCCCTAGTTTCCAGGATTTTTCAGATTAAGTCTCTGCTGAACTATTCACTCTCTCTACTCTTTCTGACCTTTCTTTAGGTACTACAAAGTCCTGAAACTTCTCAAGGCAAGAGCACTTAGGGTTAGGAATGTTGATGGAATAAAGCAGATTTAGAATGTCAAAATAATTCAATGATGCAGTTTAATTAAAATAAATATTTATTAATTGATGAGAACCATGCCACTCTGATTTGAGAGGCAAAGATAAATAAGACCTTGAGTTTGTCTTCATAGGGTTTATAACTTAGTGTATAGGGGAAAATGTGACATACTAGATAAAAGCTATGTACTCAGCATCAAGAGACATGAATTCAAATCCCAGCTCCAATATTAACTAGTCTCAGTTTCCTCACTTGTAAAATGAAGACAATATTTTTGTGCCATTTAGCTTATACCACTATTTTGAGAAAAGTACTTTGTAAATATTAAAATAGAATATAACCATGGAATATTGTTAAGAAATTATAATCTAATGGAACATGGTAAGCACACAAGAAACCATTTAAAAAGTTCTGGGAAAGGGAAGATTATTTCTTATTAGGTTATCATTTAAAGCTCTATGGGGGAAGTGACATTTTAGCTAAGTTTCAAACAATGGTTCTCAACCTTCCTAATGCCGCAGCCCTTTAACACTTATATGTGAGCTTATTTGCATGCAGGCGGACTCACCTGGAGATGGATAGAGGAGCAGTGTCTCAATTCCTAAGACTATTGGAAATATGTGTTTTCCCATGGTCTTAGGCGACCCCTGTGACCCAGTGAAAGGGTCGTTCGATCCCCAAAGGGGTCGCAACCCACAGGTTGAAAACTGCTGGTTTAGAAGAAGGTATAAAAGTTCATAATCAGAACAGGGAAGAGTAATGGGAATGGGACACACACCAAGAATCACATGGAGGGAGGAAATCATGCAAGGTGAAGAGAGGAGAATGAATAGTACATGTTTTCTGCTATATGGCATGCATGAAAGAGAGCTGTATACATTTAGACTGGAAAACTAGAATAATGCTTGATTGTAACAGTCTTTGAATGACAAATGATTGGTTACAGTGTTCCTGTTTGTCTAGATCGATGTTTCCTTGAAAATTTCTCCAGCCATAATTAAATAGACCATTGTTATATAATTTTTAAAAATCCAACCAAATAAAGCATCATACAAAATAATTATAGCTCACATTTATGTAGCATTTTCAGTTTTGCAAAGGACTTTACATACCAACTCATTTTATCCACATAAAAACTGCATGATACATATTATTGTCATTCCCATTTTATAGATCAAGAAATTAAGATTCACAGAATTTAGGTTACTTTCCCAAGGTCATGTCTGATTTGAGATCTGAACCAAGCCGACTTTGGATTTCAATTCAGTACTCTTGCTAGCATAACACATTACTCCCTAAAATGAAGCATAAACAACAATTTCTAGTTAGATATTCCTGCCTACAACTAGCCCCAGGAAGTATGGCTATAAAATAACATCACTGATTTTATGGAAAAATTAACAATATGTATAAATGAGTATTGTCCTTCAAAATAACCACATGGAAGTCTATATGTTTATTCCAATGATATTACCAGAACCCTACTCTGAAACTTCCTTCACAGCCATTTTATGTGCCACATGAAAAAAAAATCAGTTTCCTCATTTTCTAGTGACTGATTGAATTGATCTTCTTCCTTAAAATAATGTAATATCAGTGTTTTGGACATGACTACAGTGTAAGGGTTTGTTTGGAAAATGATAAACATTTTTGATCAAGACAAAATGCGCTAGAATTTTTTTTATAACAAATAGCATGCCAAGAGAGAAATAAATTTGTGTTTTTTGTAATTGTGAACCATAAATACATGGAGTTTGGCTCAAGATTGGGAATTCAGAGATTGATGAAGGCATCTTCTGGCATTGCATCCTTCCCAGATAAGTATCACCTGAGCGATGTTATTTTACTTCTTCCCCTTATCAGTTGCAGGATATAAACCTCAGAATGCATAGGGATCTCAATCCTAGACCCTTCCAGAAGTGAACTTTACTTTCTCTCTACCCCTAGATCACATCCTACTTATCCATATATACCAGCATCAGCAAATTTTCCACAGGTAAAAAAAATATTGCTAGTAACACCTCTACTTACACCTTCAATTGATTGAAAGGTGAAACATTCAGTCAGTCAGCCAATAAACATTTACTAAGTGCCTACTATGTGCCATGGGAGAACAGATTTAGAGGTAGAAGGGTCTTTTGCAGTCTTTTCATGAAATAGCTTAATTTGAGATAAAGGATCTGAGACCCAAAAAGATGGGGTGGTTTGTCCAATGTCACACAGGCAGCAAATAGTAGAGATGAGATTCAAATTCAAGGTCTTTCCACTGAAACAAGTCAGATTTTTTTTGAATGATTACATAGTTCTAAAGTGACTTGCTTTGATTTTATTCCCCACTGACTTAACCAGTTGTTTAAGATGCTCAGTTAAATCAATTAAATATAATTGTATCTAGGTACAAGTTCAATAGATGAATTTGTCAAATAAGCATTAAACCAGTGCCGCTGTGATTGTAGTCTTTCAAGGTACACAACCCATAAACTGCACATATAGATTCAGCATAGACATTTCAACTCCTTTATGTCTCTGGCCATAGACATTTTTAAACTTCAGTGGCTCTAACATCTTATAAAGCTAAACTCTTTGTTTGGAAAATTTGCTCTCTTTTTCAAAAGTTTAAATACTCAAGTGTTTGGGGTCCAGCAGTATAAATTGTAGTGTTCATCTTACAGGATTTAAGATAAAATGTCCTTTTTAGAACAGCCAGGACTACATAGGATAGAATGTCAGGGTAAAAGTTTTATGAGAATGAAACTACATAATGTGTACTAGAATTCTGTAAGGAGGCAAAAAGTTTGTCTTCCTAGAGTTTATAACTTAGTGTATAGGGGGAAAAAATGTGACATACTAGATAAAAACAATGTACTAAGCATCAAGAGACGGGAATTCAAATCCCAGCTCCAGCACTAACTAGCCTCTCGCTTGTAAAATGGGGACAATACTTTTATGCCATTTAGCTTACACCATTATTTTGAGAAAAAGTGCTCTGTCAAAGACAACTAATGATAGGAGTCATTTAATACCCTATTCTCAAGGACACTGGATTGGGCTATGTGTAGAGCTTAAAGTTAATTATCTCCTCTTTTGACTTAACGGGAAGACAATAAAGCAAGACTGAGGATAAAGATAGATGTATCAGAATAACAGTGTAGCAGGGAACTGTTACATGGGCACATTTGTCTGAATTAGACGTGTGCACTTATTCTGTGTGTGTTTATGGTGTCCACCCATGGAATTCAGTGCCTAGGGAGGAAGTTTTGTATTTTCACAAAGAAATACAGTTTTGGAAATGTCTTTAGAGGTAAGATAATCTCTCCTTTAAAGTGCATTCTCACAAGATGAAAAGATAAAGGTGGGGATTTGAACAGAAATTAAAGATTGAAATCTTACTCCCACTCCTTCCAAAAGTGTTGATGGAAGCTTCACAAGATCATGTGGTCTGAACAATTAAATTGCTTCACACTCCAAAGTGACTGTAGATGAGGAGGTCAGGATTGAAGTGCAACAAATGTGTTCCTCTCAATTTTTCCTCAGCAGCCCTTTGGGAAACTGATTTACTTTCACTTCTGTTTCATGAGGATGGGGCTTCTGATATGTGATAGCTCATTTTACTGCCTTGCACTGTTGTCAGAAATGTGAAATACCCTGAAATGAGAATAACCTCAAAGGATATGTAATGTCAAGGTTTGAGTTAGCCTCTACCAGAAGGGGAGAGAGCAATTTTGGAAAGATAAAGAGAGAGAGAAAAAGCTATGAAAAAGGTCTTTTCTTCAACTCACCTCTCTAGGTAATTGCCTATGATGGATCAGTCTCCCTCAGAAAACAGAGGAGAAAATACAGAGAAAAGACTTCACCTTTTGAGAACTGGTTACTTAACAAGCATCTACTGCAGTGGTTCTCAACCTTCCTAATGCCACGATCCTTTAATATAGTTCCTCATGTTGTGGTGACCCCCAACCATAAAATTATTTTCATCGCTACTTCATAACTGTAATTTTGCTACTGTTATGAATCATAATGTAAATATCTGATATGCAAGATGTATTTTCATTGTTACAAATTGAACATAACCCACAGGCTGAGAACCACTGGTCTACTGGGTGCCTTCCCCATGCAAAGCACTGGCCTGTTCTATAGGGGTGAACAAAAGAGATAAAGTCACAATAATATACTACTACATATTTATGTACGTAATACATATATACATGTGTATGTAAGATGGATTTAATAATTTTCAGTTGAATTGATGTGCCCCTCCCCTTAGGGAGTTCACAATTGAGTTGGGAAGACAAAACACATATAAACAAGACCAATAATGTGGGAACAATTACAAGGCAAGATATCAACAAATGCAAATGGGGGGAAGGGAGGTATCTCTAAAGTCATGTCATACCTCTGTTGCTTACTACTCATATAACCTTAGGCAAGTCAATTTCCCTCCTTGGGCCTCAGCTTCCTCATCTGCAAAATGGTGTCAGATGAGATGGTATATAATGTCCCTGCCACCTCTAGATTTATGAAAACATGATATGCTACAAATCTAATTCTTATACATGGTTTCTATAGTGTAGAAACATCCTTTAGATGAATTATGGGACTTTCAATTGGACAGATAGTTGGGAGCCAAATTATGCATGTCCTTGAATGTTAACTTAATGAGTTTTGATTTTATTCTATCACCAAAATGATTTTGATTACCAATCCATGTTTAACTTTAAAATAGTACATTTGACATATGAAGAAACTGAGACATACACATATGCATATACACACATATGTATATCACAGAAGTGAGGAGTGAGCATGATACCCAGATTGTGAACCTGGGTGACTGAGACAAGCCTATGATAGCAATAGGAAAGTTGGGAAGAGAGAAAGGCAAGGAATAAAGTAAAGGCATTTTGTTTAGGACATATTGAGTTTGAGATACTTGTGGAATATGCAAGTTGAGTTGATCAAAAACTAGTGACTGATATGGGAGAGCTCATGAGAGAAATTAGAACAAGTTATATAAATGTAGAAATTGTCTGCAGAGAGATGACAAATGAACTAATGTGAGATGGTGAAATCACCAGGTGAGATGGAATAGAGAATGAAGACTGTCCGGGATAGACCCTTGGGAGAAACTCATGATTTAGAATAAATAGACATGTATTAAGTGCCTACTATGTTCTGGGAATTGTGCTAAATGCTGGGAGTAAAAAGAAAGGAATAAAACAATCCTTGCCCTCAAGGAGCTCACCATCTAATGAGGGAAGATAATATATAAAAAGGAGCTGAAAGAGGGGGGGATACTAGCATAAGTGCACCATGAAATCTTGCAGTCAAGGTGGTAAATGATAACTGGAATGCTTGAGGTATCCTCTTTAAATGGTAGAGGATCTTGGAAGATCGCTCTAATTTTTACCCTCCACCCTCTCCAGTCAGAGTGACAGAGAGGCCCCATGGGTCAGGGTACTTAAGAGATTCAAATTTCAGCACTAATGTCATCTTACAGAATGGTGAATTTCTACAGATCATGAAGTCCAGGAGAAGTTAAGTGGGAAGTAATAAGTAATATGTCCTGAGTGCCCTTCTCAGAGGGAAGATTCCATTCATTATCCTCTCCAGTTAGAGGGAGGGAAGTGAACAGGGGCTAGGGCTGCTGAGGAGGTATGAATTTCAGATTTGATGGCATCTTACAAAATAATAAGATTCTGGAATTCTAGACATCCATAACAACAGTCACAGATGCATTCTAAATGAAGATCCAGCAAAGGAGATGGTCAGATGAATATAAGAAGAACTAAAGGAGAGAGTAATATCACCAAAACCTAGAGAGAAGAGAACATCCAGGAACAGAGGGTGAACCATAGTGTAAAAGACTACAGCGGGTTCAAAGAAGGATCAGGATTGTTTAACTTTGCAGGGAACAGTTTCAGTTGAACAAAGAGGGTGGAAGACAAGATTACATGAGATTTAGAAGTAAATGGGAGGAGAAGTGAAAGCAATGGCTGTAGATGGATTTCTCAATAAGTTTAGCCAAGAAGGGAAGGAGAGATAAAATGTTAGCTGTCAGAGATGGTTGGATCAAATGAAGGCTTTTTAAGAATAAGAGAAATATAGATGTCTTTGCAGGTAGCATAGAAGGAGTTAATAGATAAAGAGAAATTAAAGATTAAAGATAAAAAGGGGGATAACAGAGAGGTGATCTGCTGGAGAAAGTGGGAGGGGATGGGATTGAAGGAACATCTCCTTCACTAGAACTGTTACCTCTTCATGTGAAATAAGATCGAAGGACTTCATAGGTGAAGATATCAGAGTGATATGAGATAAAGAAGGAAAGAAGGAGAAGATGCTCTTGGCAAATAGTCTCTTTTATTCTGCACTGAAGTATAAGGTGAGTCCTTAAGATTAGAAGGTGGGAAGAGGTGGGGAACTTGAGGAGAGATGAAAATATTGGGAGCAGCCACAATAGTGGCTATAACAATACTGTCTAGTGGATTCAGCTTCTGTGCCAGGGGTGATGGGGGAGAGAACCTACCACCCTTGAGAGAAGCTCTCTTCATCTATGGACAACTTTATTATTAGGAAATTTTCCCCCTGAAATCAAGTCTAAATTTGCCTCTTTGCTACTTATATCCATTGACCCCAATTTTTCCCTCCAAGGCCAAACAGAACAAGTATAATCTGTCCTCCATGTGGATAGCTTTTGATATATTTGAAGACATCTATCATGATACACTAAATCTTCTCTTATCCATGCTAAATATTCACCATTGTAGTTGCCCTCCTTTGGAAATTCTCCAAAGGAACATCATCAGTATTCAGAATTGAACAAAATACTCCAGTTGAGATCTGATGAGGGAAAGGTACAGGACTATCATTTATTCTTGGAACCTACCCTTCCATTAATGTAGCCCTTTATTTCATTAGTTGTTTTTTTTTTTTACTGCCATATTACATTATTTACTATTGAGGTTTACTATCTGCTAAAGCCTCCAGATAGTTTTTAGAACACTGTTATCTAACAATATCTTATACATCTACTTTGTAGCTTGTTTGTTTTGTACCCAAGTACATTTATCCCTACTGAATTTCATCTTCATAGATTATATTCAGTCTAATGAATGTTCTAGCCTAACAGTTCTCAAAATGTGGAGTACCTAGCAGTACCCGAAACATTTTCAGGGAGTCTTTGATGTCAAAATTATTTTCATAATATTGACACTAATTTCTAGTACATTAAATATCAATAGATATAACCCACATAAACAAAACATCATTGGAGGTGCTCAAATAATTTTTAATTTTCTTAAGGGATCTTGAGACCAAAAAGTTTGAGAACAACTGCTGTAGCCTTTTGAATCCTGACTTTGTCTTCCAGTATATTAGTTATCCCAATGCCTCCTCCCCCAGCAAATTCAATTAATTCATCATCTCTTTATCCATGTCATTGATAATATGTTAAATAGCACAGGGTCAGAAACAGACTTCCCTTCTTTCCCCATTCTCTCATGGTTCTCTGTCTGGCAATTACTATGGTTTCTATCATATTACTAGATTGCAGACTTTCGTGTTTCCAGGGACTATGTGACATAGCACAGCACACAGCTGACACTAAATGAATGTTGAGTTAAATTGAATGAAAACAGCCTTATTAAAGAATAGTAATCAGTGAGGCAGATAGGTACAGAGGAAGTTCCTTTAATGGTAGATTGGTGAATATAAATTTGATTTAAATCACTGTATGTTAATAGTAGTAGTAGTAGTGGTGGTGGTGGTAGTAGTAGTAGTAGTAGTAGTAGTAGTAATATTTAGCATTTATATAGTTCTTTAAGGTTTCCAAAAATGTGGTACATGCATTTTTATTTGATCCTTATAGCAACCAGTTGAGGTAGTTATTATTTTCATTTTACAGATGAGGAAACTGAGGTAGCCTGAATTTAAATGACTTGTGCAGTCACATTGCTGGCAAATGTCTGAGCCTGAATTTGAACTTAGTTCTTCCTGTCTCTGGGTCCAGCATTTTATCTTTTATTGCCCTCAGCAGAAAAAATGGCATAACCTGATGGCTTAGAATAGAAAAATAACCAGAAAATGGGAAGTCATGGTCATTAGTCTAAGCCTAAACTAATGAGACCCTGGATTACATGGGGAGGGGGCATAGAAGGGAAGGATAGAAATATGGAGAAAAGCTAGCTCTGTGAGATATTGAGGAGTATGGTAGTTAAGATATAATAACTGTCTAGATGTGTGGGATTAAAGTGAAAATGCATCACCTATAATGATGACTGAAATTATGATTTAGGGGGCCAGAGTGATTCAATTAAATTCTTCAAATATTTATCGAGGCCCCAAAACTGTGTTAGATACTGGACATTCAGTTTCAAAGGAAAAATACAACATAGACCCTAGCCTTAGAAAGTATGCAGCTGAGTATTTTGGGAATTATCACTAAGGGAATAGAATATGAGCTTAGTTTGGGGCATGGGAAATTTCATGTGTCATTGGGCCATCTAAGTGGAAATATCCTGTACATAATTGGATATACAGGGCTTTAGAAAAAAAATGAAAGACAAGTTGCAGATGTAAATTTGAGCAATACGTTATTATTTACAAGAAATATTGTAGCCAAGATGACTCAAAATTGGAGCACATATTTCCTTCCAGCTTTCCAAAGGCTTTTAGCAAAATTTGTTTCTGAAAGATGGAGAAACTCAGGAACAAACATCATCTATTTATCCAAAAAAAGAAAATTGAATCAAATATTCAAAAGCTATGATCACCCCTAAAAAATACGTTATTAACAAAGCCAACACAACACCATTGTCCATGCCAAAGACAAAAGCGAAGAGAACAAAAATACCTCCAAAAAACCTCACATTACTTAAATGGAAAAAAAAAAAAACCTCACAACTACACAGAGTACAAAAGAGACCCATAGTAATAGCATCAATCAAAATAATGATACATTTTTAGAAATATAAACTAATGGAGAGGCATAAATACTTTAAAAAAATTAAGTTCTCCACAGGAAAAAGGTGGAAGGGTAAAATTAAGGGAGAAAAGTAAAAATAAAAATAACAAATTTTACTAATAACAGAATGAAAGGCATTCATTTTTTTAAAATTCATAATGTTAAAAGGATACTTGATTTAGAGAACATATATTGTATATAATATATTGCATATATTATATATATATATAATTTAAAACAACCTATAGAAAATTAAACTACTAAAACTATTTACAAAGTAATAAACTTGGTCTTTATTAGAGATGTGTGATAAATATAGTACATATATATGTATGTATATATGTATGTATGTGTCTATCACAAAATGGAAAGTAAACCTTTCTTCAGACTGATCTGAAAATATGGGTGAAATTTGTTGTTCTTTCTCTTTAGAGAAGGATAAATTCAGAAACTTGAATGCATGATTTTCAATTCATCTTTTTTTTCTTCTCAACATAGGTTATAATAAATGCAAATGTTTGTATTTGCCTCTCATCATGCCCAACTAAATACATCAAAACCCTGTGGCAAAATAGCTATCTTGAGGTTAAATGACTAACCCAGGGTCACAAATCTGTGTGTCAAAGGCAGGACTTAGATACAGATCTAGCTGCCTCCAAGGATAGCCTGCCATCTGCTAAGCCATGCCAACTCTCTAAGTGATGATAATAATGATAGGAAAAACTGGCATGTGCGTTTTACAAAAGGAAAATACCCATTGGAAAATAAAGATTCTAATCAACTGCTAGTTTTAGCTCCATAATTCTTTGCCCTTGAAATGGAAAAATAAAGAAAGCTTAACTTATTTTTGTTAAAAAACAAAACAAAAAAATAAAAAACCTGATTTCTGGATTGAATTTTCCAGGTGCTTTGCTTTCATACAGCCATAGCCTATGTCTGGCCTCTATCTACAGAAAAGAAGATTTCACAGCCACTTCAGTACCTCATTACAGTAACCAGCAACATTTGTGGAAGGGAAATTATTCTTCTTGTTCAAACAATAGCTTGTATTTTCTATTTCTTCATGTTTTCTTCCCAGTGGTGATTAGAAAACAATTGTCAACGCTTTTCTCCCTCCCTACACCCAATTCACATGGGTGTAAACTGTTTACCTCTTCTTTTCTCTCGTATATAAGACTGTATGTTTTTTCTACATTTTCTAACAATTTCATGATTTTTGTGACTCTGAAACACATTCTCTTTGACCTTTTTTTTTTAATGGATGAAGTTGAAAGAAGATATAGAGATCTAGCTATAGCTTTATCAATATGAGATGTACTCATAAGAGAATGCTTACATAGTCATTCATAGTCACTACACCATACTTCTTCTGCATCTTAAGAAAATTTAGTTTTAGGGCAAGACTGAGGGTGTAGGAGCAATCCAGGCATTGCTATATATTATGTTTATATTCAGCTTCTTGTTTATTCAGCTATTTGGATTTTTTGAGCTTATTTTAGGTACTTACCTGCCAAGGCATCTTCTATGGGGATGTGCAATTACATTTATAACTGATCTTTGTTTCTTTGGGGCAATATTAACACTCTAGGATTCTACTTTCTTTAAATCTAAGCCAGGATTTGGCCGTGATTGGCATAGTATCAACACATTATGATTGCTGCCTCCCGCAGATTAAAGGCATTTCAAAAGTACAATGTGTAGTCACAATGAAAGGCTAGAATATTGAAGCTACAAGATGCAGCTGATGTTGTTACTGGTTTTGCAGATTTATCAAACAAAATATATGAAATGCTTTCATTTCATAGAATAACAGTGAAGAAGGAATTCATATCCATCCTTAATGAAATGGGAATGAATTTTATGCTTCAGATGTCTTGACAATATTATTTAGTGTAGCATTTTCTGGTTCATGGTGGTTGTACCGACCATATTTCACTGGGGTATAATAATGTCATTCAAAGTTGTGGGTTTTTTAATTGAGAAAAAATTGTGGCATAAAAGATATAAAACCAAAAACTGTCCCATGACTCTTAATTCATGTTTGTCAGGCACATTGAAAGAAACAGCTACAGACTAGGATCACAGGTTGGAAATTGGAAGGGACATTAGAATTCATCAAATCTATTTATAGATGAGGAAAATAAATTCACTGAGAGGTTAAAGAACTTAACCAGGGTCACACATTCTGTTTCTTGATTCCACATATTCTCAGTGGTGTCCGCCTTGTCTGAAAGTCTCTCCTTCCTCATCTCTACCTCCTGGTTTCTATGGCTTCTTTTTTTTTTTTTTTAGTCTCAGCTAAAGTGCTACTTTATGCAAGAAACCCTTCCCAGTCATGTGTAATTTTAGTGCCTTTTCTCTGGGATGACCATCAATTTATCCTGCATGTATCTTGTTTGCACATAGTTGTTTGCATATTTTCCTTCTCTAGCTAAATGTATTTCATTTGATGGAGCTACTAAGAGTAATTCTTTCTGCCCCAGAACTTTGAAAAGAGAATAAAAAAATTTTAATGGGTGATTAAAGAGCCTTCTTCTATTGTGCTATGGCAGAAAAAGCTCTGGATTTAGAATCAGAGCAATTCACTTCAAATCCTGGCTCTTCCTCCTACTAGGTGGGGCACCTTGTACAATGCACTTAACCTCACTAAGCTTCATTTTTTTCCCCTTGAAAATGAAGGTGTTTATACAGGATTACTTCAGGCGTCTTTTTCAGTTCTACATCTGTGTTCGTATATCTAAGAATGAAATTGTCTGGACGTTAGTTATTGTAACATGTGGTCATTTGTCCCAGGATAATTCTATTCTTTAATCAGATTTTGTCGCCTAGAATACCTTTGTGTCAAAGGGTAGAATCCTCAATACATAAATATAATTGCATAAAGAAGAAACAAAAGACAGAAACTGAGAGACTTCTCGGCCAATAAAAGAGAAAGCTGAAGAGGGAAGAATGTGAGGACCTAGAAATCTCTGTATTGTAATACAAAATACGTTTTTCCTGCATACAGATACTGCCCAACTTATTCCTTCGATTTCTACAGGGAGTAAAGAAAAACAAGTTAGCAAACAAACAAAAATCCATTATGAATTAAATTTCCAGTTTGACTGCAAGATGTAGTCAAATTATCCAAAGATAACCAATATAATTTAGGAACTTTTAATAGAATGGATTTATTCTTGAAACATAATGTGCAAGTCATATCTTTAAGTCAAATACTAATTTCTTTCATTGATTCATTCAACCATTAAATATTTATGAAGAGCCTACTGTATACCAAATGCTATGCTACATACCCTAGGAAATACAGATTTTCATTAATCTAAACCAGGGGTGAGAAGCCTGTGGCCTTGAGGCCACATATGGCCCTCTGGGTCCTCAAGGGTAGACCTTTGACTAAATCCAACCTTCACATAACAAGTCCCCTTAATAAAAAAAAAATTGTTCTGTAAAACTTGGATTCAGCCAGAAGGCCACACCCAAGGACCTAGAAGACCACATGTGGCCTTGAGGCTACCTGCCCCAGACTTAAATTAAATAGAGGTTGGTTTTAAAACAATTCTTCTTCTTGTGGAACCTACAGTCTATTACGCATTTAAGTTATAATGACAGATTTAATGTATGTTACATAATAAATATTGTAGAATGGCACAAAACTGAATGGGTACATGATGCCCAAAGGTTAAAAGTGTGTAAAGATGGATGATGCATGGAAAAGACTTTTATTAAAGTTTGGGGAAGAAGATATAGGGTCAAATTATATCCCTACATAGATTAGCCCTAGTGAATAAGAAAGATAATTCTCTGTGAACAGAGGAAGGGAGGAGAGAGTTAGAGAAAACACAGAGAAGTTTAGATAAATAAAGTTATGGAGTCAGATACTTACATGGTTTGACCTCAGCCTTCTCAGAAAAGCAGGAGGGTAGTTTTTCTTCTGTAAGTAGAAGAGTTAGAGTTGTGGACATTTGGTAGGAGAAGAAAGTGAAAAATCTAGAAGTATTGCTTGTGTCAAGAGAGCTGCACAGGCAATGACAGCAGAAAAGGAGGACTGTTGAGCCACAGTGAGGCCCTAGAAAAATTTTGTACCATGCATTTGTATCACTCGAAAACAGCACAATGTTTTTTTTAAGTTGAGTTTTTGTCTTTTTATTTCCATACTTTAATGACTTCCTCTCACCAATCCCCTCTCACTGAAACCTCCACTGTAAAAAAAAATAAGTATTTAATCAAAATAAGCTGATATAGTAACAGTATATGACATTATATACCACATTCCACAAATGTGCCCTACCCCCTTCCTAAAGATGATGTGTTTTATCTTCCTTTCTGCAGGAACAAAAATATTCATTACAATGAATTAGAAATGCTTTTAGTACTATAATGTTGTTCGTTTGGTTCCACTTATCTTATTCAGTATCTTCATATAAATTTTTTATTATTCATACGAATCTTCCCATGTGTCTCTGAATTACTCATAGTAACTTTTTATACATTGCAAAAATAGTCCATTACATTACCCTGCCACAATTCATTCAGTCTTTCCCTAGGACTGGATCTTATCTTGTTCCTAGTTTTTTGGCTGCCACAGAAGTACTGTGATAAAAATCTTGGTGTACGTGGAGGTTTTTTTTTCCCCCAATCTGGCATTCTTGGGGTATATATCCACTCCTGAGTCAAAGGGCAGGAACATGACTTTTATTGTACAATCCAAATTGTTTCCAGAATGATTAGACAGATTTAAACTCTATAAATAGTGAGGTAATGTACCTGTCCTCCCCCAGTCATTACAACTTTCACTATTTTCATCTATTATCATCTTTGCCAACTTGATAAATGTGAGATGAAATCTCGGAATTATTCTGATTTGTATTGCTCTTATTTGTGATTTGGAATGATCATTCTTATGGTTGTTGATAGTTTACAATTCTGTTGAAAACTTTTCATTTCTTTTCATAACTAACTTCTTGCAAATGGTTCCTGATCTTCCACAAATGTGGTACCCTAGTGTGAACTGACACTAGCATGAGGTTCTCTGGGGCAAGAAGTTAAGGTATGTTGATTTCAATTTAAAGCTCAGCCCAAACCACTACTGACCACGAATAACATCTAATAATAGAGGACAATGTGGCATAACTACCTACCTTAAACTTCTCTTCAGCATGCAGAATAATTGGATGCTACTCTGCTCCCTTGTGGGTAGGGTCAAAATTCATATTTAATTTAGATGTGTGTTGGTCTATCAATCAGATCAGAGAGCAGATAATGTACTAAGTTAATACAGTGGCTAAGTTGTAACCAGGCATAACACCAATGCAATATTCACAGCACCCATGGTGGCTATGAATATGCTGGTGTAGTTGTAAATCACAAAATGTAACAGACTCTCCACATGGAAGACAGAACCAAAACATTTATTCAAATACCAGAAAGCCAAATCCCCAAACCAGAAAGCCAAATTCATCATAACCAAGAAGCTGGTAGACATAACCACTGCAGCAAACACCAATGTTCCCAAGCCTTCGCTCCATCAGGTCTTCAAAAGAAAACAAGCCCCCTTAAGCAAAAATGCCCCTCTCTCACTCATGCTAGCTGCTCAGCCTCCACGCTGCTTGCTTCCATTAGTTCTGACTCTCTTTCCTGCTCCTTCATGCTCCACCCTTCCTGTTCCACCCTTTCAGCAAGCTCCTCTTCCCATTGGCAGGGAAGATCTTCAAATTACCATTACCATTACACCAGGTCACAAATCTAAGAGTTGAGGACCTGGATGCCCAGATCCAAGAGAAGGCAACTGAGTAGAAATGAACTGTTCCACAATACTGTTCTATGGGAGCAGGGAGCTTTTGTTAGGCTGAGGGAAACAAATGGTCATGCTTCTCTTTATTCAAATTTGACAAATAGTTAAGTTTTACCATGTTCACAACAATGTGCTTTGGGCTACAGGAAATAAAGAAATCTTGTTTGCTACCATCATAGAACTTAAAATTCAATGATTCCCATGACTAATTGGATTCAAGTCCTGACATTACCAGGTAAATCATAAATTTTAGACCTACTAGGAAAGGATGAAAACCTTGAGGGAAATTAGCATGTTGCCATTTCCCAGTATGACAAAATCTCAGTGTTAGAAGGCATCTAAAGGATGTTCTCACCTAACCTGTATCTTAATAATAATTCACTCTACAATACCACCTACACGTGGTCATCTAGCCTGTGTGTAAAGACCTCCAAACAGGAGAAATCTATAATCTTTTAAAGAAACTCCAATTGATACTAAATCTTTTCTTATTTCAAGCCCTAATTTACATCTTTGCTATTTCCATCCAAGACTTCTAGCTCTGCCCTCTGAGGTCAAAAAAACAAAACAAAACTAACAAATCTTCCATGTAACAAGCTGTCAAATAATTGAAGTCAGCTGCCTTATATTCCCTATGTCTTGTTTTCATCTGCCTATAGATCTCCATGTCATTTAAGAGGTCTTAACATGGCATTAATCCAGCCCTCTCATCATTCTGGTTCCCCTGCCTTGGATACTGTCTAGCATATTAAAGATATGATATCCAGAATTGAGTATTACATTCTAATTAATGGTCTAACGAAGAGTAGTGCCAATGCAATATTTATAGCACCCACAATCATGACAAAGACCATACCATAAATATGGCATGATGCTCAATTGCAAAATGTAACAGATTCTCCTTATAGAGGACAGAACCAAAACATTTATACATCAGAAAACAGAATCCCAAAACCAGTAAGCCAATTCCATCACAGTAGCAAAGAAGTTAATAAACCATAACAACAGAGACCCACAACATCCTTTAGCTTTCCCACAAACCAATATAAGATCAATATTTACTCATGAACCTCTCTATCTCCTTGCCTGAGCTCCTCTCTCTCCCACTGTCTCTCTAGCTCTGACACCCTGCTTCCTGTGGGTCTATTTCACCTTTCAGCAAACTACTCCCACCACAGGCTCCATGTGACTACATTCAGCCTATTAGGGGGCATAGTTTACTTTCAAAGCAGAGAAGGTATTCAAACTCCCCTAGATCTATTAAGGGGCAGAGAAGATCTTCAAATTCCCATTCCCATTACACCATGTGAGAGTAGAGCAGAACTGTTAGCTTTATTATCCTGATCAGTATCCCTCTTAATGCAGTTTAAGATTGCTTTAAAGTCCTTGATTATTGTATTCCAATGTGAACCTTCCAGTGAACTTCACAAGTATAAAATGGTAAATGTATTACTAAATTGCAATGACTCTGAAAAAATCAGCTTTTTAGAGATGAATTTTAGCATTCATTCATTCATTTATTTATCCATTCCTTCAACTGGGTTGCATCTTCAAACCTAACACATTTATTTTTCAATTTAACTTCACTTATCCTCAACTTTCTTATTTGTAAAATGGAGATAATAATATGCAAGTATTA
>CM053580.1:462237446-462275669 GCA_028627135.1 Pseudochirops cupreus
GCAGCCCTCACCAGATTCTGGTCTCAGGAAAACTCCATCTCAGTTCTCAATCAGTTCTCAGCTTCCAGATGCTGGGAGAGAAACTCTTTCTCTCTCTCTGTCCCTTCAGCAAGGAGCAGCATTCAAATTCTGTCTCTCAGATGCTCTCTGCCTTAGCTGGCTTCAGTCTCCAGGATTCTTCCTTCAAGGGGAGCAAAATTCCAATTCTGTCTGTCTGTCTCTGGAATTCTTGCTTATATACACACCTCAGCCAATCCCCTTCTTCCACATCAACAGGGCCTCAGCCAATGCCCTTCTTCCACATCAGCAGGGGAGTTCATGCCTTCTCAACAGTGGGACAGAGTTTGCACCTTCCACACCTAGCACTTAGTGCTACTAAGTGCTAAGTATCCTGCTAAACTAATTACTATAACACATAGCCATTACCATCAGCTTTTTCCCTTTTACCTATGCTGTTAGTAAATCCATGAGTTGTCCTTCTTCCTGAAAAGCATAATCCTTAAAAAAACAAAACAAAACAAAAAGTAAATCATATCTGTCTCTAGTTACTGACTATACAAAGGCAATTATTTGCATTTTCATTGTACTGACAATCCAGCTTTTCCAAAACCATTAGCATTAGCCAGGAAATTAGTCAGCCCTTGAGACACCTATACTCACTCTGTCAATATTTTTAAGCACTGATTGGGTCAATATTCCAGGATCAGTGGAGGTCCATTTCCTATCACAGTTAGTCAGAAGCATGACAGCCTCAGTCATCTGAGGTTCTTTTGTTTTCCCTTTTCCGGTATCACTCTTCTCACTTCATCCACGAGGTCAACAAGTGGGTCTTTACAATCTACTCCCACCACTCAACAATAAATATTCTGGGCCAGGCCTAACTCAGGCTGCACTAGTCATACAAGATTTAGATTAAAATGCAGTAAGACACTTGTGGATCATAAAATATTTAACAGAGAGAAGTTTACTCAATAATAAAATGGATAAATAAGGATACAATATTGATTCAGGTGGCTCCCCTGTCTCCATATCTGTCTAAGCAGTGTCATCCAATCAGTAAATTATGTGGATTTTCATGGCAGTGGGATACCCCACCAATGATTTAAGTACTAATACACAAAATCAATTAAATCCTGAATATAATCTTCTTACTCCTTTAAAGAGAAAGCAGTTCAACCTATGTAAAACAGATATCGACCCTACTATGATACCAAAGTATCTAACAAGAAAATAGAAAGCAATGAAATTATTCCTAAAACTCCTCCCCAAGGAACAGTACCAGACAATCACCCACTGAGGAGGAAAGGGAACAAATATGTATACAACTGACCTTCCAAGATAAGGAGGGGCTCAGCAGGCTTTCTGCCTTCCGTTATGGATAGAATAAATCAAGTAATAATTATTAAAACAAATATGCACAAAGCAAACTATACATAGGAGAACTACAAAACAATTAACAAAAAGAAGGTATGGAAATTAAGAGGTTGTAGACGACTTCTTGTAGGAGGTAGGATTTTATTTCAGGCTTAAAAGAAGTCAGTAGGCTTGTGTCACTGGATCAAAAAGTACATCTCAGGGAGTAAGGTGTTGGAGGGAGCTGGGTGATGAAGGGTCTTGAATGCCAAACAGAGTGTTTTGTATTTGATCCTGGAGGCCATAGGAAGTCACTGGAATTTATTAAGTGGAGGAGTTGGCAGAGGGTCAGGGAGAAAGGAGGTGTGAGACATGCATGATCTGACCTACTTTTTGAAAAGTCATTTTGGTGGTTGAATGGAGAATTGACTGGAGTGGTGAGATATTTGAGGCAATCAGATGTACTACTGAGCTATTGCAATAGTCCAAGTGTAAGGTAATGAGGACTCTTCTAGAATAGTGGCATTATCAGAGAGAAAGGGCAAGTTCAATACATGTTGCAAAGGTGAAATTGACAGGCAACAGCTTGGATATGGGGGACTGAGAGATAGTGAGGACTCCAGGCTGACTTCTAGATTGTGAGTCTCTAGAACTAGGAAGATGGTGTTGCCCTCTATAGTAATGGCAAGGTAGGAGAGGGTTTAGGGAAAAGATAAAGAATTCTATTTTCAACATAGTGAGTTTAAGATGTTTACTGGACAACCACTTTTAAATGTCTGAAAGGCAGTTGGAATTGCAAGACTGGAAGTTAACAGAGATTGGGAAAGAAAATGTACATTTGAGAATCAAAATTTGAGGACCAGCATAGAGATGGAAATTAAACCTACGGGAGCTTATGAGATCTCCAAGTGAAGTAATAAAGTAAGAGAAGAGAAGAGATCTCAGGACAGAAATCTGAGATACTTATAATTAGAGGATGTGATCTACAGGAGGATCCAGCAAAGGAGGATGAGAAGGAGTGGTCAGATAGGAGAGGTACGAGGAGAATTAGGAGACAGTAGTGTCAGGAAAGCCTAGAGAGAAGAAAGTATCAAGGAGAGAGTGATCAAGAATGCCAAAGGCTGCATGAGGTCAAGGAGAATGAGAATTAAGAAAAGACCATTAAATCTGGCAACTAAGAGATCATTAGTAACTTTGGAGGCAGTAGTTTTAGTGGAATGATAAGGTCAGAATCCTGATTCTAAGGGGTTAAGTAGAGAGTGAGAGGAGAGAAAGTGGAAGCACCCATGTTAGGTGGCCTGAAATTTAGCTACAAAGGGCAGAAGAAATATAGGATGATTGAGGGAATGAAAGGATCAAGTAAGGGTTTTTTTTCCAAGATAAGGGAGACATGGTCATTTTTGTACACAGTAGGAAATGAGCCAGTAGAGAGGGATAGACTGAAGATAAATATCAGTGGGGATGACAGAGAGGGCAGTCTGTTGGAGGGGTTAGGATGGAATAGGATCACTTGATTAAGTAGAGGGGTTAGCTTTGTTAAGGAGTAAGAACACTTCATCATGTGAGACAGGTGAAGGAGAGTGCTGCAGAAGGCACCTGAGTAATATGAAATGAGTAAAAGGGAAGAAGAGGTGGTTTATGGCAAAGGTCATAATTTTTTTTCCCTATTAAATATAAGGTAAGGATCTCTGGTAAGAAGGGAGGTGGTGGGGGAGTCATGGGAGGTTTGATGAAGGATGAAAAGATTTGGAATAGCTGGTGTGGAGAGTGGGATAGTGAGTTCATAAGGGGGCTATAGTAAGATTGCTTAGCTAGGGGCCAGTTGAGGTAATGCAGTGTAAATTTGTAGTGGTCCTAACCAGAACAGTTGCATGCTTTTCTCCTTCTTCCTTTAGCAGCACGTGTAGGAGCAAGGCAATAAATGAAAGGAGTGGTCCTTGGCTGAGGCTTGGTTATGTATAATCAGACATATGCAAAGGGGGCTAGAGATTCAAGAGAGGAGGGCCCTGCAGAACTGAACTGGTTCACCAGCTAGTCAAGATAAAGAAAAGAGGAAAGAATGGATAATGCCAGAGCAGATCCCCTGGGAGAAAACTGAAGGGTCAAGGGATTGCAGGCCAGGAGGCAAATGAAGAGTAGGATTTTGTATGGGAAGGCAGAAGGAGAGGTAAAAAGTCAATAAAATGTGATCAGATAAGGGGATTTCAGAATAATTCTTTAAGTAAGATGAATTTTAGAGTTAGTAAGGTAGATTTTAGTGTATGTAAAGTGAATTTTTGTTAATGTTTCTTAGAGCTTAGTTTTCCAGGATCCATAATCATAACAATCTTTTGTTCCCAGGTATTATATCTGAGTTCCCATAACTATGGTTCAAAACATCTCCACCATGCTTTTGCAGCATTATATGATAAATAATATAAACATCCAGTGCAGCTGCGCAGTGAGATACAGGGATGGGGTGATGTAAACTTGTGAGGCTATTGTTAGTAATATGCCTTCTTTGTCTGTTGCCCCTATAAAACATGTGATCATTGGTCAGTGAATGGGGAACCTTGGGGTTGGATGCACAAGTGCTGTGTGTGCCTCAACTGACCCCCACTGCGGCTTAGGAGGAATCTTAGGGTTGAATACATGAATGCTGTGCATGCCTTGATTGGCCCCCAACAAGGCTTGGGAGGAATCTGTGTTTGCCTCAACTGGCCCCCATTGGGATTCAGGGGATGCACTAGTTGTGCCTGTCTCACCTGATCCCATCTAGACATGGGGTAGTTACCCCTCCTTCTTGCCAGCCCCTGCAAGAAGGGTGATTAGGGAATGCTGTAGGAGTTTGTTCTCCTCTTATCGGCAAGTCTTCTGAAAAACCAGACTAGAATAAAGATTATTAACCCCTTCTTAGTGTCTTTCCGGTCTGACCAAATCAAGAGTGAACCTGTGATATCTGCCCTCCTGTGTGCTATGTTTATTTGTCTTACAAATTCATACCTCAATTTGTTGAATTTGCCTATTTCTGAGGCATATATTCTCCCATTGAAAACTTAACAACTGGATCATGAGAGCAGGTAAGAGCTGGTTCCAGCACACATCTGTTTCATTTATATTTTATTTGTTCATTCATTCATCTATTTATTTACCTATCTAATTATTTACAACTGAAAAGATTTCTTATTAAGCTGTCCATGACAGATGTATTTTTTTTAAAGAATATCTTTCTTTGGTTTGGTGGAAGTTTGGAGTTTATTAAAGTTTTTCAAGATCCACACACACAAAAAAATTGTTATTAGGTATAGTATTCTCTAAAAGTTTCTTTGGAGTATGTTGAATAACAACTGTTTGTATAAAGGATGAGAGATTTACAAAGAAAGTTCCTTCCGTCTATAGCACTCCCTTGAGAGCCCTCAAGCCTTGATGTATACTTGATTTATACTGACATTCCAGATAAGCACGTGGGGGTGGAGTGGTAGGTTTACTTCTAGGCATTTATGATGGAGAGGCCCACTCCACCTCTCAAGAGCATGCACTATAATCCCTGCCTGGTTTCAAAGCAACATATGGAGGCTTGGTGAACATTCTTTTAGATATGAGTGACTAAGGGTCTGGTACTGTGAAACAATGAGCATTTTCTGGTTAACTCAGGAGCCAGAAGGACCAATGACAGCAGAGGGGGTGAGTCATAACTGAGTGTTCCTATAAAAGGTTCAAGTAAACAAACTTGCTTTCTATTCCTGGTTGTTTCAGGAGAAGGAAGACTACTTCTGGCTGCCAGAGGGAAAGAGTAAAACTGCCACATCTCCCACTCAGCTGACAGTAATCAGAACTCCAAAACCTCAGGTTATCCAACGATAGAACTTTTAGTGAGGGGATATGTTGGGAACCCAACATTCCAATATGAATGGAAGTTGGGGAAATAAGCCCAAAATGAGTTGCTTGGTGCTTTCCTTCCCTCCCTCTTTCATTCCCTCATTCTTTTCTTCCCTCCTTCTTTCCTTCCATCATTCTCTCCTTTCCTTCCATCTTTCTTCCAATCTTCTTTCCTTCCTTCCTTCCTTTCTCCCTTCCTTCCTTCCTTCCTTTCCTACATGTCTATTTGCTGGGTTGTTGGGTTTCTTCATTTCCTCCTGCTGGGATTATTTCTTTAAGTAGGCAGCTCTATGGCCCCTACAAAGCCTCTCTGTCAAGAAGGAAATAGCAAATTAATGGGTCATTGCACTTTAGAATGATGAGCTAGTTTATTCATGGGCTTTTTTTGTCACTCTCTTAATTGTTACAATCTATACCTTGGTACATGTTACAGCTAAATAAAGTTCAACAACAAAATGATGTCCAATAGTAGCTCAAGCCTGTCTAATGTTCTGTAGGAATCCCAGACTCCAGGGAAATGGTATAATACATGTGGATGTATTTTTAAATTTGTGATTTTACTTTCATGGTACTAAATCACTGATGTCTGGAGGTAGACGATTTTTGCTGTTATTTTTAAGTCATTTCAGTCTGATTCTTGTGACCTCATTTGGGGTTTTCTTAACAAAGATACTAGAGTTGTTTGCGATTTCCTTCTCCGACTCATTTTACAGATGAGGAAACTGAGGCAAACAGGGTCAAAGTATTTGCCCAAGGTCACACAGCTAGTGAGTATCTGCTAGATTTAAACTCAGGTCTTCCTGATTACAGATAGTAATCAGGATACTCTATATCTACTACCTAGATGCCCAGTGCTTTTAGGAAGGCATAGAATCATAGAACCAGAAAGGAATTTAAAGCTCATCTAGTCCAAATACTTTGCTTTGCAAATACATATCCTTGTCCAAAGTCACACAGTTAATTAGCAATACAATTAGGATTAAAACTCAGGTCCTTGGAGTTGGAGGTTTTAATGGTAATGGGGATTTCAAGATCTTCTCTGTCCCTTGTATTGGCAATCAAACAGGTACTTAGCACTTTGTTTCAAATTCATGATTGTATCAAGTATTAAGATCCTGAACTTGTGAATTCGACAGTGGGAGGAACTTGCTGATGTAACAGGAAGGAGCTAATACCATATATAAGGAAAAGCCCAAGCTAGAGAGCCAGAATTGCTGAGAGAAAGAACTGCTAGGATTCTGAGAACTTCTGAGAACTGCTATGGATTGAGAACAGAATGGAGAACAGAACTTGTGGTGACAGAACGGAGAACTGAGGACTGAACTGAAAAGAACTAAGAAGAAAATTGAGAGGAACTGAGAAATGAGAAGAGAGGAGAACAGGGAAGAAGCATGGCTGTGATGCCAGTACTTTGTCTGTCTGTTTTGATGTTACTTTGTCAGATTCATCTGCTGACAGAGGACATTACTGTCGCTACAGAAGCCCTAGGACCTTATGGCTAACTCAAAAGCCCTGAAAGAGGATTTTCTTGTTGTATGTTTAGAGAAATCCTAGAGGAGGGTCTTAGTGATGTTTTCAAAGGTCCTGGCACTATACTGATGATTTGTGTTGACTTCTCAGATCTTGTTGTTGGGTCTGTGAATTGATGATGGTGCCGGCAATATTGATGAATGTTATTGTAGCTTATTGAAAGACTTGAGGTGGACTAGACACTGTGAGCTTCAATATGGAACAGGAACTGCACGAGGAGCTGGACAAGGAACTGAGAACTTTCTGCCTTTGAACTCAGGTGACAGCTGGGTAGATTCGGGTAGGAGCTGGGACCATGGAAGAGAAACCATAGAAGCGGAGAGCCTTTCTCAGTCAAGATGAAAAGACCTCTCCTTAAGTATTTAATGCAAACTGAGAAGATCATGATTTACTGTGGCCTAGGGGTGGAGGACTTCCTACTCAGTATCCTGTACCTTTTCAGGATGATTGAATTAAGGATGATTGGAAACTAATCTCCAATTAAGAAGAAAGAAGACTTTTTGACTGAGATTAAGACAATGTGACCTAGAAGTAGAAAACTTTGACCTTTGTACTTTGTGCCCATTAAGGAGGCAAGCCTTAAGGCAAGCCTCTTTAAGGATGACTGAATTATGGAATTACTAAATGATTGAGTTACTAAATGACTGTACTTTGTTTAAAACTATGTGACCACTTTTGTGAAAACTATGTGGCCATTTTAGTGATAAGTTGTTATGTCATAACATTGTGAAATGTACTTTGATTTCTATGAACGTTTTGCCTTAATTTACTGCTGAATTAATAGAGTTCACAGCAGAACCTTGAAGATGTTCACAGCAGCAGTCATCTGGAAAGCTGCTTGTGCTTGGCTTTTCAGAGGTCCAGGCTCCTTTCTCTCATACCACAATTCTGAGTTTGGATTTACATAAATTATTACCAATTCATCTTCTGTTGAATGTTAGCTGTAGCATACACTCATGTAAAATGAAAAGATATCTGGATGATAATAATAATAATAATAACTATTACTTGGTAGATGCATTTTGATTTAAGTATCAGGATATTTTTATAGAAACTCAGTTTGGGGAGATTTCTTTTTTGACATGGATCCTCTGATGACTGAATTTTCTACTTCCACTTCACTCTGCTTGCATAGTTTCCTCATGATTCTTAGGAAGTTCCTTTTATTTTTGCACTGATTCTAGAATCTTTGAAGAGGAGTTCAAATATCTTTTAACCTCTATTTAGAAGACAGAGAGGCAAATATATTAAACCAATGAATTTGAAATTATACTTTCTCCACTGAAACATGACCCAAATTCTTTTTTTTTTCAGAGCAAGAAGAGTTTATTGCAAACTTTAATCATTTAAGAATGCTGGGGTAAAGACATAAGATCTCAGGGAGTGGATGGCCAACAAGGGATTTTTAGGCCAGAAGGACCCCATCTAGGCCCTGAGGAACCAAATTCCCTTCAGTACAGCAGAATCCCTTTATAAAGAAAAGAACTATTCCTTAAACCCAAGGGCAGCATCCCCAAAGGAAAAACAAAACCTGACTGTAAGGGTCTCCATAATCTATACCTTGAGGCAATTATCCAGGTAACCTACCACTAGCTATTCTTCCCCATTCCCCAGCCTCTTCACTCCTTCCTCTCCCCTACCCTAACCTATAGGATGATCCTGATTTGGCTCTAATGATGTGAACTTATCATTTTGTGGAGAGTTTTATTTTTAAGACAGTGGGTGGGAGGGTAAATGCTTAATAAATATTTGTTAAATTATCTGGATAATTAGTCCTATTCTGTACTTGAAATGTGTAGACCTATACCTGGGAGAGAGGAGAGCTTATGAAGGTAGTGAATGAACTGCCCATTTGTAGGCATACAATTTAAACTCTTTGAAATCTGTTTTCTTGGAGGTTGGTACAGAATTGGCATAATTATCAAGGTAATCTGACCCTGAACCCTGACCCAAGAACCTGCTTCCTATTCTCTTGAAATCTTCAGACCATGGAGGCTAACATGAATTTCTTGTCATTTTTAGGACTTCCTCTCCCCCATCTCACTGCCAAAGTCAGGGAAAATACAACTGGCAACGGGGGTGGAGGATAGTTACTGACTGTGTCTACCTCACCTGGCTTTACTCCCACATGTCTGCCATTGCAGTAGTTCTTCCAAAGGGAGAGATGGGCCAGAAAGGTGACTGTTCTCTGGCCATATGATTGGACTGGGGGAGGAAAGGAAGAGCCTGGAGAAGGGAGCCTAGCTCTACTCCAATGACATTCAAGAGGATTTCCTCCCTCTCACTACCCATGCCATCATAAGCCAACAGGGTCACCATGCTGGCTTCTCTCCTAGGCATGTGTTTGTCCATTCAGAAGGAGGTGATCCAAACCAACTGGAAAGGAAAGGGATGGTGTTTAGCTTCAGGTCTGTTTGGGAAGTGTAGTGCTACTGCAATATTTACAGCACCCACATCATGATAAAGGCCATGACTATAAATACAGCATGATGTTTGATTGCAAAATATAACAAACTTTCCATATAGAGGACAGAACGGAAGCATTCACTTACACATTAGAAAATTGAATCCCAAAACCAGTAAGTCTATTCCATCATAATAGTAAAGAAATTAACAAGCCATAACAATACAGAGAACCATGCCATCCTTCAGCCTTCCCACAAGCCAGTATAAGAGCAATATTTACTCACAAACCTCCTCTCTCCTTGCCTGAGCACCTCTCTCTCCTATATTCTCTCTGGCTCTGACTCCCAGCTTCCTGTGCCTCTGTTCTGCTCTTTAGCAAACTCCTCCCACCACAGGTTCCATGTGACTACATGCAGCCTATTAGGGGACAGAATTTATCTTCAAAGCAAAGAAGCTTCCTGTGGGCTCTGTTCTACCTTCCAGCAAACTCCTCCCACCATAGGCTCCATGTGATCACATTTAGCCTATTAGAGAGCAGAGTTTACTTTCAAAGCAGAGAAAGACTTCAAATTCCCCCCTACGCCCATTAAGTGGAAGCTTCCTTTCTTGACTGCTAGACCCCTGCTTCATGATCTTCTTATATTTTGAACGTTGGTTCTGAAACCAGATCTTCATCTGAGTCTGTTAGGCCGTGTTGACAGCTAGCTAAACCCTCTCTGGAGGGGCCAGGTATTGTGTGTGCTGGAAACGCTAGTTCAGATGCTGAAGCTGGAGGCTGGAGTAGATGCTTCTGGGCTTTTGGAACTTCTTGGTCCTGCCATTCAGCAGGAGTCCATCTGGCTGTGGTAACCCAAGTGGCTTCTCCAGGTCTTCCACCGCCTGCAGACTCACTGCAGGGCCACAGAGATGCAGCGAAGTGGTCCGGGACTGCTGGTAAGGCAGGTGGGGCCGCGGGGGCTGTGGGGCTGACATAAGGGTAACCTACAGCACAGCCGTAGGACTGCGGAGCTCCCAGGTAGGGCCCCTCAGGGGCGCAGGGGACGAGGGCTGCAGACTACGGGGGTACAGGAAAGGGAGTGTGGGGACAGAGGGGCAAGGGGGAAAGTCCTGGAAGGCAGCTTTGGAGGCATCAGGGCCCAGGAGGGTGGTGCGCAAGGAGGTCATGGTTACAGTGGCCCTGGGCCTAAAGGTTCCTGGCACCGGGACCCATGGCCTGGCCAACACCTTCTTCCACCTCCTATCAGTACCTACCGCTGTTCTCCCTTCCCCAAGCCCAGTGCACCTGGTTCCGACGAGCCTCCCTTCCATCCCTGAATTTAAAATCTCGGGGAAAACATCTCCCCAGGCCGCCTCCCGCAGAGAGTGGGAAAGGGGATAGGGAGTGAGAGAGGGGCCGAGGCCCCCACTCCCCAGTTTCACCTTTCCCCCATCCCAGTTCGTCAAGCCCCCGTCCCTTTCCCTCTACTTCTCCATCCATGGCCCATATTCTTGACTGGACAAAACCAGGTAAGATGAAATTTAATAGAGAAAGTATTAAGTATTATATTCAAGTAAAAAAAAAAAGTAAGCATCTTTGTATAGCAGTTTGTCCTATATCACCTTGGTCCCTAGAAATAGCCTGCTAAAATTTTAACTTGCAGAAATCATTCAGCCCTACCAAATAAATTTCAGAAGTAGCCAAAAAAAAATTGTTACTGCCTCTTGGCTGCCTTCAATATTGTTGTTATGCTGCATCAAACAGGTTTCTAAGCCTTCACTCTTCACTGGACTCCACTATCCACAAATTCTGGCACAGATCCCATCATAGGACTTCCAGTGGTTTGCTCTTCTGATTTTAAAAAATTTATATCTCAGCTTGTTAATTCATTCTCTAATACTTTATTAACTAAGGCAAGAAAAAGTAGACACAACAGGGACAAGAGTGATGGCAAGTCCAATTGCTCATGGCTTCATATTGACTTGCGTGGAAAGGGCTGAAGGCCTTCTCACACATAGTATGGCTTTGTCTTATTAACATGTGCACAGCAAGAAAAGAAAGAGAGAAAGGAAGATTACTTTTTAATTGGCCAGTTCCTTCTCAATGACATCCTAGTATCATCCAGTCAAAAGTCCATGTCTTCACCACATGGATAGCAAGCCCAAAATATTTATGGAATGACTTTGTATACTAACTACTAACTAAGTAACTAACTAACTAACTAACATTGGGGATTGACTCAGAGTTCATTGCATATTCTTGTATGAATTGGGATCACATTTGCCCTTTCCCCCATGTTTCTCCTCACCCCCATTATATAGAGGTGATATTTTAGCATATTCTGTCCTGGTCAGATCAGATCTGGAATACATTTTCCAGTTCTTAGTAAAATCTTTTAGGAAAAAATATTTAAATGATAGAAGGCATTGAGTAAGGAAATAAAATTTGTCAAATGTTTTGAATTCATACCACCTGAAGATCTACATTAACAGAACAGAGGATTTTAGCTCAGATAAGAGAATACTTGGAACTCATAAGACAAATGTCTTAAATTTTGTTGAGATTTAAGCACGCAGAAGATGGAGTAGGTTTGTTTTGTTTAACCCAGGAAGACAGAACTATGAGTAATAGGAGTTGAGAAGAGGCCACTACAAGCTTGTTATAAGTTCATCTTCCTAATGATTAGAGGTAACCTAAAGTGGAATGAACCACCAAGAGAAGCAATAGATTCTACTTTGTTGTCTATTTTCAATCAAAAGCACTTGTGCATTATGTTATAGAGAGAATTGTTTTTCAGGTATGCTATCGAATATATAACCACTGAGATTCTTTGCAACTCTGAAATTCAGTTTCTGATAATGTTAAATAACAACAACAAAAACATTCATTCATGAGAACCAAATATGAGTTTCCCTTTGTCATGAGATACAGAAGTTAATTTCAGATTTGACAGTTGGTTAATACAGTATGATCAAGTTTCAAATTGAAATGAACTAATTAAGGGGACCACGTTTTCCCTTTTAACACAGACCAGCAGATAATCTGACGAATGGGGAATGCTTTGGAATATGTTTTTGTATTTATATTTGCCTATAATTTAGCTGTAACCGACTTTCATAATGCTCCAAACAAAATAAAAAGAAACCACTCAGATCTACTTCTGGAGATAATGGCTTGATTACATGGTGTAAAAAGAAAAAATCATAACTCAAGATTAGTTAGTACAGAACATCTGGTTACATACACTTGCCATCTCTTTCGGAGTCAACAGTTTATCTGGAGTGGGTCACATCTCAGTTTCTTCTGAACTGTATGCAGCATTAAGAATAAAAGTAAACAAAAGCTTTAACTAAATAAAGGTGTTTAAGACAGAGGAAGATAATAGGGATAAATGATTAGCATAGAAAACCTACCTACCACAGAGAAGATGGAATGGAGATAGGTTGTGAATGGATATAATCAGGCTTTTACTGTATCACTTCTAAATGTGCAATTTTGAAAGAATTCTGTTCATTTCATCCATAAACTCAGTTAACATATTGTAATTATTTGCCATGAATACACTGAAATTGTGTACCATCTGGAAAATGATTCTTGGTTGGCTTTGAAAATTCATAAGGTAAAGAAGAGTTTTGACACTCAAAAATATACAGCATTCTAAGAATTTATTTAATCATAAGATAGTTCTATTAATATCGACTGTATCTACTAAATGCTAAAATCCTACAATAGAAAATTACTTAATGGGCATTTATTGTGGATCCAAGACTAAGACTAATGTGGAACCTGCAAAAGAAATAGAAGAAGAGGGGCAGGTAGGTAGCACAGTGAATAGAGCATTGGCCCTGGAGTCAGGAGGACTTGAGTTCAAATCTGGCCTCAGACACTTAACACTTACTAGCTGTGTGACCTTGGGCAAGTCACTTAACCCCAATGGCCCTCCAAAAAGCAAAAAAAAAAAAAAGAAATAGAAGAAGAAATCTCTTTTCCCAAGACAATAAACATCTAATAAATTGATAGTATCATCAATATAATAATAATAATTCATTTTTGTAGCATTTTGACATTGATAGCTGTAATGGTAATGAAATTTGAAGATCCCTTTGTATTGGAAAGCTGACAGGTACTTAGCACCCAGTTTCAAATTAAGCTTCTGTTAAAGAAACAGAAGGTATGATCCCCTGTTGCTGACATAACAGGAAGGGACTGAACAGGGAGGACCCATACTATATTTAAGGAAGAGCACAAGCTGGACAGTCATAACTTCTTGGCATAAGCTTCACGGAGGCAGAACAGCTGCTGCTGGGGAGAGGGAGAGAATTCCTCTCAGAGAGCATCTGCAGGCTGGCCTGCTGCTGCTGCAGACTGGAATTTCCATGGAGAAAGTGATTGTGATTTTGGTTTTGAGAATGGGAGAAAGTGATTTTGATTTTAAGAACGGAGCTGCTGTGGTCATTTTAGTGATAAGTTGTTGAGTTGTAGCATGGTGAATGCTGTATTTTGATTTTTTGTGATAAGTTGTAATATTGTGAAGGATGTACCTTCATTTTCTGTGAATGTTTTGCTCTGATTTGTTATTGAATAAATAGAGAGTTTGCTATACTATGTAATCAGAACCTTGAAAGCTGTTCACAACAGCAATTTTCTGGAAAGTTGCTCGTGTGTGGCTTTACAAAAGCATATTCCTCTTGGTTATGCTATGAGGTGGTGTATTAGTAACTCATTTTACAAATAAGGAAACTGAGGTTTAGAGAGTAAATGACGTGACCATAGCCATATAATAAGTGTCAATACTTGTATGTATTTATGATCTTATCTTCTCCATGCTTTCTTATTCTGGATAATGCTTGCCCATGCCCTTTTAGAAAACTTCAGTGGAACATCTGCTCAGCATGCAGGAAGCCTTCTCTAGTTGTTGTAGCATATTTTTGTTTTGTCTTGTTTTTTATTATGTCGATACCAGTGTATCAAAAAGGAGACATATAGGTAAAGAATTCCTACTTGTTCAGATTATAATATATGATATGGTAGACAACAATGTGGTAGAGCTTATCCATCTCTGTGTGTACACATATAATGGGAGACTGGCCAGTGGAGCCCAGCATTGAGAGCATATACAGCGCTTTGCCTGGTACCAGCCCAGGGGTGCTTGATGGTCCTGCTTCTGGAATTTCATGAAACTGAAAATAATGAGTTGGACTCAGAATGGAACATGAGTGGAATGTGCTGGGTCACCTTCAGGAAACTGCAAAGTTCTTTCAGTGACAGATAGCTTCTCACATCTTTGAAATGACAATATTCTTCTGGTATTACTATATGGTTGTAAGTCATAGAAAACCATAGTCTTCAAAGAATTGAAATAAAAAAATTATGCAAGAGGAAATTGAGAGGCTCATGGTAAGCTTAGAGAGCTGTAACAGATAATGAAAGTGCAGAAAAGGAAGTAATCACAGAAATGAAAAAAAAATGAATGCTCTGGTAATAGTCAGCAATAATTCTGGACAGTAGTATCCTAAGAATATATATAGCAAGGAAATGTAGCCTTCAAGATCCATTCAACACTTTGGCAGAACCCCCTAGGAACGTTCTAGAAAGCTATAAGGGGAAAAAAAGTCACATAGGATGATAGATTTAGCTCTAAAAGGGATATCTGAGGCCATCTAGTCCAATCAACCCATTTTACAGATAAGAAAACTTAAGTTCAGTGAGATTAAGTTATATACACCAGGTCAAATAGATAGTAAGAGTCAGAAACAAGATTTGAATTGAGATCCTCTGACTCTAAAACAGCACTCATTCCATTGTACCATGATTGTTGTCCTTTGTTTTCAAGGAGGACCAAAATGACATCAAAGTGTGTCCAACTGTGACTGATCAGACCAGTTGAGCCCAGAAAGCTCTACCACAGGTTGGGCACAAATAGTCCGTGTTAACATTTGGGGTGAAGTCTCTAAATTTGTGCATTTCGTGTTACTTTTGAGCTATATTGATTTCTTCTTTGCTCATAGAGCACAGCACCTTCTCTGATGAGGGCATGCCATGTGGGCAGTCCTGTACAAGTGTCTCCCATATCACACAATCAATTCCAAAGTTCTTAAGAGAGACCTTGAGAGTGTCCCTGTATCACATTGTGATTACCATGAACACTTGCTTTGTATGATTTCTCCATAAAATAGTCTTTTAGGCAAGCATACATTTGGCCTTTGAACAACGTGGCCAACCCATGAGATTTATGCTCTCTGCAGTAGAGTTTGGATGCTTGGCTACTAAACTCAAGAATGGATCTTGGTGTCTGGTACCCTATCTTGCCAAATGATCTCCAGAATCTTCCTAAAACAATTCATATGGAAGCAATTCAGTTTTATGGCATGATGCTGGTATACTGTCCAGGTTTCACAGGCATATACCCATGAGGTCAACACAACAGCTCTGTAGACCTTTTGTTTGATAGTCTAATACCTCTTCTCTCCCACACTTTCTTTCGGAGCTTTCCGAACACTGAGCTAGCTCTTGTAATGTGTGCATCAACCTCATTATCAATACATCCCTGAAAAGTATACTGCCAAGGTAAGTGAACTGTATTATACTGCCTCTTTAAAAGGACAGCTGTGGTTCCACAAGAAATGAGAAAGCATTCATGAGTTTCTGTTTTAATTGCCAGAAGGGATATCCACATGCATTCAAATGCACCAAAGATCCATTTGAGAGTTGAGAATACCAGAGCAACATTTGCATTATTCTTTTTATCCCCTACTCAGTATGTATCCATGTGTCATGGAGGAACGGCCAGTGACTGGCCATTACCTGCTTTTTTATGTCATACATGACCTTAATAATGTCTTCTGTATTTTCAAACAATTCCTTGGACTCAAGTCACTCTCTGTAATATGTTTCGTCTTATTTATATCCACCATTTATCTTTGATATTTTGATTATTTTGAGGTTCTTTTTCCTATTATTTGTAGTTATATAGCATTGTAATGCCAAGCAAAGGCAACTTCCAAGGTTTGAAATACCAGCATAGCAAACTCCATTTATTCAGTGACAGATTAGGGCAAAACATTCACAGAAAATCAAAATATAGCTAACTCAATAATTTAGTAAGTCCTCAATTCAATTACAAAGCATCAAGGTCCAAGTATCCCACTCCTGGCCAGTAGTCAAAGTAGCCCACTCCTGGGCAGTACAATTCATTTAGTCTCTTATCAAATGGAGATTAGATTCTAATCATAAACAAAATACATTCATTTGGTCAATCACAGAGCACAAAAAAGTCAAAGGTTTCCCACCCCTGGATCACAACTGAATTACAATACCATCCATTAACACCAAGCACTTTCTCAAAAGGGGCAGGAGAGCACAAAAGGCCATCTACCCTTAAGCTACACAAAAATTAATCTATTAAATTGACCTCATGATCGATGCTTGTAATGGTAATGGAATTTAAAGATCCCCTTGTATTGCCTTGGTTTTCTGGTTGAGTGGTAAAACCCAGAGCTTGTGAATTCTACTTGTGGGATGGACTTGTTGACGTGAAGAGAGAGGGCTGAACTGAGAGGAGCTGGTGCTGTGGATTTAAAGAGAAGTCCAAGTAGAGGAAGCACAAGCAGAGAGAAGGCCCAAGCAGAGGAGGCCAAAAGAATTTTGAGGGAGCAGTATCATGTAGGCAGAGAGAGAGAAGAGAATTGCTGGGGGCCAGAGTTGCTGAGAGAGAGAGAGAGAGACTTTCTTAATTAACTTTACATAGCACTGATTAATAATTTTAATTAGCATATGTTTATTTATGTTTCACTTGATATTGATAATCAAGGGATTCTTTAATAAATGTATCTATGAGTCTTAAAGGTAGCTAAGGATGCTAAGAGGTGGATGTAAGAAGGGCATACATTCCAGATGTGGGAGTCAGTCAGTGAAAATGTGTAGAGATGGCATGTAGAATACTATGTATGAGAGACAACAAGCAGGTTGATCGGTGCTAGACCATGGAGTTACCTATGGGATATCCAGGTAGACATTTCCACTCTGCTCTTGGTACTATGGCCTAGGGCCGAGGTTAGACAAGATCTGAGAAAAATGAGACGCTTGAACAAATTAAAGGACAGTTATCACATATATATGTATTGTCTCCCCCATTAGAACATAAACTCCTTGAGGGTAGGGACCACTTTTTGCTTCTTTTTATCCTGAGCACTCAGGGTGGCTGGCACATAATGTCCACTTAAAGACTTGTCACTTGCTTGATTGCTTGGTTATTTGAGGCTCATGCCACGCTTTTAGTATGTTCAGTCAGGAGGGTTAAAGAAAAACAAATCAGTAATCAAAACAGTCAATTTTGTAGGTAAAACAACAGGTTGCTTTGACAACATTGTTTCACCTTTGAGCTAGCTCTATTTGTGTTGTTTTGTCATTTCACATTACATGTAGTTGCCCATTGGGTTTCTGTTATAAAACCCTGAAACTGTAATCTTCTCTGTAAAAGAGACATTTCCCTAGGACAGATAAAAGAGATATGGTCATTTTCAGTTTAAAAGCTCTTTCTTTGTTCCTGTTAATTAGGATTCTCTTTTCCCAGACCTACCAGCTGCTCCCACTGGAGTGAATAAACAAATCAACTTTATAAGACCCTTATAGAGATACTTAGTAAGATGTATTTAAAATGCAGACACAAATCTTTGCAGTGGCATCTTGTTGCAAAATCCAAGTGTTTGGTTGGAGAAAAATGCTGATTTTCTGTTAAACAACATTATGTAAAAAATAAATTATCATCATTGTCCACCCCCCCCTCCACTATATCAGTATATAAGGTCATAAAAGGATTGTAATATATGAATTGTACAAGGAGGGCAGGGACTATTTCATTTGTGTCTTTGCATCCTCAGTGCTCATTATGGGAATCTGAAGATCTTCCCTGCCCCTAGGCCCTTTGATAGGCTTAAGTGGCTCTGAGAATCTTCCCTGATTTGAAAGTATACTCTTCCCCCTAATAGGCTGAATGTGGTCACATGGAGCCTGTGGCAGGAGGCTTGTTTTTCAGGAATGCCCACGCCTTATTACTTTGTGATTGGGCAGTGGGTCAAGGGGGCTGTGACATTCTCCAATCCAAGAGAAGGCTATATATATACCTTAATGTGAGTTTTTGCTTTGGGGCTCACTTTGGAAAGAGTTGTGTGATTTGGCCTGATGAGACTCCAGGAAGCCATTGAGCCCCTGGCTTTGAAAAACCCAGATGTTGGTGCTTCCCTTTCTGGTAACTGAATAGGTATGGATGGAATGGTCAGACGACTGGAAGGCCGTCTGCTGATCTATTTCTCTGTCTGCTTGTAACTTCTGTTTGTGTTCTGTTTGTATTCTCTGGAGTTCAGGGTGCTGACTTTCCCCCCTGAACCAGGTAAATGATATGTGTTTGATTGATTAAAGTGAGACTGTTAACCCATTTTGAGTTGTTTTCCTTTAGAAAAGCAGATCTAAGAGCCTGTGCTAGCAGCCGCCCTGGGTATGCTAGGGTGCTTGCTGATACAGTGCCTAACACATACTAAAATACTGCACTGGTTGTGTGATCTCATCCATGGGGAAGTTCCCTCAGACTCTGGATTACAAATCAGTCATTGCAATCAATTCCATTTGGCTTTTGTCAGTGTCCTCAGATTGTTCACAATACTGGGTTCACCCAACATATTGCAACCTTACTCCCTTTCTCTTGATACTCTAACAACGTCACGGGAAGTGCTCAGACTGTGGCTGTATGTTGGTTGTCCATTGCTATTCTCATCAGTCTGTCTTCTCTTGTGACCATACATCTCTTTGATGACATCCTTTATTCAAGTCTTCACAGTTCTTCAGGAGGTATTTGTTGCAGCCTGTTCATGTGTTCACCACGTATTTCTCTATTGCCTTCTCTGTGTATTCATTTTCAATTCTTCTGGCATGCCAGTGTTTCATGACTCCAAATAATCCAATTCCACTATTGTGACTATCATAAAGTCTTGCACAAAGTAGGTGTTTAATAATTGTTTAATTTAATTGAATGAGTACAATTCAGAAAGGAACAACTATTTTGTCACATGTTTTTAAAGTTCTTTACCACCCTATCTATATGATGTGAAAAGCAACAGACAAAAAAAAAACAAACTAGACAATTCTGTCAAAGAATCCAAGGGTTTTTAGAACTGAAAGCTTAGAAGGTATTTATTTCAACTTCCAACTACCTATTCTGTATTTTAGCATGTTTATTATAAAATTTATGACCCTCAAGAATATAAAGACAGGAATACTACCTTCACCATGGGAAATCACAAGCTATTTAGAACCTATAACCTTAGATAGTCCTGATCTGCCTTTAGGGCACTAGTAAATCATTGGTCCTTGAATATTTATCTGCTGGTATTTTTGAGAATGCTGTGGTTTATGATTTAATTCTTTTAAAAACAAAGTAGTTTACAGGATCACAAGTCTACAGTTAAAAGGGTTCTTGAAAGCTATCTAATTTAGCTTCTTATTTTACAAATGAAGAAACTCAAGGTTAAGTGACTTGTCTCTGATCATAAAGGAAAAGCTTTAATGGAAAAGCTGGGATTCAAAAGTAGAATTTGTGACTCTGAGTTCAGGACTCTTTCCATTGTGGCACAGTGTTCTTGTCAATTCTAAAATCTGATTGATGAAATTATTTAACTTGCATTTCTGATGTTTTGTTATTATACAGACATTGATATAAAGAATGTACCCAACATATAAAATAGTTAGTTTCATCTGGATTCTATGAAGACATAACTCAATCCTGAGGAGATATTTAATAGAGGTTAAGTGATCCTAGAATTAGGAAGTGTGACATCTGGAATCTTAACCCTGGTCTTCCTGATTTCAATTATACCAAAGTTTCCAGGCTGCTTCTAGATAAAGATATTAAACCAAATATGAAATTTCATTAAACAAATGAATTTAACTCTTGATTAGGAAAAAAATAAAATCAAAATACAAACCAATTATATTTTGATTAGGATTTTTAAAATTTTTTTAAAATTGGTGTATTTACTTTTAGTTTACAACATTCTTCATTGTAATGTTTTTCTAATTTTGCAATTTTGTTTTTATAAGAAGTGTTGATTTTGTCTTCTACCTCTCTAACCTGGATTTCAAAGTTCTTTTTGAGCACATCTAGGAATGCTTACTGTGCCTGAGACCAGGTCATAATTTCTGTTGAGGCTTCAGCTGTGGGTGTGGAGTCAATACTCTCTCCTTCTGAGTTTGATTCCTCCCTCTCACAGTAATAGGATTTCAGAGTCTTTGTCTTTGTAGCCTGCTTTCTTCTCGTTTTGAGACAGGACCTTGGCCACACCTTTCCTCTGGGGTTCCTGAGCCTTTACTGTTAAAATTTTTCTCTGGGGCAATAATTTCTCTGTTTTCGGGGGAGGGAGGGTTGGAGCAGCAGGGGGTTTCACGTTTGGGTAGGATTTTTTTTTTTTAATTTCCAGGCTGTGGATGGGTAGTCCCAGGAGTAGCTGCTACTTGTGCTTCAGGTCCTGCCTTTGTCTTTTACCCAGCTTCATCCAATCCCCGCCCTGTGGTGATAGGCCTGGGAATGGCCCTTGTGGGTGGTGGATCAGCAGGACTCCTCCAAGCCTCTCGGATTCTTTTTCAATTGGTAGATACAGAAGAGGCAGCTCAGAGACAAAATCAATGAGTTAATTGTCCAAAATCATAAAGTGAGTGAATGTGAAATGTAGCATTATAATTCGGGTCTTTTGACTCTGTGTTCCAAAGTCCTATCCACATCATCTACTACCACATACATTAATGTTTATCATTTTAAAATAATTCATTCCAAACACTCAAAATATAATAAAAGTAATAGTTAACATTTTTAAAGCAGTTACTATGTGCCAAGTACTTTGCTAAGTTCTTTATAATTGCTATCTATTTTGATCCTCATAATTCTGGGAAGCAGGTGCTATTATTATCCCCATTTTACAGAAGAGGAAACTGAGGCAGACAGAAGTTAAAACAACTTGCCAAAGGTTGAACAGCTAGTAAGTGTCCAAGGTAAAATTTAAACACAGTTTCTCCTGCTTTCAGGCCTGGCTCTCTTTCCAATGTGCCATCTAGCTGCCCAAATTTTATAATTTCTATTCAGATGGTTAGTAATGCACCGGAGTATTAGTATACTATGGTAGCATAATAAATATTAAATAAAGTGTTCACATTTAAACAGATGACTACAAAGTGGATCCACAGTTCATAAACTCCAAGTGCCCAAATAAAATTCTTGATTCCATTAAAACCATAGGGAGAGAAGTAGAATTGCAGAGTGACAGATCTAGAGTCAGGAAGACCTGGGTTCAAGTCCCGCTTTTGCTATCTACTAATTGTATGACCTTGGGTGAGTCACTAAGTGCCTCTGCATCCATCCAAGTGTCTTAGATCACTCTCTAAAACTTTAAATTACCAACAGCACACAAATCTGTACTGATAGATGGAGTTGTTCATCAAGATTTAACAGATCACTGAAATCACAAGTCCTTTTCCATGTGAGCTTTGGGTGCTTAAGGAATTGTCAGTGATGGTAATACTAACTTTCTTCGTGGCTTAAATGAAGTTTGCTTCTTTTTCCCTCCATGTCAGGAAAAGATGGGAAGAAACAAAGTTAAGCTATGACTATACAAATATATCTTCCAAGAAAAAAGAAATCACTACACACACACACACACACACACACACACACACACACACATATATTCATTGAACTAGTTATTAGCAGTTATTTTTCAGGGTCTTTGGGCATTTTATAAGTATAGAAACACAAAATGTTAAATCACATGACAAATGAAGGAGATTAGTGTTTGTTAATTCTTTTACGAGTTCTTTCCATCATAAACCAAATGTTCTGTGCTGTATCAGTTATTTCCTGGGAATATATTGTCCCCTTTGAGAAGCTGTGCTCTTTCAGGCTGTTAAGGGGCCAGCACAAATTAATCACGTGGAATATAGGGAGAACTTTAGTACATAGGGTCTGAAAGAATTACTATAGTGTCTTAAATGTTCAAATGGCTTATGCATCTGGGACAGTGTGGTGCAATGTTATTATTGTGACAGTTTCATCCAGTTCAAGAAACATTTAAGTGCCTCCTGTGTCTGAGGTACTGTGGTATATGAACTTGGGATACAAAGATGACTTTACTGGAAGCCCTGCTTTCAGGGCGGTGAAGGAGCAAGGACCAGTTGGGGTGACCAAAACATACATAACTATAGTAGAAAGAAGAGTGAGACAAATGCAAAGGGGAGACTCGAGCCAAGTTCCCTAAGAAAGCAAACCAAAGGAGGAGGATCACTTTTATTACCTATGTACCAAGGCAGGGCAGGGGTTGGGGGACAGTGGAAATGAGGAGAAAAATGGAAATGTTAGGAATAACTCTTGCAACTTTTATCAAGAGAAAGGTCTGATGGGATCTCCGTGTATATATGTGTGTGTTTCCCAATTCTGTGAGTCTTCTACTAATATAATCTCCAAATAATTAAAGCCTGTGATCACATAAGAAGTAACAAAAGGATACCCAGTCATCATGGGTGTAATAAAACATTAGAAACCAGGAATTGCATAGGAGAGAGAGTATAAAGGATGGCATTAGAAAAACATAAGACAAGATAAAAAAGATGTCACGTAGCAAGAATGAGGTATAACCAAAGGACAGCACAATGGTAGTATGGGATAGTAGATGGGCTACTGGACTTAGCATCAGGAAGACTGAACTCAAACCAAGCTTTTTCAGCCTCCTAGCTGTGTTACCCTCAGCATTCACTTAAACTCTCTTAGTCTCAGTTTCTTCTGTAAATTAGGGATGATAATTGTAATTACATCACAGGGTTACTGTGAGGATCAAATAAGATCATTTATGTAAATTGTCTTGAAAGTATTAAAGCACATAAATATCAGTTATTAATTGTATCCGCATGTAGCCTTGGCTCATATCTATGAGGAAGATTTGTAAAAATAAGGTCCTTATTCATAGTAACTCTATACTTGAAAGGCTGTTTATGAATGGTTCATATTTATGCCCCCAGTGCAGAACTCTCTAACAATGTGCTGGGAGTGGAGTTCCCAGTCCAATACTAGGAAAGATTCCTCTTTTCTGTGTGGTTCCTTTGTGCTCTCATGCCAATAACAAAGGGGCATTCAGCAGCACAAGGACAGGGTTGACCACAGGTATTTATAAGAAATAATATTAAATGTGCAACTGTAGTCTTTAACAAAATAAATTTAAGGAAAGGACAAACGCAAGTGAGGTTGTGGTAGGCTAGGACTAGGCAGTTCCCCTCATCAGGCTCATTTGTCTAAGCAAACCTGCTGCTAGTGGCACACACACACACACACACACACACACACACACACACACACACAGTGAGAGAGTTATGCGCACCTTTCATCATGCCCACTTAGATAAAGGTAGTCTCTCATGGTCTTAAAGAAAGGAACAGTAGATTGAGTTCCTGTCTAGTTGTGCTGACTGCTTTCATAGGACAAGAGCCTATGAAACAAGAGCCTCTCTTCTCTCTCCTCTTCTTTCCCAAGAATCCTCTAACTCTCATTACCTCAGTGTCTGAAAAATTTCTGCTTTCTCCCAAGTCTTCCCACTCCACCCTATCCCCCATCCTGGGCTGACTGATTTTTTCCTCTCATTGTAAACTGGTGAGAAGAATGCCAGAAACTGGGGGGTTTGTGGCCAAGGCACTCCTATCCAGGGGTAGTTTTACATACCGTGTCAAAAGAATGTAAGACAGGCCCAATAAAGCAGGTTTGGTAGATACATTCTGGTACATTGGTGGGAGGGTATGGACAAGAATCACACAGCATGAAAAGATATAAATGGTTTATAGTCTACACCCAAATCAAAGAGAACATAGGTCCCTTGGAGACATTAGAAAATATTTAAAGACTTCTATGTGACAGAGACAGAAATGTGTGGAATTTAGAGGTGAGAGGATTAAAAGAGGACAGAGGAGATGACTAAGGGTATCAAGAAAGATGAAGTTATGGAATAAATACTGGCTCTTGTAGTTTTGATATGGGTAGGGACTGAACCTCTGATTTCATTGGTATAGGGAGGAACTGGCTGAAGAAAAGTCTTTCTACCAAAGCAAGTCATGGCTTAGGTAAAGATCCAGCAAATGACAAGAAGGGAGTGAATAGCATCATGAAAACCTAGAGAGCATACAGTATTAAGAAGAGGATTATTGACAGTGTCAAAAGATGAAGATAAAGGGAAGGGGCAGAGCCAAGATTGCAGAGTAAAAGCAGTGACTTGCTTGAGATCTCCCTCAAACCCTCCAAATACCTTAAAAATGCCTCTAAACAAATTCTAGAGCAGCAGAACGCACAAAATGACAGAGTGAAACAAATTTCCAGCTGGAGACAACCTGGAAGGTTGACAGGAAAGGTCTGTTGCACCAGTCTGAGAGAAGAGCACAGTCCAGAGTAACCCACACCAGCACAGACTGGGCTGGAGCAGGCCTCAGGGGCCTGAATCACTGGCAGTTGTGGCAGTTTCCAGACTTCTCAACCCACAAGTGCCAAAGACAACTTAGAGAGTCAGTAGGAAAGGCCTGTTGGACCTGGGTGAGAGGAGTGTGATCAGGTCCCAGCCCCAGGGAAGCAGTGGCAGCAGTGGCTGCTTCTAGAGTTCTCTGTCCACAGACAATGGGGGATCCAGTGGATGATCAAAGAGGGATTGCGGGGATCTTTTTGCTGGCACTGAGACAGAATTCTCTTGCTTTGCTCTGCTTGGATCTGGGTGGTGGTCCTGGGGCAAAGTGGAGCGCTGATGTGGTAGAGCTTGTGGTAGCAGTGGAGAGGGAATCTTCCTCATAGTTTCAAGGCAGACAAGAGTGCTCGTGGTCACTTACAGATGAGAACACAGACCAGGAGAGGAGTAAACACCTCTCATTTGATCATACTACGTTGGAAGAATTGAAAATTTAGAGGTCCCTAGAAGTATCTCCAAAAACAGCTGAACAAAACCCCTGAAACTTGGGACAGTATACCCCACACACTGGAAGCAGAGACCTGCCTTAACAAAGAGCTAAAAAGCCAAGTAATTATCTGGGAAAAAGAGCAAACGTGGGGAAAAAAGATGCAGATAAGTCATGAAGGATAAGGACTAAGGAAAAGACCATTAAATTTATCAATTAAGAAATTCTAAATTAACTTTGGAAAGAGCAGTTTTAGGTGAATAGTATCAAAACTCATACTCTATAAAATTAAAAAAATATATTAGGAAAACAAGTGGAGGCTTTCTCAAGGAATTTGGCCATAAAAAGGAGAAAAGATACAGGAAAATAGATAAAAGGATGGATGGATTAAGTAAGGACGTTTTGTTCTTGTTGTTTAGGATGAAAGAGACATATTTTTAGGCAGTTCAACAGGAAGAGATTGAAGATAAGTGAGAAAGTTGGGATGATAGAGGGGGCAATCTTCTGGAGAAGACAAGATAGAATGGGATAATTTGTGCAGGTGGAGGCATTTGCCATGGCAAATAGAAGAGCTACTTCTGCATATGAGACAGGGATAAAGGAGGAAAGTCATAGAAGGCATTTGAGTGATATGTAGTAAAGAAGAGGGAGTTCTCAGCAAATTGCCTCATTTTTTCTAGCAAAATATACAGCAATGTTCTCAGCTGCGAGGGTAGGGGGAAGAGAAACCATGAGAAATTTGAAATTTCAAAAAGCCATTTGTGAGTCAGGTTGTGGTAATTATGGAGCTATAAAAGAATTGCCTTACAACAGTGAAGGCTCAACTGAGGTTGAGTGGGATAAAAGTGATGACTTCTCAAAGATTTAATAATAGATTGCCTGGACTCCAGACTTAGGTTTCTCTTATCTAGATGTGTGTGTGAGGTGGAAACTTTTCAGGCAGATTTGTATCAAAGATTTAGCAGCCTGGACTAGCAGCCTGGGACCCTTGCCTTACTTCCCTGGTCATAAGTTGAAGTTTTTGCTAAGCTAAGCTAATGTGTACGAGGGGAAAATACACACCCTTCATATCTAATCCCAGGCCCAGATGTTCCAGACTTGTTTCCACTGACTACCATCTGACCTGTACAAATATAAAACTGGAAATCCTGTGACAAAACTCTGGATAGGTCACCATGTCCTAAAATCCCCATGAATCATAAATTATTGTCTGCTTTCATATCTATATTGCCACTGCTAGACATGCATTTTCTGATTTCATATATGTTTTGATATTGCTGACATTTTATTTGCTGTATAAGTGGATTTTTGTGGTCAGACACAGGGATGGAGAAAGAGGTGGTCTTTTGGGTATATAACCAAGCTTTACATTCTGTATTTCGGGTCTTTTTCACCAGACTGCTACTGGTGATTATGACTCCCCTTCTTGTGAGAGAAGTGATAAAAATTTTTTTTTCCTCTGAGAAAACTCTGAATTATTGAATTTATTTTGGACAAGGGTCTTTTGTCCCACACAAGGTTATATAATATAAATGTGAAGTGGACATGGTGTAATGGCAAGCAAAGAAGCAGTTAACACCTTGTTTCAGCTATTTAATTATTTAGCACCATGTTTCAGTTCATGATTATATCAAGTCTTTTGTTAAGAAACAGAACTTGTGAACCCCTGTTGCTGATGAAACAGGAGGGGGAGGAGCTAATGACCATCTATAAGGAGAGGCCCAGAATAGAGAGAGCAGAACTGAGAAGAGAGCAGAAACTGGAAGGAAGGATGGCTGTGGTGCCACTTTGTCTTCCCAGGAACAGAAACTGTGAAGGATTTGAGGTGGACTGGAAATTGTGAGCTTCAAAATGGAATGGGAACTGGACAAGGAACTGGGTGAAGAACTGGACAAGGAACTGGATAAGGAACTGGGAGCTGCCTGCTGTTTAATCCAGATGACAGTTGGATAGATTCAGGCAGGAGCTGGGACCATGGAAGAGGAACCATGGAAGCTGAGAGCCAGCCTCGAGTCAAGATGAAAAGACCTCTCCTGGGATATTTAATGCAAACTGAGAAGATCATGTTTTACTGTGGCCTAGGGGTGGAGGACTTTCTACTCAGTGTCCTGTACCTTTACAGGATGATTGAATTAAGGATGATTAGAAACTAATCTCCAATTAAGAAGGAAGAAGACTTTTTGACTGAGAGATTAAGACAATGTGACCTAGGGGTGGAGAACTCTGACCTTTGTTCTTTGTGTCCATTAAGAAGGATTGCCTCCTTAAGGATGATTGAGTTAAGTTCTTACCGAATGATATCTTTTGCTTTAAACTATGTGACCACTTTGGTAAAAACTCTGTGGCCATTTTAGTGATAAGTTGTTATATCATAACACAGTGAATGCTGTACTTTGATTTCTGTGAATGTTTTGTCTTAGTTTGTTACTGAATAAATAGAGAGTTCACTATACTATGTAATCAGAACCTTGAAGTTGTTCACAGCAGCAGTCCTCTGGAAAGCTGTGTGTGCTTGGTTTTACACTCAGTCAGCATGGTTTTGTTATTTTCTCCACCAGTATATGAGTAAGAATAAAAGTAGACAATGCAAATTATCTAAGACTGAGATTTGGCTGAATGTAATCAGTGATATTTTAAGAGGGCAATGGACTCAATAGCAGAGGGTAGTGTAGCATTGAACTGGTTCAGCAAGGTATCAAGGTGAGGAAAGTAAGAGAGTAGAGCTAGTTCAGGAGAAATAACTCAGAAGATAAGGGACTGAAGGTCACAATGAGGGCAAAGAACACAATTTCAGGTGTCAAGGAAGAGGAAAGGAGAGATTAATGATAGATGGTCACCAGAGAAGGGATGTTGAGAGTTCATGAACATGGAAATGGTACATTTGTGGATGATGGCAAGATAAAGGTTATAATTGTGTGTAGCTGAGGTGGGGTGGAAGAGTAGGTCATGTGAAATGATAAATTGAGGTCTGGGATGTTAGGATGCTTGAGAGAGTCTAAATATGTATCTTGAAGTCCTCTAATATGAGGACAGAAGATGAGAAAAAGAGAGACTGTGAGTCAGGCTGAACTCATAGAGGAAAGAAGGGGTGTATACTGAAGGTTAATAGAAGCTAACTACTAAGAATTTTTGATTAAGTGATTTGCCCATTGTCACAAGATTATATCAGAGGCAAGATTTGAAATTAGGTTTTCCTATAATGAATTTCATAAGCTGATATAATATTTTGTTTGTTTGTTTAGGGGAAATGGTGGTGGCTGGAGAAGAAGTGGTTCTTGTCTCTCTTTGGATCTCTGTTTCAGTAATGTCACCACCTAAAAAGAGCATGATTGACAGACTAGCCCTAAAATAATGCCTAGGGCAGTGGAAGTCCAATTGTCATATGGACAGGATCTCATTTAAGTGTTTGAATCATTTTACTTGGCATTATATTATTGGGCTGCAGTTGTATAAACATAAAATTAAATTAAAAATAATGAAATGGTGGTTCCTAAAAACTAAAAACTATTCCAGGCATTTCAGCTGCATGACCTGTTTTTGTCTTTTCAGCCACGTTGATGGTTGAAATGCTCCTTAAAAAAAAAGACCAATACTGCAATACTGTCCCTCAAGTATGTGACCACATGCTCTAGTGAACTCAGAGGACTTTCCCACTTATATCCTAGAACAGAATTTGACTGGTAAGATACCAATTAAGGGTTAAAAGCCCAAAGAATGTGAATTTGAATGAAGGAAACAACATTCTTCCCTCCTTCACAACTCTATTCTACCACCACAACTTCCCTTGTCATCTGGTTGTGGTTCTAGCAGATTCTAAAAGCCTAGGAATGAAATATATTCTAGTTTTTAAATGCCTCTAGAAGAAATGGGGAAAAAAATTCTGCACTTTCTTATCTTTTTTTTCTCCCCATCTTGTAGTAACCTGTATCATTTCCTGATGCCATTTCTTTGGATGAGTGCAAAACCTATGGGAATCTTCCTAGATGGAAGAGTCAGCTAGCTATGGGTCCAAGTGATTTAACTCAGGCAAAGCAAGGCATTAGGCACCTAATAATTCTCTGCCTCACTTGTACACACAGGGAAAGTTTAGATATAAAAACAGCTTCTCTTGCCAATTTTGTGGGGACAGCCATGGAAGCTTTTGGTGTATTTGACTATCAGTCTACTGCTGTTAATTTCATCCTTGGAAGCTTTGGGGAAACGTCAATTGAGGAATTACCATTTTCTTCCCCAAATACCTTTCCAGAAGAGTGCTATGGCATGAAACATGCATGTGCATATATGTCCATGCATACAAGTATGCACACACAACAACGAAATGTGAGAGATAGACACAAAATCAATGTGGGAGAGATTGACTAGAAAGCAAGGACATTCTGACAGGTGTCAGGATAATCCAAGTGCATAGCTTCTGAGTGTGAATAGATGTTTCCTTTGATTTAGTAGAGGACTAAATGATTTAAAAAGGAGGCCATTCATGTGAGACAAGGATAAATGGTCCTCTCCATAGTCCATAACATTATAACATCTTTGAGTTTACCTGAGCTTTTGCTCTTTGAGGAAATGCCAATTTTCCAACCAGGGGAGTTAAGTTGCTAAGGAGATTCTGTCAGTTTTTTTCAAGGGTGGGAAAGTTCATGTAGGACTATAGCATAAATGGTTAAATTTACTTTATGTTGTACGGTCTTTTCTAGGTTTTCTTCTTCTTAAGAGAACTGCCTTTCTGTAAGGAAATGTCTGAGCATTGAGTTCACATCAGGTCCCGATTTATGTCTCCTTCTCTTGCCTAAGAAGTGATTCAGGTGTCACCCTTCTCTTTGAAGCCTATCCTCCATCTTCTCAGTTGGAGAAGAACCATTCAATTCAATTCAACCAGTATTTTATTTTAAAGCTTGCTATGAGTCAGGCACCATGCTAGGTTCTGGGGTAACAAAAACTGAAATTACCCCAAGCCAGTTCATTTGGCTTCTGTGAAATTTAAAAATTCTATTTGTATTATATTTAATTGGGTAAAGATCTTAAGCTCCTACTAACCTGAAAAGGTCCCTTTTGTCAATTTGAAAGACTGTCAGTTGTCATCTTTGTGTCCCCAACACCCAGCACAGTGCCTTGCAGAGAGTGGAGATGTTGTTAGGATCAAATTAAGATAAACTATGTGAAGTGCTTTGCAAACTTTAAAGCACTATAGCAATGTTATTTATTTATTGATGATGAGGATGATGATGATGATGATGATGATGGCATTGTGATGCTACCTTCTACTCAATAAACTCCAAGGTCTCCCTATTTACCAGGACTAAATGCAAAATGCTCCATTTGAGTTTCAAAGTCCTTCGTAACTTAGCCCCCTTCTATCTTGACTTTATTCTTATTCTTTTCTTCCTGACAATTACTTTTTGATCTAGTGGTACTGGTCTCTTGGCTGCTTCAGGAACAAACACTCCATCTCTCAGCTCCCAGAATTTTCTTGGAATATCCCCCACACCTGGAACACTCTACCTTCTTCACTTCACCTACTAACCTCCTGGACTTCAAGTTCCAACTAAAATCCCATCTTTTACTAGAAGCCTTCCCCAACCTCTCTTTATCCTAGTGCCTTCATTCCGTTAATTACTTCCTATTTATCCTATAATATAGTTTGCTTTGTATATATTTAAACCATATTAAATTGTGAGTTTGTTGAGGGCAAGGACTGTCTTTTGCCTTTTCTTTTGGTCCCCAAAGCTTAGCTCTGTATCTGGCACATAGAAGGCACTTTATAAATATTGATTAATTACCACTTAATAAGTGTTTATTGATTCATCATTATTATAGGATCACAGATTTAGACCTGGAAGAGAACTTAAAAGCTTCTAGGCCAAGTGCAACCCGGAGACATGAAGGAACTAACTTTGGGTCACACAGGTGGTGAGTAACAGATGTTTTCTGCCAAGAAATTCAGTGTTGTGTCACCTGGACTAAAACTATACTTAGAAAATGTTTGTTGGAATTTGATTGATTTGGAATATATCTGGACTTTTCTACAGAAAAGTAACTGACCATTTAACCATTAGTATTTCTCTTCTCCAAGCAGAGTGGAAGAATTCAAATTGGCAAATAATTGTGGGAGGTTTTTTTTGTGAGACTACAGAGCACTGGAATGTTATTTTGTGCCTCTTTGATTAGCAGGACAGTTTTATCCATTTTCCAGAGTGTATGTACGTGGACAAGCGTGTGTGTGTCTTTACACAAGTCCTTGTGTACACAAGTGTGTGTGTATATTCGGAAGCAAGAAAATTTAGTTATTCCACTAAAAACCTATTCCTTTGTGCCTGCTTATAATAAAATATTTGGAAAAAATCCTAAACTTTCAATGAAATGATCTGAATTCAAATATTAACTTTTATGCCTGAGTCTTTCTGGATCCCTCTTAATGTTAGTGCCTTATCTCTATTGATTATCTCAAATTTTTCCTGTATATGTCTTGTTTGCACATGGCTTTTTGAATTTGTCTTTTCTCATTAGACTGTGAATCTCTTTGAAAGTAAGAATGATCTTTTGCCTTTCTTTTTCTCCCCAGTGCTTAGCAGAGTACCCAGCACATGGAAGATGCTTAATAAATGTTTATTGACAGACTGACTTGACACTAGTTGTGTGATCCTCAGCTAATCTTTTTATTTCAGCTTTGATTCCCCTGTCTAAATGAAGTTAATAATGCCTCTCCAACTTACTGTGAGGCTCAGTCGAGATAATGCCTATAAAGTATTTTGTACATCTTAAAATGATAGATAAATATTGTGATTAAAATTAATCAAACAAATAACAAGCATTCCATTAGCTACCTACTATGTGCTATCTACTGTCTAAGTGATGGTGCCATATATGCAAAGAATGAAACTATTTATTATAGCAACGTGAGCTCTGTGATTGTGAGCTCTGGATTTCTGGGTAACATCAGTGTGAGCTTGATTCTACTCTCAGAGAACCACCAGAAGTTGTGAATCTTCAATTAAGATTTTCTTTTATCAATGTGATTTATTTCAGTTTACTTGGTATGGGGAGGCTCATATGCCAAGAAAAAAAATGTCAGTGGATGGATAGAAAGAAAGTGGCCTATGCATTCAGATGCATTTTTTTTCCTATGCTATTGTGCAGAGATAAACTTAAATTACTTCCAAATCTATGAAGACTGTTTCCTGAAGTCAGGCATTGCATTTTAATTAACCTTGAGGTATTTTCACTTTCCAACTAATGTTTAGGTGCCTGAATTAACATCATTTTCTGCACCTTGCCAGCAAAGGGGCATCTTTCCCTCCCTCCAGCCTGTGACATATATGAAACTGGACACTTTGGAGTCAAGTCTATCATCTCCAGTTCATCTTTAGGCCGCATTTAATATTTCAACTGGGACTTCCTTATGGTTACAACCTCAAGTTCTTACTCCCATACTTGGAGTCACATAGCTAGGGAAATCTCTGGTTCACTACTGAACTGTGAGTTACTACTCTATCACCTGTAATCAAATAAATAATCACTCACTCTGTCGTAATAAATAGTGCTAATATAAACAACTCAGATGTAACCTCCCCTACTTTCAACTGAACAATGAGAACACTCTGAGTGAACTGTTATTCTTAGTCCTCCAAACAAGCAAACTTAGTCCTTGAGCTAATATACTACATATATATATATATATATACATAAATATATATATATATAAATATATATATATACATATGTGGAGATGTATAGGATAATATGAAAAATTGACAATGTTTCTTATATTAATAACAGTCACAACAATTGAATACAGCCTAATTTTTCATCATTCAAGCAATGTGAAGGCATTAGAATGTGATTATTATCCAATTAGTATCCTAAAGCACAGTCTTCTTTCCCAAGCACTTCCATAACCTTTCAGCCTTACTCCTTAAAACTGCCTATGTCTTTACAATGAAAAATAGATATATGAATGCATTGATATATATGCAAATATGCATATATATTTATGAATACATATATACATATATACATATATACAACCATATCATTTTGTATACACACACACACACACACACACACACACACACACACTTACCTACTATTTGTGAGCTACTATACCAGGTCCTGGGAATACAAGTACAAAGGTGTGTAATCTCTACCCCCTAAAACTTATGCTGTACTACCACATCAATCCTGAAAAGGCTTATTTTCTGTAAAGGCATCTTCAACTCCCACTTCTCTTTTAATGATTTTTTAAACTCACTTTTATATGGCATTATATGGTTTTTCACAAGTTTTACATATGTTATCTGATTTTACCATATGACAGCATTGTGAGGTAGCTGATATTATCTGCATTTCTAAGATGAAGAAACTAAAGCCCAGATATCTTAAGCCAAATAAAATCAAGTCAACAAGCATTTGTTAGGTGTCTGCTGTATGCCTGGCATTGTGAAAAATTCCAAGAATTAAAATCAGCCCCTATTCTCAAGGAACTCATGTAGGGAGAGCAACAATTATCTCAGTGAGGAGAAACAACAGCCAAACAAGTATGTGCAGACAGATACAGACATGATAAAATGAAGATAGTTACAAAAAAAAAAGACACCAGCATTAAAGGGGACTCAAAAATTCTTCTTGTAAAAGGCAAGATTTTAGTTGGGACCTGAAGTCAAGGAAGTCAGAGGGTAAAGGTGAAGAAAGAGAGAATTCTAGACATTGGAGATAGCCAGTGAAAATGCCTGGAGTTGAGAGATGAAATGTTCTCTTTAAGGAACAGCAAGTTTGTCAGTGTCCCTGGATTTTACAGAGTATGGAGAGGAAAAGGTACAAGAAAACTGCAAAGGTAGAAAGCAGTTACGTTCTGAGGGAATTTAAAAGCCAAACAGAGTATTTTGTACTTGATCGTGGAAGTAAGAGGGAGCCACTGAATTTTATTGAAAATGGGGTGACAAGGTCATGTTTACATTTTAGGAACATCCATTTGACAGCTGAGTGGAAGATGGGCCAGAATGGAGAGAGAGATGAGACAGAAAGACAAACCAGATGGCTATAGTGATTGTCCAGGCATGAGGCAATGAAAACCTGTGCTGGGGTAGTATCTGTGTTAGAAGAGAAAAAGATGTGTAAAATATGAGACTTTCTCATAGTCACACAGACAGTAAATGCCACTGATAATACGAGAAGCCAGGTTCTTCCTGACTCTACATCTAACATTCTTTCCACTATAAGACCCTTCTCTCTCTTTTACTACCTCAGTAAAGTCATTTAAAAACTCCTACAGATTTGTTATTGTCTCATGAATACTCTTCCTCTCATTCAGCCTGATTTAAGAATCTCTAAGATAAGAACTCATCTGTCCTCAGAAATCCTCTATTCATCACTCTGATAACTGAAACTCCTTCATGGTATAGGCATAGCTTAAGTTTTGATATTTCAAATAGGATTCAAAAGATATCAGGGTCCCTAAATTCATCACAGGATTCAAATTATAGCAGAATGGACCAAAGGTAACCAACCATTCAATCCATTGGATGTCTTTTAATTTTCTTTAATCTAGTCTAGTTCACAAACACTGGAAAAATTCCACTGATGCCAGGTAGTTGGAGTTCTTCCTAAAGAGGGATGGCATATGACTGGAAAAATCTTTGTGTCTTGAATTAAACCAAGTTTTTCCTTTGGAGATTTTTTTTTTGGTAATAAAAGAAGAATATGCTTAGTTTTCTGGGGTAATTTAAATGCAAACCTTCATTCATTCCCCATATTTCTCTGACTCAATACTCACAAGTTAGCCTTGAAGATATATAGCATACATTGCAACAGAACAGCATTATAATATAAATAGAAGCATACAGACTAGTTCCATATTTTGTTTTCCACCTTTCTAGTGGAGGAGAATGAGGTCATTTGAAGAGATACTACAGTTCTCTTTGGGAATGCATTATTGTTATGCTAAATGATTGTTGTGTTTGTCCTTCCTTTTTGAAGAGGACCTTCACATCAGGGAAATGATGACATGACTTGCAGTTGACTTTGATTTCAGTGGGGGAGGGCTGTGCAAGGTCACCAGCCTAATTTTCTCCTCCAGAGCCATGTGGAACCTGTGATCAGATATTCATCAATATGATTGGAGATGACTCAGGATGTAGTGGGAGACCCTGGCCCTTTTAGGCTAAGGCCTTTGCATGTACTAAATGAGGGAAAGCCCGTTCAGTGAATAGACCTCTTTAAGAAGTGAGTCAAGGGATGCTGCTTTAATTAGAAAAAGAAAAAAAAATCAAGCTGAGAGGGGAAGACCCTCAGGGTTGCTGTTCCAAAGAGAAATAGTTTATACTAAATGAAAACTTATTTAGAAAGACATTTTTTTATTATCCAATGAGCCTACCAATTGACATTTATTAAGCTCCTTCCGTATGCCAGGCCCTGTGCTTAAAGAACTGGGGACATGTAAACTAGTAGAAACACAGCTAGAATTGGAATCAGGAGACCTAAAATTCAAATCTTGGATCTGTCAGTAAATTGCTCTGTGACCTTGGAGCGTTTCATTTCATGTTAAGGATTAAAATAGATGATTACTATAAGGTCCTTTCCCATTAAAAAAATTCTGTGCCCATGTAATTGTATTTAATGAGTGAACGGTCTACCTTAGCAGCTGATTATATACAACTTCTCAAGCAGTAGTCTTTTTCAATGATGAAAATGTGTGTGCGTGAATGTAATAGAATTCTCTTAGGTCCAAAGAAATGCAATTGTAAGTTGAAACCATCTTGTTTCAGTTCACAAGTGCCTGATTGCAAAATTTTCACCATGAGAATTGACACATCAAGAATCAACAAACATTACAAATCATAGCTTGACTTATTTTTTGATTGTCTAGAGTTAAATAAATAATGAGGAAAATGTTAATAGTGTAGATTAAACTTAAAAGTGGTCGTGTGTATGTATACGTGCATATATGTGTATATGTGTGTGTACACATATATAAACATATATGTATATACCCACATGAGGGTGTATATGTGTGTGTGCACATATAAACATATATGTATATACCCACATACATATGTATATATACATACACACGTGCACTTAGGAAAGCCACTTTTTAAACATTTATTAGAAAACCCTTGAATATAGGAAACAAAACTTGAGAATGCTCATTTGTACAAGCTCATACACAGCGAAGAGCATGTACTCAGAAAAATGAGATGCATAATGACCACTAATATAAATGAACATGTGGCAGAACCTTGATTAAATGCAATGATCAATCTGAATACAGCAGGACAGATGATGAAGCATACTTCCCTCCTCTAAGAGGGATGGGGGACTTTAGATGCAGACTATGACATATACAATCAGATATGGCTACTATGCTGATTTTGTTTAACTTTTCTTTTGTGTCATGAGAAGTTTCCTAGAGATGAGAGATTCGGAGCTGGAAGAGACCTGTCCAGTGAGTCCAACACATCCTTTAGTACAGATGAAGAAGGGAGGCTCAAACAACTTAGGCAATTTGTCCAAGATCACATGACTATAAATAGTAGAACTAGAATCTGAACCCTGGTCTTTGACTTCCAATCCAGTAGTTAAGGAGAAGAAGAGGAGTTTATATTGGGAAATGACTGGCATTTAAAAAATAAATCAATAAGACTTTTAAAAAATAATATTTTATTGATGTATTATTTTAAATCACCATAGTTTCCTCTAATCTTCTCTCCATGCCATATAACAAATAGTCTTTTTAAAGACATGAAAAGAAGGAAAAAGAAAAAAAAATAACATAATTGAGCATTACATCAAAAAACATTCTCAAAGTATCTTGTATGTGCAATATCTGAGATTTTCCATCTCTATAAAGGTGTGGGGTGGGAGTATCTTCTTGTATCTCTCCCTGTGAGCCATGCTTGTTCTTTGTAATTTTACAATCAATAAAACATTTAAAAAATAAAGACAAATGATGTCTCCAAGACTTAAAATGAAATTCTTCAGAGAAGGAATAATAACAATTTACATTTATTTTACCAAACACTGATGCAATGTGTTGGTTATTCACTTTCCTTAAATAATGATGATAGCATACTTCCTCTCAGGTCTGGATCTCCATCCCTGTACCCTATCATAACATGCTCCACAGGTGAAAGAAAAAGGAAATTGGTTACTATTTTAAAATATCACTTGCCAGGAGTAATTTTTTTTTTCAGAGACACTCAATTCCCAGGAATGCTGTGAATCAAACCTGAGCTATGTTTCCCAATACCCTTTTCAGAAATTAAAAAAAAAAGCCTCAAATTCCTCCTCATCAAACTATATACTTAGGGGAGCCAGCCTTTTCATGATTAATTCTGTCAGGGAGAGGTGCTGCCATGTTCATATATAGCCCCTTATTTTCTATGTTATTTGATTTCTTACTTGTCCACAGTGGGAGTTAACTAAGTCTCCTGACATGGAATGGGTGGATCCCCTGAATCACTGTAGCTTAGTTTAACTTTAAAACCACACATCTAGGGTAATTAAAATGATTTGTCCTATGCCTTTCAGACTCAAAACCATTTGACTTTCAGGGCCTGATTTTCTTGGATTCGTTAAACAAATGAAACAATGGAAAAGTTATCCTAGAAAATGAAGATAACCCTAAGTTCAAAGGGATTTCAAATGTTACTTGTTCTGAATCATTAACAACAAAAATAAAGTTGGTTGTGATCAGAACCACATTTTAAACTCTGTATATTAGAGATGCTGCTACATGTTTTTACATTCAATGAGAAAATAAGGAATCTGCCCTTTTATTTCAAATGTGTATTATTGTTAATAAGGCACAGTGAATTACACAGATAAGCTGCTTGATTTAACATCCATTAATAAAAATAGTGAACTTTTGAGGGCAGATGAGGATTCAAGCAAATAATAAATTTAGCTAGCAATGAAGTTGAAATTCATTGTTAGCATTAGCCCCACCCTTAGTCTTAGCCTGGTACATCTAATTATAAACATTCACTCTATCATAGAATCCTAGAATGTTAACTTGGACAGATCCTTAGAGATTGTTTATTACAAATTCCTTCTCACATTCCACACTGTAAAAATACTAGCCTTCTTGACTGCTTCTCGTGAAAGACAGTACATCTCCCATCTCTATGCTTCTGCATTGTCACTTTATC
>CM053580.1:462276169-462362211 GCA_028627135.1 Pseudochirops cupreus
CCATTCCTCACATGACTCCTAATAACTATTCAGCTTATGGTTGATTTCATAATTGTCACAGTTGTTGTTGCTTCCTTAGTAGAACAGCTCTTGTTCTCCTCCCTCATCTTCTTTCCATCTACATGATGTCCCTGACATGTTGCCAGTTATCTCTGCCTGACTTCCTCCCCTGAGCTTTGCAGGTGTGTGACCGCCATTGTTGAAGAAAGTTCATTTAAATATTATTACTTGCAAGACTCAAATACTTCAACCATGTGAATAAAACAGCTGTTTAAGAAGGTCCTATTCCTTGCCACAGTGGGGAAAATTGCCCTCAAAGACTCCACATTCAAACAAGACTTGGCAATTTGAAAGGAATGAAAAGTGACTCTTCGATCCAGTCAGCAATCTCCTATTCAATCTGTCTGAATTTGTGAATTAAAAACAAAATACCATTTAATCTTTCCCCTCTCTGCTGAAATAGTCTCCATTGCTTTCTGCCTATTTCTTGTTCAAAAGTTTCTGCATAATACATTCAATAGTTTTCAAGCCCTCTTTCCAGAACAGACTTGCTTTTACCAGTCTTCTCAGTAGATACTGAGTGGAGTTGTGTTGAACTGTTTTACTTAGTTATTATTAGCACTACACATTAGAGCCCAGTATTTACCTCCTCTAAAGAGTCTAAAGCAACCTTGCTGAAGTGTTGCTTTGATTTGAATAGAAAGATTGTGCAGCCATTAGGACAGGGGGCATTCAGCTCCTGCTTGCCTCTGCATCTGCACAGCATCTCTCTGAGTAGTCATTCTCTAAGATACCATTCATAATTGAAATTAAGCCCATTTAACTCTAATGCTTTTTTAGGGTCCATTACTAACATTGCAATCCTACTGTCAGTTGGTGAATAAGGCTTTGAAATAGACGAAAGGTTCATCACCCCCCTCTTTGGCAAAGTTAGGTTGCAGTGGGAAGGGAGAACACTGCCACATTCACAATTTTTAAATGAAAACTGCCACTGACTTTTCATTGAGTGTCTTCCAATCAGAAAGAGGAACATTTGCTGACAATGGATTCATTAGAACCCCCTTCCTGCTGCCAGCAGGCACAGGAAAAAATGAAATTTTTTCTGGCTCCATGTTCTGGCTGCTTTCAGTGTTGATGGAAGAACTAAAGTGGCCTTCAATGGACTCTTGGTAAAAGGAGATCTTTGTTCTGTGTTCCAATGGGCCTGAAAACGTTCATTCTGAAACTCAATAAAGGTGTGTGTTCTAGGAAGTCATAGGAGTTATTTGTTAATACACTCGGCTCCAACTGAAGGAAGTTAGGTTAACTGTGTCACAAGAAAATTTACGATGAATGCTGGAAACCATGAGACTTTAAGTCACTATGGAATTTTGAATTAATACACAAAAGCCAGGGGAAAAACATTTTGGTGTGCATATCAAAATAAGATACTTATATGAGATTTATATTTAATCCTAGGTGGATTTTCTTTAAATGTACTGTTACTTGTTGGGAGCTCCAAATAGATTCAGTCTGTAATGTTCAAAGGTTGTCTCTGAAAAGTGTCATTTTGAGGATAATTCTCTCAAATTCTGTGTTGTAATTAATATTAGTTATTTATTGACTCCTAGTGACATACTCAGATTTGTAAGATGTTATGGAAACAACTCACTATGGCAATACATTTTTATTTCATTTTTTCACAGAATCCAATACCATTCTCTGTTTGAAAATTTTAATTTACAATTATTAACATTATACTTTTGAATTCTGCTCCTTTTAATAAAAAGAACTATCAATATGTTGAAAAGTAGGGAAAGTTCTCAAACACTACAGTGAGCTACTCCTACTGTATATGTACATATTTCCTCATGTGTGGAATGAACTCCCTTTTCATATCCTCTTTTCAGAATCCTCTTCTTCCATCAAGACTCAGTCAGTTACCTCCTCCATGAAGTATTCTTTCCCACTTCAACTTTCTTTTTTTCTGTGATATTGGGATCTCTCCTTTACTGCCATCACATCCTACCTTGTATTACACTTTTATATATGTATATACAAATATGTGTCTGTATATCTATATCTATATCTATATCTATCTATCTATCTATCTATCTATCTATCTATCTATCTATGTATTTATCATATGCACTTCCCCTCAGTAGCATAGAAGATTTCTGAGGAAACATGTTATCATCTTTTTCTTTATACCCTAGAGTCTGGAATAATGTAGAACAGCAATGGGGAACTTGGGAACTCATGACCACCTTTGTCCTTCTAGCTCCTTAAGTGCAGCCCTTTGACTGAATCCAAACTTCACAGAACAAATCCGCTTAATAAAAGGACTTGTTCTATAAAACATGTAGTCCATTAAAAAAAAAGGTTGATTGAAAGAATGTGATTTTTTTTCTGCCTATTCTCATTATTACATATTTCTTAGTATTGTAAGCAAGTACTGAAGTTTATTCTAGCTCCTCTATGGAATATATAAGCAATAGGTCTCCTTACTGTTCTTCATAACTGACATTCCACCTACCATCTATGCACTTTTTCACAGGCTTCTCATCTTGACTGGAATGCATTCTCTCCTCACCTCTACCTTCAGGAGCCTGTAGTTTCCATCAGGGTTTTGCTCAAGTACTCCTTCCTGTTTAAAGCCTTTCCCCAACCCACCAGCAGCTACGCTTCCCATGCCCACTCTTGTAATTATTTTGAAATGTACAAAACACTTTTCAAATCTTATCTCATTTTATCATCACAACAACCTGGGAGAGTAGGTACTGTTATCATCACTATTTTAGAGATTAGGAAACTGAGTCTGAGAGTGGTTAAATTACTTGCCTGGAGTTGCACAGTTAGTAAGTGTCTGGGACTGGATTTGAATTCAGGTCTTTCTCAATACAAGTCCAGCACTCTATTAACTATATCACCTAACTGCTTCTAATATCTATATCTGTCTATGTATATACAGTATATGTATATATGTATGTGCTATAGATAGTCATAGTTTTGTTTTATTTGTATCCCCATCATCTTCTAGATTAGCATCTTGCATATAACAGTTGCCTGTTGCCTGATTTTTTTAATGTTACTATTCATTCACATTAAAAATACAAGGCTTTGCAGTTTATAACAAACTTCTACCTTGAATTCATCTAATTTTAGTGATTCAGAGTTACAAGGTGAAAACCTCATTCCCATGCTTCCTTTTCCAACACTTTCATCTCTACTTCAAAATTTTCCCTTTGTAACCCTTACTTTCTGCTGACAACATCCAAATTTATCCTAGAATTCTTACTCTTCCAACTGTTCATTCTTCTTTTACTTCCTTCAATTTAGCTTTTTCATGAAGACATCATAAAAGTTACCACATTTTCTGATGTCCGCTAGTCTTTTCAATAAGCTGGGATTCTGGCCCCACACTCCAAAACCCACACCCCACAATCACCATCAATACCAGTGCAGACACATAGAGCACCAGAAAGAGAAGTCTTTGCTCTCTATTCTTCCTTCAAGACTCTCTCTAGTTTAGGACTTATCACATGTATCATGAACTATATTGCAGTATGGCCTCCAATTGGATGGCTTACTTCCATCTTGTTCTCTTCCCTTGCTCTATTCATCCTGCAGAATGCTGCCAAAATTATCTCTATTTCTTCCTAAATATTTTATTGATGTCCTTCCACAACCTCCAAAATAGACCACTTTCTTGAAATATCTAAGTACAGCTGAATTTCCATCTAAGTTAGTTGTCTGAGGGGAGGCAGACTGCCCACTTCTCACAAACCTATTTCATCAAAAATCAATGATGACCAATAAATCCATGAGAAAGTACAGTAAATGCCTTCTTCAATCCCCAAACCACCAGAATCAAATGGATAACAGAAAAGTAGATCAAGTCAACAAAAAGCAAAGCCAGCAGAAACATGAACAAATAAGCCTAGCTTCTCAGCTCAGGTAGCAATGGACAGAGATAAGTGGAATCTGCAAGTCTTGTTCAAGGTTTCCTGGGAAAGAACCAGTATGGTCAGAAAGATCCATCATGGGGACCTTGGAAACACAGAGAGGAGGAGAAATTAGTAAAGCAGCTAGGGGCTCAGACTCAGAGATCCCAGGAATGCAGAGGCTTTAAGGTCCCTAGCCCTCTGCTCTGAGGTTCCATACAGGGCTCTAAAGATCTATCATTCTGAATCCCAAAGATCCAAGGGAGCCTAATTTTAGGAGATGAATGTCACTGAAGGAACTCGGGTGATTCAGGGCAAGACCGAGCAGAGCAGACCAACTCACTTAAAAGTTTAGGATGGCACAAAGCTTCAATTCAGGATATAAAGCTAGAGAGACAAATAAAGCAAAGAAAACATTAACCAGTATCAAAAATTCATATCACTCTAGAGATCCTCCAATAGGACTGAGTAATAATAGGTAGGCACACTAAAAATACAGATTTTCCACAAAAACCACATGAAGATCTAGAAGAAATTAAGCAACAGATTTTTAAATATGAAATTAAAGCTCTCAAAAAAAATAATCTGAAGAAAAATAAATTACTTAGAAAAGAAAGTGACAAACCTGACCTGAGTAACAGACTCCCTGAAAACTAGGATATACCAAATAGAAATCAATTATTTCATGAGACCAAAAGGAATATTAGAAGAAAATCAAAAGGTTTAACAAAACAAAGAAATATAAATTATGTGTTTTTTTAAAAAAATCTGACCAAGGGTGGCTAGTTGATGCAGTGAATACACCACCGGCCCTGAAGTCAGGAGGGCCTGAGTTCAAATCCGACCTCAGACACTTGACACACTAGCCATGTGACTTTGGGCAAGTCACTTAACCCCAATTGCCCTCTAAAAAGCAAAAAAAAAAATCTGACCTGGAAAAAAGAGTCTATAAGATATAATTTAATAATCATTACATTTCCCCAAACCATGATTTAAAAAAAAAAGTCTGGCCACTCTACAAGAAAACAAAACTCCTAGATCCATCTGAGGGTTAACTAAGTGAAGATAGAATCCACAAATTACCACTTGAAAGGAACCCAAAAATGTACCAGGAATGTCATCGACAAAATTCAGAATTTACATATAAAAGAAAAAAAATACTGCTAACATCCAGAAACAAGTAGATTCTGTACTAAGGAATGAGAGTCAAGATCACATAAGATCTAGAAACTTCTATACAAAACAAGGGGAAATCTTAAATACAATATTCCAAAAAGTAAAAGAGATAGGCTTACCAAAAATTAATTGCCCATCAAATTTGAATATAATCCTGGTGTGTGTGTGTGTGTGTGTAGACTTTTAATGAAAATGAGCATTTCAAAGACTTCTGATAAAAAGATCAAAGCTGAGTGAGAACTTTGAAATATATACACAAGAGTCCATACAAACCTAGAAAAATAAATGTGTTTGAGCAATTGGAAAGAGGTATGTGATGATGCAATGCTAACATTCTAATAAAGGGAGATGAAAAAAGTAGCCATTTAGCACAATAATGTCTTCAAAAGGTATTGAAGGAGGTAAATAAGAAAAAAAAAAGCAGAGGTCTAAGTTGATTGAATCTGCTCTGAGAATTTGAAGAGGGTAAGATGAAAGGAGGTTAAAAAGAATGTACTAATGTGGAAAGGAAAAAGATGGGTTTGGAGATTACTAAAGAGGGAAAACAGTAAGATCTCCTTTTCTGTTTCCACTTCTTTCAAATTCAACTCCCTATTAAACACTGGTCCCCACACTCTTCATGCCTGATTTCTCAACCCTGGATCTTCTCTTCTGATCCTTCACTTGAACCCCGGTGGAAAATCTGCATCTGGGGATCTGGACTGATATGACCATGTTATCTAATCTCAAGGAGGTTTTCACCACTTTACAGCAATTCTTTTAAGTCAGATATTGTTAATTCTCCACTATGTTCCCTTCATAGCCACAATGGATGTCCCAAACTATCTTCTTCCTCAAAGCTTGAATTCCTGCCCTAATCAATACTCCCCACCTCATAACACACACACACACACACACACACACACACACACACACACACACACACACACACACCACATACCAGTCAAATTGGACATTTATTGAATTTGACAGGCTTTCTCTTTCTCTTTTCCTCAGTACATTTGAACAGGCTTTCCTCAGTGTTGGAAATGCACTCTTCCTAGTCTCCAAGTCTCAGAATTCTTCATTTAGCTTCTCTATGAAATCTTAATATTCCCTAGAACATTAAGGAAGTTCACTCTATCTCTCCTTTGCAACCATATTACTCCTTCTTGTATTATATTTATATGTAAGTACCTTGAAGACAGAGACTAGGTCATTAAAAAAAAAGTTTGTTCCTCCAAAATCTAGAAAAAAATATCTTTCAGGCCATTTAACAAAGATTTTTTCCCATTTATGTATCTTTAACATTTCTTTTTTTATAACTGAATTCCAAATTCTCTCTCTTGTTCCTGCCCCTTTCCATCTACTGAGATAAAAAAAGTTGATTTAATTAGTTTGTGTTAAATATTTTAATAATGTGTGCTATAAAATTATCCTGCTCATTCATCCTTCCACATATATTAAATAATGTTTATTTATAAGGTGCTTTGTTTTAAAAGCCCCTGAAGCAATCTTTGAAAGGAAGCAATCACTGTAGCCCAACAACTCTACTGCCATGAACACCAACAATTGTTGATCACTCACCACCAACCGGACAATCAAGCTACCTTAGCTTGAGTAGCAAGGCATCCTGAGGGACACATTGATAGTTGCATGTACTTGGACTACCCAGACTACCATTTCTTTTCAAATTCTAATAGAGATAGCCCAGGCCCTTGAATCCATGAGCTCTAGGAATACCAATGCCCTCCCCATCCAAGTCAGTGACTAGACTTCCAGGCCAGCCCTTAAAAGGGTACAGCACCCCGTGGGGAGAAAAGGCCTATAATTGATGCAACCATTCACATCAGCCACCAACTAGCAACCATCAATTGGCAAATAACCCCAAGAGACCTTGGAACAATAGCACTCTCTCATCCTTAAAATACACAATATTACTTCCAACCTGGCCCTGATAAGTATAAACTATAAAAATAATCCATTTGGAGATTCACCCTCTACTACTAAAGATGGGGCAAAGAAATATATTTCTACCAAAAGTTTTGGAATTATGAAGATAATATGGTTTTATAACATTGGAAATTACATTAAAGGAGCTATATTACCTTCTGTTTCATTTCTGTATCCAAAGGACCACTGGGTCTTTCTAAGAAACTTGCAGCTGAAACTTCCATATGGATATGAGTTCCTTGAAGGCAAAGTCAGGCTCTGATTTTTGTTTTGTTTTGTTTTTTACTGTTTCCTTATGTCTTTCAGGCCAGAGGTAGAGCTACCATTCACAAACTGACCACACTGTTGATTTGCAAGAGAACTTTTACCTGCTGTTTCTGATCTTTGCTGGTTCACTCTTCCATACATAATCTGGTACCCCATGCCCTACTTCACAGGGTTCACCATATTGGTATCAAACTTAGTGAAGACATTTGTTCAGTTTTAGTCCTAGTAAAACTCAGAACTTCTAGCCTCAAATGATCCAGCCTCAGCCTCCCCTGAAGCAGGGATTCCCAGCATATATCACTCCCTTCATATATTTGCTTTTCTATTTATATCTCAAATACTTAGCACTATGTTTTGGCCATAGTACTGCACTTAATAAATGTCTTCTCATTTATTCGTTCATCAAACGTTATAATTCTGTCAACATGTGGCTGTTGTATAAAATCTTATCTAAAAAAGGGCAATTTTCACTGGTCAGTTTATGAGTTGCCAAAGATAGTACATCTTCTGGTTACATGTTTAACCTCTATACTCCAGTTCCAATAGTGGTATATTCCTCTATTTCATTCAGAGGTTTACATCAGGGATTCCACTTAATTACTTCTATCATGTATATTGGCTGGGGTGAGAAAATGGATAAAATTTTTCATTCAGTTTAAAGCATGGCAAGAGAAAATAAGTCCATGAGATCCAGGTCGTAGGATTGAAAGGCTCCCTGCTGAATTTCAATCAAGTATGTGCATAATTTAGGTAGAGGTGATTCTGGAACTAAAAGTTTTTCATATCCTGATTTTTCTAAGAGAGACTATGTTCCTCCACAGTTTAGCCAGAATTACTCAGTTCTCCTGATTCTGATTCCATATACAATGTAGTAGCCATCTTTTCTTCCACCTTTTGGTAATAATTGATTTCATTAGTTATATGGCTCTTTTTAAAAGCTATGGTTCAACTGTAATTATAAACTTGTAAGCTTAATGAGCATATTGGAATGGATATTGAAGTTATTCCAGTGGATCTAGTTCATAAATGAGATTTTAATTAGACCTTATCATTAGCTTTTTGTATTTATTTAAGTAACGTGGTGACAGCACACATTGGGTCACTATCTCCACTGAAAATCAGTGTATCTATATATTCATGCACAATATGTTTCCAAATTTCCAGAATGTTGATCTTTTTTTATTTTTCATTTTTGTTGCTTTTCTTGCTTTTCATTTTCAGATGTTACCATAGTCAAGGGTTAGGGTGTACCCATATTGCATTCCTTTGCCATTTCAATTTTGTTTTGATCTTTCTTTCAGTGCTGTGTTATATTGTAAAATACACAGACTGCTGACAAAATCAATTTTTATTGTTTTCACTCATACTCTTAGCAAAAACCATGAAAACATCAGGACACATTCTTCAGATTTCATTTGGAAAAGAACTCTCCCTGCCCCTTCCCCCTCCCACCTCAACTTTGTTGACAGAGTCCATTCCATAAAGACTAAAAATATGCTGTTCAACACCTGGGTCTCTTCTCATCTGTGCTTAGCATTGTGTGTGAAATTTTAAACTAAATAACATGAACCAGTGTTTAACCATGTGAGAGGACAGCTGTCAGGTTACCTTTTATACCTTCTATTCCTGAAAAGTGAATTTTTATTAGCTTAACCTCTAAAACAAGGACAGCTGGTTCCAGCGCTCTTTTCTTTAGAATATGGGGAAAATCCCATTATAACAAAGTCCACAGGATATCAGAGTTGTTTTCTTTCAGTGGGAAATTTTATTAAAATCAGTGCACTGATAGAAATCATATCCCCCCAGATACAGCTCCTAGAGATAAAGTAGAACTGAGGCCTGACTCTAAGTGGTGAGTTTGCACATGAAAAGAAGGGTTTTGAATACAGAGAAGACAAGAACTGAGGGGGCACATACCTCTTTCTGCTCTTTCTCTCTACTCTACTTTCTCCTGTACTCTACTTTCCTGCATCTGACTTCCACACTTGAAAAAAAAAAAGTTTTCATTTTGGCCAGTGGTTTCAGAATTATGCAGGTTTAGCTTAGCTCAGGAATTTTAGATTCGAGACAGGAAGAAGAAGAGAATTTTAAAAATTATTTATTTACCAGGAAAACAGAAGTATAAAAATTTCAGCTACAACTGAATTGGCTTAACTCCTGCTTTCCATGTTAACAGAACTTAAATAAGTTGTGTGACTGATGATATTCTGCATTGAGGGACCAAGGAAAGTCCTTATACAGAAATCAATACTATTGTTATTGTACAAATTGTTCTCTCCTGGTTAGGCAACCATGATTCCAGAGTATTGAAGATGATCTATACTATCCATTCAAGATGAAGAATGAGACATAACATTTTTGGACATGAACAATTTGGAGATTTGTCTTACTTGGCTATACATATCTGTTATGAGGGCTTTGTGTGTCTTCTTTTGGGGGCCATTAAGGGAAAGAAAATAAATGCTTGCTTGTTGACGAAGAATGTATTTTAAAAAGTCAATGCAATCAGATCTAAAAGACATAATCGAGAGTTGGTCTTAGAGCTAGAATATCCAGTTGCAAGTCCTAGATCTGATACTTACTTTATGTATTGGACTGGGCAAGAAATTCAACCCGTATGTCTCAGTGTTGTCAAGTGCAAAATGTATATAACAACAGTCTCTGAAAAAGCTATTTTGAGGAAGGTCCTTTGTGATGCTTAAGAATGTGACCTGATATTTTTTGTCATATGTCATATGTGTGTATATGTGTTTTCCTCCTTGGGAATTTATCACCATATCAGACACATACTAGATACTTAATAAATATTTGTTAACTGATTGATTGGCTGTTATTTATTAAGAGAGACAGAATGCTGAATTTGGAATGAAGAAAAAGCTGAGTTTTAAATTCCACTTCTAATACTGTGTGACTTTAGGTGATATCCTAAATGTAACTGAGACTCAATTTCCAAAGGTACTGAATCAATAATCAAATGATATCATTCATGGAAAACTCTTTGCAAATATTTCAGTAGTATAATTCAGTTAATTATCATTATCAACAAAGTATTCTTTCTATAGAATATCAATTGAATCAAACTTCCATAGATACCCTCAGAGTGACAAAGGCAAAGCAATAAAAATCCTATTCATTTTATTAGAACCTAGATTCATGGACCTGAGTTCAAATCCTGGTTCTTCCACTTAATTATCTCTATGATTTTGGGCAAATAACTTAATCTCTGTGGGCCTAAGTTTCCTTATCTGAGAAGAGAAAGAGTTGGTCTAAATCATCTATGATAGATGAATATTGACTATTATTACTATTAACTCAGTGGATTGCTTATCCAGTTAAAGTCTGAGTTTTGAATAATGGTCATCCATGATTATAATGAGAGCAAAGAAAATAAATAATTTAATTACTTTACTGCAATAGAAATAGCCAAGTTCACAAAGAAGGTGAATACCAAGTGTTATATGATATTTGAAGTTGCAAAATCATTATGGACTAAGGGTATTAGAGATGAATTATGCAATGCCACAAACAGAAATGACCTTAGAGAATATGTAGTTTGACCATGTCATTTTACAGTTGGATAAAGTGTGACCCAGAGACATAAAGTGACTTGCCTGAGGCCTCCTGGCTGTTTCAGGATCAAGACACTCCATCTCTTTGTTCCAGGCATTTTCTCTGCTTTCCCCTCATGCCCAGAATGCTCTCCTTTGCTCCAATTACTGACCTTTCCTAGCTTCCTTTTAAGTTCCAAAAAAATATGACATGTTGAACAGGAATCCTTTCCCAACCCCTCTTAATTCCAGTGTCTTCCTTCTCTTAAGTATCTCTTATTTACCCTGTATACGGCTTGCTATGTATGATTTGTTTGCATATTTTCTCCCTCATTCGATTATAAGCTCCAGGCAGCAACTTTCTTTTGCCTCCACCCCCCCTTCCCCCTTTTTGAATTCCCAAATGCTTAGCATAGTCCCTGGCACACAGAAGGCACTTTTTTTTTTCCTCATTGAAGGAAAGAGGAACTATACTAGGGTATTAGTATGTGAATGAGAGGAAAGATATTTGGGAGGTGAAATTGATAAGTCTGGGGATAGATTAGATGTGAGAAGTGAGGAATGGAGTAAATGTTGTTGCCATTGGGAAAAAAATGTCAAAATTATAAGATGGAACTAATTTTACAGAAAATTATTAAGCTTAGTTTTAGCTATGCTGAGTGTGAAGTCATACCTGGACATTTAAATTAAGATTCTCTTGCTAGAGGAAAGAAAGTTACCATAAAAGACATAGAGTGATAAAATAGAAAAAATAGGAAGAAAACTAAGTAAGTAAGGAATCTCATTTGCCAAAGGAGAAGAGAGTATCCGGAAGGTCAAATGTGTCAAATATTGGAGAAGGATAAAAGATGATGAGGCTTGGTGTTGGGGGGGGGGGAATGAAAATAAAGTAGATGCCTGTAGATTGGGGAATGACTAAACAACTTTGGCCCCAAAGAAAATATTTGAGAAGCCTCGCCCACTGTCTCTGAAGAGATGGCTTCCTATAAGTAATAAATACTGAATATAATGTCAGGCTTTAAAAAATTTGGTGTTCAGTTTTGCTATAACTCCTCACTGGCAGACAATGGCAGAAAAGATAGAGAAAGAAATTAATAGGGTGACAAAAACAGAAGATGACAATAAAAATGTTCCTTTTAAAGAGTTCATTTCAAATGACATGTGTAAAAATTCCTGGGGTTGAGGGTGTTGATATGGACTTGAGAGGAGGGTCTGGGTATTCCCAGTTTTGAGGATAGTACAAAGAGATAAGGAAAAGGAAAAAAATTCTGATAAATTTGTTTATAGTCAAAATTCCTAACAATTCTTAAAACTCCCATGTTAGTCTCTAGACTGCTATTTTCACAAGTATTGTAAACAGGTCACCATCTACACAATAATTTTGTTCAGTATTTTATGTATTAGTTGACTTTGCATCTAAGAACTAGATTAGCAGGTTGTTTCACAGGTAACACAGGGGAGGTACTGGAGTTTTGGGACTCCAGCCTCTAACAGGTTCATTCTTGATATGGTCAAACAGGCAGACATCCTTGGAGGGGTTAACAGTCAGCTTTAGTCTAGTCTTCTTAAAGGAAGTTACTGATAATGGGAGTACCAACTCCTACAGCATTTCCTAATCACTCTTCTCAAAGAGGCAGGCAAGAAGCTGGGGGGCTACTACCCCTACATCTCGATGGGGTTGATTGAGATAGGCACAGCTTGTGCGCTCCCATAAATGCCCTCCAGCCTCAAGGGGGACCAGTTGAGGCAGTTACATGCATTCTTCTATGCATTACCCAAATCCCAAATGGTTTCCCTCATGGGTCCCTCTTCCCTAAGGGTTCCCCTGATTCTTTGATTGGGGCCAGTCAAGGCACACACAGATTCCTCACTCACTGACCATGCCCACTTGCTTTATAGGGGAACGAAGAAGGCATCTTGCCAACATTAAGTTCACTGGTTAACTTTAGCTATATTGTCATTCTGCACAAGCCTAGTAAATACCAATTATGTCACCCCCATATCTCATGACACACTTGTAACGTGACTGTCTGTTGCTATGATTCCAGGAATTGCTATCTAGAATCTTCGGAGTTATTTTGGGAGTTATTATTTAATACTTGAAAACTAGACATTGCCATGGCCATGGATGCTTAGAAATTGAACTCTTAAAAGGATAACAAAATCCTTCTTATATACACAGGTAAACATAGAGGAACTGGTAAATTCCTTCACCAAGGTGGGAGGGGCAGTGGAAGCACAATGGTGCATTATGAGGATAGGTTTAATGAAAAATACTAAACCCAGGATTAAATTCTGGGATAGGAAAACACCAGTGAAGGCCAATAATTTTCTATAACATCAATAACTGATTGCATATTTATGCACTTTCTAATATCAAAAGTCTTGGGCCATATTAAAGGTCCAACTCTTTATCTCAAGATCTGTGGACCAAAAAAAAAAAAATAATCCAGTCAAGTCTTCTCAAACTTCAAAGATTGTAGGTCAAACTATTAGTGACATACATCTATAATATGGTCTGAAAGTTACAGAGCTAGTTCAAAAGCCAAGTGTAGGCCTCAAGAAATCTGATCTCCATTTTTCCGTTTGATATAGAGACATTTCTGGGCCATATCTCTCCTTGTTACATTCCTCTTCAATTCGTCTATTTGGAAAATGAGATAATGTACAGATTTACCTGCTTTCTAGAAGCTGTGTTAGTATTCATTTGTTAATGCTTGTAAAACACCAGGAAGATAATAAAGAGTAATCTTTATGTAATCCACTAGGCAAGAAGACAATTAAATGAAAACCCAAGAAGAGTCAAGAGTATGCCTAGAAGCACAGTATCTGATGAAGTTATTCTTCTGGTTCAAACCAGCAGAGATTTATCCTTAAAAGATAATTTCCATAATCTGTCCTATCAAAGTGATATATTAAGGTTTAGGGCTTCAAATTCTTTATCTATCTCAGCTGCTTAAATCCAGCTGCCTTAATTAAAATTATATTGAAAATACATTTTCCAATTTAGATTTTCAAAGGCCATTGGGAATTTATTGTATTTCATCCTTTTCATATCATAATATGTAAGAAAACATCAAGAAAAACCAGAAGTGTTTTTTTCTCCTGGTGGAAGTGAGGAAGGAAACATCCCAAATTCCCCTCCAAACAACTAGAAAACTGTCTCAGATTTGACTTAGGAGCAGGGAAACAACATACTAGCATGGCAGGAAAGGTCTGTCTCACTAGGGTGGGGCAGGGGGAGCTAGGTCCAAAAGCATTATCAGCCAGATTCACAGCAGGGGGCCCATAGCAAGGCTATAAGCCCAGGGCAATCCATCAGCAAGGCTGCAAACTAGCAGTCCCCTAACCAAGTGAGCATTCTGTGCATTGCAGCAGGGCCCCACCCCAGCGACCCTACCCAGCACAAGCCCAACAAAGTCTTGACCCCATTGCTGATCAGTGGTGAAGCCCCATCCCAGGAGTGGTCAAAAAAGAGACTCTGTCCTTGCAGCCTGACAGTAGAGATTCCTTGTCTCCATAGCAACCCAGTAGCAGGGTCCAACCCCTGAAGCAGTCTAGCAATAATATTACTCCTCCAGGGCTTGCTGGCAGAGAGGCTGTTTCCATAGCAACTCAGCAGGACTACACCCCTGGGGCCAACCAACAACAACAATCCTCCTTCAGAGCCAGCCACCAGAAAGCATCTCGCTTTAGCAACCCAGAAGCAAAGTCCTATTCCTGGGGCAGGCATGCAGTTAAACACCACACCCTGGGGAGGCCAACAGGGAGACCTCACTCCCCAGCAGAAGCCAGAAGGGAAGACTACAGACCAGTGAAAGCAAGGAGATAAGCCTTGAAGCCCAGTGAAAAGCATTAGTAAGACCCTGAGCCCCAACACAAAAATCTTGGGGTAGTATAGGACCAGAGTTAAACTCTCACATTAAAACACCAAGTTACAAAAAGAGTAGAATAAAATCAGCAAAAAAACAATCAAACAAAAGAAGAATTTGACTAGAAAGTTTCGACAGGGAGGATCAAGGCATAAATTTAGAAGAGGACAATAGTTTCAAATGGCTAGATGTGAAGCCTCAAAGAAACATCTAATTTGGTCTCAGTCCCAAAAAGAATTCCTGGAAGAGTTTTAAAAGGATTTGTTTTTAAAAAAGTAAAGAAGAAATTCAAATTACTAGTATCAAAAATGAAGAGAAAATTAAAACAATTGTTAGGAGCTATTTTGCCTAATTACAGGCCAGTAAATTTGACAATCTAAATGAAATAGATGAATATCCGCAAAAATATAAATTACCCAGATTAAAAGAAGAAAAATATAATACTTAAATAACTCAATCTTCAAAAAAGAAATTTAATGAGCTATTATTGGACTTCCTAAGGGAAAAAAGTCCCAGGACCAGATGGATTCATAAACCAATTTTACCAATCATTTAAAGAACCCAATACCATATTAATTATTTGGAAAAATAGGCAGAGAAGGAGTCCTACACCAAATTCCTCCTATGACACAAATATGGTGTTAATATCTAGACCAAGAAGAGCCAAAACAGAGAAAGAAAATTATAGAGCAATTCCCCTATATAACATTGATAAAAAATTAAATCAAATATTATCAAAGAGATTACAGTAATATTTCACAAAAATTATCCACTATGACAAGGTGGAATTTATACCAGGAATGCAGGACTGGTTCAATATTAGGAAAACCATGAGCATTATTGACAATATCAATAACAAAACTATCAGAAATCATATGATTATCTCAACAGATGCAGAAAAAAACCTTTAGCAAAATACAGCACCCATTCCTATTAAAAAACACTAGAGAACACAAAAATAAATGAAGCTTACCTTAAAATGAGAAGTAATCTCTATCTAAAACCATAAACAATTATTTGTATTGGGAATAAGCCTTCCTGATAAGATGAGGGGTGAAACAAGGATACACATTACCACCTCCATTATTTAATATTGTACTAGAAATGTTAACTATAGCAAAAAGAGAAGAAAAAGAAATTAAAGGGGCAGTTAGGTGACACAGTGAATAGAGCACCAGCCCTAGAGTCAGGAGGACCTGAGTTCAAATCTGTCCTCAGACCCCTGACACTTACTAACTGTATGACCTTGGACAAGTCACTTAACCCCAATTGCATTGCCTTCCCCCTCCAAAAAATTAAAGGAATTAGAAGAGGTACTGAGGAAACAAAGATTGTCAAATTTGCTGGTTTATAATTAAGCAAAATAGTTCCTAACAATTGTTTCAATTTCTTCTTCATCAGTGGTGGATTTACCCCTTTCAATTTTGATACTAGTAATTTGAATTTCTTCTTTACTTTTTAAAAAATCAAATCATTTTAAAGCTCTTCCAGGAATTCTTTTCAGATGATATAAAATTATACTTTAAAAATCCTATAGAATCAACTGATGAGCTACTTGAAATTATTAACAGCTTTATTTATGTTGCAGGACACAAAATAAACCTACATAAATCATCAACATTTCTATATATTAACAACAAAATCCAGGATCAAGAGAAAGAAAGAGAAATTCCATTTGAAATAGTTGTAGACAACATAAAATATTTGGGAGTCTCTCTACCAAGATACACCCAGTAACTATATGAACACAACTATAAATAAAACACTTTTCATATGAATTAAGCCAGATCAAAAAATTAGGAAAATATACTAATTGTTCCTGAGCAGGCCAAGCCAATATAATAAAAATGATAATTCTTCCTAAATTAATCTATTCATTTAGTTTCATGCCAATCAAACTATTAAAAAATTTTTGGAAGGCAGTTGGGGTTAATTGACTTGCCCAAGGTCACATGGTTAGTTTTTGTGTTAAGTGTCTGAGGCTGGATTTGAACTCAGGTCCTCCTGACTCCAGGGCCAGTGTTCTATTCACTGAGTCACCTAGCCACCCCGAAAAAATATTTTATACAGATAGAAAAAACAATAACAAAATTCATCTGGAAGAGAAAGCTCAAGAATATCAAGAGAATCAAAGAAAAAAAGTACAAAAGAAGGTGGTCTAGACACATCAGATCTCAAACTGTATTATAAAGCGATAAATGTCAAGATGATTTGGTACTGACTGAGAAATAGAACGGTGGATCATTGAAATAAATAAGGTACAAACAACCTGGTAAATGTCCGTAGTAATGTAGTTCATGATAAAACCAAAGTTCCAAGTTTTTGGAACAAAAACTTATTATTTGACAAAAACTGCTAGGAAAACTGGAAAACAGTATTGCAGTAAGTAAGTACAGACCAACACCTCACACCATATATACCAAGAGAAGGTCAAAATGGATACGTGATTTAGACCTAAGGGGGATACCGTAAGCAAAGTAAGAGAGCGTGGAATAGTTTATCTCTCAGATTTATGGATAAGAGAAGAATTTAGGGCCAAAGAAGAAACAGAGAGCATTTCAAAATATAAAAGAGATAGTTTTGATTATGTAAAATTAAACAGCTATTTTGCACAAATAAAACCAATGCAACCAAAAGTATAAAGGAAAGAGAAAAGGGAAATTTTTGCAAGTACCTATAATGAATATATCTTCTCAAATATATATAGAGAAGTGAGTCAAATTTATAAAACTACAAGTCATTTACCAATTGATAAATGGTTAAAGGATATGAATGGGCAATTTTCAGATGAAGAAATTAAAGCTATATATAGTCATATAAAAATGATCTAAATCACTATTGATTCAAGAAATGTAAATTAAAACAATTCTGAGGTACAACATCACATCTATGAGAGTGGCTAATATGACAAAAAAGGAAAATTTTGGATGTTGGAGGGAACGTGGGAAAACTAGGATGCAATGATCCAAGACAATCCTAGAGGACCAAAGATGAAACATACCATCTGCCTTCAGAGAAAAGAACTGTTATTATTTTAATACAGGCTGAAGTATGCTATTTTTGCTTTCTTTCTTTAATTTTCTTCTTTTATTTGAGTCTTTTTTGTATAAAATGCCTAATACGGATATGTTTTACACAATTGCACATGTATAATCTATATTTGATTGTTTATTGTCTCAGGGAGGGGACCAAGAAGGAAGAGATAGAATTTGGAATGCAGAATTTGAAATAAAAATATTTAATTTTCTTTTTTCCTTTCTTTTCTTTTCTTTCTTTTTTTTTTTTTTTTACAAAAAGAGAAACCTGAAGTGCTTCATTTTTTCAACAGTCAGAGGGTAATTTCCTTCTGGACTGGGCTTCGGCTAGCGAATCATACGATGATTTGAGGCAGAACTTAAAATTTACACTTGCAGGTGGTTGGTGGATATAACCTACTCTGGTTTAAAGACAAAAAGATTTATATAAAACTGAGTATTCTATGTTGATAATCCTTAATTTATAAACATGTAATTCCCAGAACCTTATTTGTAAGAATTTAACTTATGATATAATGTTCAAATTTTATTATATTACATTAAATTTCCCCTAATTTTCTAATGTTATAGAAGTATATAGTTACCCAGGGATGAAATAACATATAATTTTTATTGTGCTGTCTTCCAGTATGTATTTGTTTGGAAAACCCATGGAACTGATCAATCAGAATGTATAAAAGTAGTACATATATGCATATTTGATATTATAGATATTTATAGAATTGGGAGTGATGGAGATAGAAATTGTCCATCCAAAATGTCTGATAAAACTATGAAAGGGAGACAGTGGAAGAGGGAGAAAGAGAGAGAGAGAGAGAGAGAGAGAGAGAGAGAGAGAGAGAGAGAGAGAGAGAGAGAGAGAGAGAGAATAGACAATGAACTGGGCCCACAACTAAAATATAAGAGAGTTAACTACCTTTCAGAAACTGTGCAACATTGTTTTTTTAATTAATCACAATTATTGTCCTGAGTTAAAGGTCCCATTTTTAACATTATATTCATCCAGAGATTTTGTATGGCTTTGGGTTATGGAATATGTCTGTGAAGCATTAAATCTGAGGGTCACCCAAGTGGCAATAGGTGGCAATGGCCAATAGGCATGAGTGGCCTGAAACACTTTACCAAGGAAGAGCTGGGATAGTAGTAATAGAGAATATGATCAGTGTGTTCAGTAATGAAGGTGGATCAGTCATGTATCTAGAACAAAAGGTACATTTTGGATACACTGTGTACTCCTAAATTAGCTGTTCTGGGGTCAAGGGGATTATATCACAGATATCCTGAATGAACTAGCATGTGCGAAGGAAAGGTTGGTGAACCTGTGTGTGCCAGTTCTAAGGGCAGCCTCCCTGAAGGACCATTGATGATCTCTTCTCTCTTGCTATGGCTAAAGATACACCCAAAGTGCCTCTGACCAGCCTGGTTGCATCCTTCCTTTGTTACTCCTGACCCTATATCCAAGCATGTTGCTTTTGATTCTGAATCTCCCCTTGTGAGACTGCTTGCTTTTTGTGTTATTGGTCCCTATGATGCTTCTGTGAGATGCAACCCAGGTTTCCTAACCCATATTAGGGACTGGAAAAGCTGCAATTAGGTTGGCTTTTCTCAGCTGACAAATGAAAAAGAAAATTGTAGGGAAGGAAGCAGTTTCCTGAAGTAATTGTGCAAATGTTAAAAGAAAGAAGTAGAAGAAGGAGAATACAATCAATCCACAATCATTTATTAAGTGCTTCTACATGTTCCTGGCAATATATACTAGGCAAATATATTTGTCTTTATTTCTGGGAAGGTAAAGACAAAAAAGAAACAATTCCAGACCTCAGGTGTGGGTACATGTAGAAAATATATTGCCTGGGGTAGAATTGTTTTACCTTAGACAATCATAAAAGAGGAAAATAAGAGAACACAGAATGTGAATGCCTCCTCAGATGGGGAAAGATAAGCAGAGGGAAATAATAGCAATTTGCATTCCTTAGCACTTTAAAGCCTGCAAAGCACTTTTCTCATAACAATCCTTTTAGATAGGTAGTAGAAGCATTTCCCCCCCATTTTAAAGGTAAGGAGAATGAGGCTCAGGGAGATTAATTGACTTGACTAAGGCAGTCACAAATTTCAGAAGCATCAGTGCTGGATATTTGGATCAGACTTCCTTATTTTGGACAGTCTTGTTACTGTTTGGGGATGTGGCATGAGAGAACTTCCTTGGAGGAAGTGAAGTGATGGAGGACATAGGCAGGATGCAAACAGCTCTATTTGTAAGTCAAGTGTGTATAATTTGGAGGTTTCCTGTTTGCCATCAAGAAAGTATTGGAATGAATAATATGACATACTTCAAGAGCTGAACTTCCTCTAGACCAAGCTGACATTTTTGACTTATTACCTATGGAATAAGCATATACTCCTTGAACTCATGAGGGAGATACAGTCTATGAGCAACAGACATCCAACATTAGAAACAAAGCTTTATTGACTAATGCCACAGAAATAAATTGGGCTGGGGATTTTGCATTATGAACACATGGAGATTGCTTTCACTTTCTTAATCACGTATAAAGGGCTTCAGTAACAAGGGCTTCAACTTCCATTAAGTGAAGACCTAATACTGTCATTCTTGAGCCCTCTCATCTAGAGCACACTGAAAACTCTCCCTTCCTTTCCTCTAATTCTTCTGCCTCCTACACTTTCCACCATGTTCCTCTGAGTACTTTTCCCTGTTCAGGCTGACCTGTCCTACCTTTATGAGTCAATCTTACCTTTGTGATGCTTCATGGGTCTGGTACCAAAATATTCCACTGCCTTCCTCACACGTTATTGACTTTCACATAGTTTTCTAGTCTAACCTTTGATTGGTGAGTGATTCTTTATCCCTGAGATCAGCCCTACTAACTCACTTCACTAACAGCTTGGTATAATCCTTACCAACTCTATAATTAGTAGACACGTAAAGGTTACTCTTCAGGCCATTTTTTTTCAACCATCAAATGACGTTACAAAGCATTCTTTCCACATGTATTAATTCAGCTACTTTCCCCCACTTTCTGTAGACCAAATATTTTCTCCTCTAAAATGTGAACTATGTAAATATGTTAAACTAAACTTCACACCAATTTTTTTCATGTTTTCATTTTATCCCTAACATACCAGAATACTTTTTCACACCTGTTTCAACAAATTTTCAGTAGACTAATTGTATGAAACAACATTTTGTTGTTTTGTGTTTTCTTAAAAGTTAGAAGTCTGTGAAAACCCGGAAAGAAAGAGCACAGACTGTACATCCCAGTTTCTCCCCAACACAAGGCAATTATTTTTAGGATTCCCACAGTCTCTCACAGGCGCCTGATGTGTTTTCCTGTATCTCTCCTTATGCATGCAGTTGTATTGCTTAATATTTACATGCAATTTTCAGAAGCCTGACACAGCCCTTAGGGTCTTATTTGCTTAGAAGGTTGGAGATTATTAAGAGTCTGGAATGGATGACAGCAGCAAAGCTTTGTGGGAGAGCTGTGGTCAGATCCTACAAGTGTAAAAAATTCAAAATGAACTGGGAAGGAGAGAGGTGAAGAAACCGAATCCCTTTGAAGATGTCTTAATGTATGTCAGCTCCTTATGAGCTCAAACAGCAGGACTGGTAAACAAGCACATATTTATTAATAATGTTTTTGTTATTACCATAGAATAAAAACATGCATTGTTAGTAGTAAACTAGAGTTATTTCCTTAGGAATTTTCAAATAATTTTTGCTATTCAGGATCACCGTCAGGTCAACAGAATAGGCTAATTATTCCTACCTCTTTCTGTGTTCTTGATTTTATTTTCTTCCTCAAGACACTAAATTTAAAGACAAAGAATTATAGCAAGCTAGAATCAAGGGGAGCTTATGTTTCGGTGTTGACAGTTATTTTTTACTCTCTCATAAGAAAAACACAACTTTACCTGTTAGGTGGACAATACAAATAGGACAAAATTTAGTTTTAACAAGTTCAACAAAACCTGTTCTCTAGGTTTTGTTTATTTGATAACAATTTTAAGCAAATTGTGAGATTTTTAGTAGAGATTTGTAGGCAAGGGTTGTCTACATCCATTGAAAGAAAGGAGAGTAGGAAGTGTGTATGTTTAATCATTTTTAATCATTTAGTCCAACTCTTCATTATGACTTTTTGGGGGTTTTCTTGGCAAAGATACTGGAGTAGTTTGCCATTTCCTTATTGAGCTCATTTTATGGATGAGGAAACTGAGATGAACAAGGTTAAGTGAGTTGCCCAGGGTCACACAGCTAGTGTTTGAGGTCAGATTTGAACTCAGGTCTGCCTTACTCTAGTGCCAACTTCTATCTACTGTGCCACTTAGGTGCCCAAGGAATTGTGTATACCTGGTATAATTTGAGGATCTCCCTTCCCATTCCCAGAGAGCAGACAGGGAGCTTACTTATTTTACCACTCACTTGGAAAAGCCCTGCACTGAAAAATGTCTGTACGTCATGAACTGACCCCTGGTGAGAAGAAAACAACAACAAGACTTTTAGAATTCTCATCTGCCAAGCCTTACTAGGAATGTAATGGAGGTGAGTGGTGGGGGAGACAAGGAGGAGCGTGTTTTGAGAAGCAGGCAGGTTGCCTAAAAAACCTATTATATCACCATCACTGATGTTTTGTTAGGATGCTGGGGGGATTATTGCTTTAGTTGTTGAATATTTTAGAGTTACAGAGTCGTCTATTAAAGTACACATACATCTGAGAGGCTAAAAAATGTCAAACTTTTATCAGCTGGCACATTGGCTGGCGTGAGTTGATAGCTGGAGTTTGGGGAATGGAACATAAAATAGGTACATGGCCAGTGGAGGATGGAAAGGGGACTGGAAATGCGTTGGCACAATAGTTTTTTAGGATTGGGATAAAAATACCAAAAAAACCAAAAAACACCCTCAAAAAAACAAAACCAAAAACAAGCCACTACTCTCCTAAACTTGCCTTGAGACAATTCTCAAGACCTTTGCTGACTAGAGAAAATGTATTCCAGTTTTTGCTTATACCTTATAGCTCACACACTTTGTGGAAATACGTTGATGAAAATAACTACCTACATCAACACAGGCTGCCACTTTAAATGATGTACAATGAATTTTTCATCTATCAATTAAATGGCAGACTAGAAAGTCACAGATAACAAGGATGGCTCTCTACGCCACTTCAGGTGATTGGTTAAAAATAGAAGAGTGCTGGAAAGCAGGAGAAGCATAATCAATACTGTGATTAATGGTAGTAATTTCACACAAACATCTGGCCAATTAAGCATGCTCTTTAGGAGGTGTTTCTCTTAGTGACTTTGTGAAGGAATGAATGAGTTTCAAATCAAATATCACTGTCAATATATAAATAATTCACAGTCAAGGACTAAGTCAACTTGGAACATTTCCAGCCCCCAGGTATCTCTAAGTCATTTTTTTCTTGAGGGGAAGAAGCATCAGGATCTTTATCTTTTGGTCTGCAGTCCTATTGTCTGCCCATTTTATTCTATTCTATGTGCTTGTACACACTGAGGGTCTGCTCTGTGCCCAGTTCTAATCTGGGAGCTATCCAGATTGCAAAGGATGCATGTTACTAGTCCATGCTCTCAAAGTATTTAGAGCTTTTTCTTCTTTCCAGAGTCAAAACACAGAGACATTTGTGAGACGATTATAAAATAAGACAATGAATAGTTAGTTGCTAAATGGAATACAATCACATGTCAAATTATAAGGACCAGATAATGTTATCTTATTTAAATGCTCACTAGCTATATGACCATATAAACAAATGGCGTGGTGCTACCATATTTCTAGGCCTCAAACTAAGACTCCCACAGCATCTCTCACATATGCTCCCCTCTCCTTTGACACAACCACCATCCTAGTGCAGGCCCTCATCACTTCCCACCTGGACTATGGCAGTAGCCTTCTAGTTAGTTTCCCTGCCTCAAGTCTCTATCCACTCCAGGCCTTCTTCAACTTAGCTACCAAATTATTCTAGAACTGACTCCCTAATCAAATTTAAAAACCTCTATTTGATATTCAAAGCCTTTTATAACTTGACCCCCTCCTTCCTTTCCAGGTTTTTTATACCTTATCCCCAAATACTCTTAGATGATGTCATAGTAACCTCTTTCCTATTCTTCTCTGAAGATATTCCATTGCCTGATTCTGTAATATTTCACTGGCTGTCACTCCTGCCTAGAATTCTCTCTCATCTTTTTCACCTTATGACTTCCTGGTCTTACTTCAAGTCCCAGCTAAAATCCCGGCTTCTGTAAGAAACTTCTTTTGATCCTCATCAATGCCACTGTCTTCACTCTGTTGGCTATCTCCGATTCATCCTGTATATAACTTGCTTTTACATAGATGTTTTTATATTGTCATTCCCAATAGACTTTTGAGTTCTTAGGAGCAGGGATCATCTAGTACCTTTCTTTGTATCTCCAGGGCTTAACATGTAGAAGGAGCTAAATAAATATTTATTGACACACTATACAGAGCCAGTTCTGTCATTTTAAAATTGAGAAACCTAAGGCTTCTGCACAGTGGCACGAGACCCATTAAGACTGAAATAAGGTCTCCCAAAACCTAGCCTAACGTACCTCCTACTCCACCAGATGGTTCTCTCAATGAAATCACCTGCTGATGGATGAAACATTATTCTTTCCTCATATACAATCAGCTATTATCTTTTTATAGATTCTGCATTCACACCAATTTTTAGCATCCATTCCTTTTTTCCCCTCTACTCACATGGCCATGTCCTTATTCAGAGTCTTGCATGAAGGTTGAAACGGCATTATTATTTCTCTTTCTGTTTTAAGTCTCTTCCTCTACAAACTGTTATCCATAAGGCAGACAAAATAATCGTTCTAAAGCACATTCTGACCGTCTTCCTGGCCTGCTCAAGATTATTAAGGGGCTCACTAAATATCTCCTGGCTCCACTCCTTAATCTTTATGCTTCTTTCTCTAAAATACCTGCTCTTTCCCCACTTTTGCTTTTCAACTTCTTTTTATACTTTGTTTTTCTTCATTAGAATGTCAGTTTCTTGAGGGCAGGGACTATTGTCTTTTCTTTTGTGCCTTAGTTCTTAGCACAGCTTTTTTCACATAGGAAAAACTTCAGAAATGCTTATTGTTAATATTCTGGTCCTTCCTAAATTCTGCCTACGGGTAGCTAGGTGCTGTAGTAGATTAAGTGTCTGGAAGACTCAGCTTCCAGAGTTCAAATCTGACTGTGTGACCCTGGGCAAGTCATTTAACCCTGTTTGTGTAAATTTCCACATCTGTAAAATGAGCTGGAGAAGGAAATGGGAAACTATTCCAGTATCTTTGCCAAATGGGGTCACGAAGAGTAGGACACAAATGAAAAAAGAGTGAACAGTGAATAACCTGTGCCTCAGAATCATTTTATTCCTGCAATGCTCATTTTAGGTGCTAGTGCTAACTCCTATAACAGATCTTCCCACCCCTCTCACTTATTGGCTCTGTCTGTCTGTCTATCTGCCTGTCTCTCTGAATAATTTTGTATTTAACTGTTTTTATTCTTTTACTTCTAATATCTATTTGTGATAAGCCCACACTGGTGGTTAATACAGTGTCTTGAATATAGTATGTGTTAAAAAACAAAAACAAAACAATTGCTCATGAGTAGTTGTGGAAAAGTATACAAGACTTGAACACAGGAGAGACCCAAGAATTCAAATCATACCTCTGACACTTTCTAAAAAGACAAGTCTTTTAACCCCTCTGATCTTTAGATCCCTTATCTGTTGCTAAGAGAATTCCAGTTTAGGTGCAAGTTCAATGTGACTGCCTCAGGGGTCATATTCAGCTCTTGGCCTCTGTACTCAGTATGATGCTCAGTACAATCCAGTGAGAGGGGTAAAAGAATGTCTCCTCTCCATTGGGTTGACATAAAATAATATTAAACATTTTCCTTATGGTTAGGAAGCAGGAATCCCTGAAACCCTGTGAGCAACTGTAGTATACTGAGTCTACAATGGCTTCTCTTTTGATGCCTAGAGAAGTGAAAGCATGTGCTCCAGATTCTGGTCAGTCTAGTCATAAGCTCTACTGCTAGAGCTAGTACTTATTACGTATCCTATATTTGAAGGAATTATAATTTTGCAATGTAGTTTTCTCCCCAGAACTGGAAGTTTCTGCTTTGCAGAGGACTGAGATTTCCATTGGCCCTATGAAGCACTAATTAAAAGAGCTCCCCAAATCGGATAATTATCTTCAATGTTTATACCCAAAGCTGATCATTTTATTTTTGATAAATTTTCAATTATTAAGAAACTTATTTTTGTGTTAAGCTAAAAAAAAGTTTTCTTTAATGATCTCAAGTTTCTTAAGAAAACAAAGTCCCATCTTTATAATAACATTATTCTAATAGTGCTTCTGCATGACATCAAGATATGGATTGTAACCATCTCAAAAAAAAAAGATTAAAATTAATTTTCACCCAGAGGGCAACGAAAAGTTGTGTGGCAGGTATGACAAGGCTTCAATATATAAAAAAATGCAGAGCTTTAAAGAACAGTAATAAAAGATGTAATCAAGGAAATATCTGATAGGAAGAAAAAAGAGACTATTCATAAGACAAGGGCAAGGGACAATGACAGTTGAGTAATCCGAGCATGACAATAGCACCCTCATCATGTTGAAAGTCTCTAGTACTTTGGGTAGAGCCCCTGTGGTGAAATCCTGGAGGACATGGACCAGAGTAGCATGGGATAGGCAAGCAGGGGTATTTTGTGATCTTCACTATTGGGGAGAATTCTAAAATTTATGAAATCACAGATCCATTTGAGTGGTTGACTTCAACTGAAGCCAGACACCCTGTACCAGCGTAGGTCCCAAGGTTGCCTTCCACACCAAGCAAAGAAAGTCTATTTATTGTGAATGTAAGCTCTTTGTAACTGCAAAGTGCAACATAAATAAAGAATGATAGAACCTCAGAGTTGAAAGGGACCTCAGAAGCTGTCTCATTCGATATGTAGATGGACAGGAATTCTCTCTACAGCACAATAACTTCATCATCCAGCCTTTGCTTGAAGAGTTGTAGTGAAAGGACAATCTAATGAGTCAGATATTAGATGTACAATCCTCCGCAATTTATTGATGTGGGCTCATTGGTCAGCAACTTGACTATCATCACATAGCTTGTAATTTTTCGATTCTAAGTTATAAACTAGGTCCTCCCTCCCTCCAGATCTACCATTGTAATATTTATATCTGATACCTTCTCTCTGGTAAAACTGAAAAAGCAATGGTAAGGAGAAAACAAAATGCAGAGAAACTGGTTAGTTGTCTAAGGGAACAAATAATTCTGCATTTACCTTTTCCCAAGTTGTCTGAAAAAGAGAAATGGGAAGTTCCTAGTGATTGTGGATGTGTACAATGGTCATTTCATGGACCAAAGAATTTTTGTGGGCTGAGTAACTAAATAATAATGACAGCAATGGCTTGGCTGCCTTTGAGATTCAGAGAGTTGACACATAAGATTTACCCTACAGCTTCTTGGTGTGGTTCAATTCTTATTTCCCATAGAATTCTTAGTTTGGTCCTTTACCCAAAGCAGAAATCAGTGTGAAAATAATGTAACATTCTGAGATGTCAAAATAGAAAAATGAAAAGTAGTGCACATAAGAACATTTAAAAACCCCACTGAGCTACAACAAAGATCTATCTAATCCAGTACCCTGTCTCTGACAGTGACAGCAAAGGAAAATACTATAGTATTCCTGTACAACATAGTCAGAATTTAAGAATAAACTTCAAATATCTCTAACTTTCCTTAAATAATGGGCTATGCATCTCTCATTTTTACAATGTTGTGATGAAGTGGGAAAGATTCTGCACTGGGAGTAAGGAGAAGGTCCCAGCATTGCTCCTAGTTAGCCGTGTAACAGGGACCAAGTTATTTGCCTTGCTAAAGCTTCCATTTCCTCATTTATAAAATGAAAGGTTGCACAACAAGATCTCTATGATGATCTCATATGCTATGGCTCTAAAAGTCATTGCAACTTCTTTAATCTATTAATTTGAGGAGGAATGGGTCTGTGTGACCTTGGGACAGAGAAGTGATTCAGTGCAGAGGGTACTGGCCTGGAGTCAGGAAGATCTGTGTTCAGATCAAATGTCTGGCCTCAGACATTTCCGAGCTGTGTGACCCTGGATAAGATACTTAACCCTGTTTGCCTCAGTTTCTACATCTGTAAAATAAGCCAGAGAAGGAAATGGCAAACTGCTGCAGTATCTTTGTCAAGGAAGCCTCCAATGGGCTAACAAAGAGTCAGACATCACTGAAAAAAAACCGTAGAACAATAACAACAAGCAATTTATTGGAGTAATCATTTATTTCTATGATGCATTCCTATTTGTAGAAAACGGTCATTTCATTTAAGAGAATGTTTGCCTAAAAATCAAAAGAAGTAAGTTCTGCTTTTATCTTACTCTTTCTTAGCTGAGAAATTTTGGAAAGGCCACATCCTCTCTGGTCTGTTTCCTATACAGGCAAAAGTGGGAGATCATGATATTTACCTCTCATAGATGGGAGAATAAGTGGAACAGGTAGATACAGAGCAAAGCAATTTGAAAACTGAAACTTTACTGAAGAGTGCAAAGCACCCTGCTCTAGAGTCAGAGGGCCTATCTTGAAGTACTACTTCTAAGGTTTACTTTGTCTTTTGTAACCCTGCCTAAGTAAATTAACCTCCCTGACCCTCAATTTCCTGAGATGTAAAACAATGGCTGTTGAACTAGATGACTTTCAAGATATCTGTTAGCACTAGACCTATGATCTCTTGATCTATTTGTAAAGAGGTAATCACTAGAGGTATATAGATAACATATAGTAGAGATTGACAGATGGATAGACAGACAGACAGATAGCTATAGAGCAAAGGCACTATTAAAATGTATAACATTTTTTTTAGTATTTCTTCCTTGCTATACAATCTTTGCCAGTTAAAATTCTCTCCATGCTTCAAAGCATGATTTAAATGTCAACTCTTTTCTATGATCCCTAGAAGTAATCTTTTCCTCTTCTGAACTTTCAAAATACTTTCTTTGTACCACTTATGCATCTGTCACATTTTATTTTGTATTATATTTTATTGTGTATTCAGGTTCAAATTCCCCAAATAATTCCTTAAAACTTGGAACAATGTCTTATTTCTATCTGTATAAAATCAACTGAGATAATATACAAAAAAGTGCATTACTAGCCTTAAGGCACAATATAAACATTAGCTAATAGCTCCCTCATCACTTAGCATATTACCTTGCATACCTTGGATTTACTGTCTTTGTTGAATTTAACTACTATAAAGGCCTGCCTTTAATTTACTTTAAATAAAGTGCCTTGAAACTTTTCTGAATTTTCTCAAGTTCAAATATTCTAGGACACAGTAAAACATAATTAAATAGTCCATCTCTTTGTTTATTCAATTCATCTTCCTGGGGGCCTTCTTCAATTCATTCATGTCTTTCCTGAGCTATGGCTATTAGAACATCACTAGGAAGTCTTTGTGGTTTGGAACCCCACTTTTGTACAAATGTAGGATCATATTTTTTGGTTTATTTCTAATAGCTTGAAGAACTATTTGAAAAATTTTGTTAGCTGCAGCTGTACCTTAGACTAATGTCTTCAGGAAAATGCCACCTGTCATTATGAGTTCCCTTTCCTGTGAAATGGCTAATACTTCAACCTATATGAATGATTTGGATGCCTTTTTTCCCTGGATAAATGACTCTACGTTTTGTCATATTAAGCTTCATATACCACTTTTTACCCCACTCCCAAATGCAAAATTTCTTCATATAGATGAACATTATCAGCTCAGCACAACTTCTTGGTAAATTTGGAGATTTTTTTTCTCCATGAACCTCTTTCTCTAGACCTTTTCTGAACCTGTTTTTAAAAATGATTTTTGCTTTTTTTGTCCCGTAGAGAAAACTCACCTCTAGTTCACCCTAATCTTCACTTCTTCTTTGTAATCCAGTTCTTTCTTGCTGATAAATTTTCCTTTAATCTCATTAATACTCATCTTTACTCATCTTTTAAACTGACTTTATTGGAAAGCTGTACACTAATGTATAGAGATAGAATTTACCATAGAGATTATCTAAACAGACTTTCTCATTTTACAGGGAGGAAAACTGAAGTCAAAGAAAATTAAGTTACTTTCCTGGTATCACACAGGTACTAATTAGAAGAGATAGCATTTTATCCAGATTTTCTTCCAATTTCAGTACTCTTTCCACTGTACCATGCTACTATACATATCTATGTAACTGTATACTCATTTTCTTTGTCCACTTATTAATCACATTAAATATTCTGGAAGATAAGAATCTTATAACTTCTCTAACCTATTTATCTGAAACATAAAATCCCCATTCAGTATCTCAAATAAGTAGTTCTATAGTCAGCTTGAAGATTTTCAGTGATGGGAAATTCACTGCACCCCCAAACACTCAATTTCATGTTTAAAGAGCCCTAATTTTTAGGAAGTTCTTTTCTTATATTCACTCAAAATATGCCTTTGTATGATACTTGGTCAGTGGTCCTAGTTAATCTCAAGTAGGCCCTCAGTGCAGCAAAATGATCCTTTTACTCATTCCTAATTCTCTCTACTATGCTCTGAAACTGGATAGGTACTTCTCAGATATGAATACCAGAGGTTTTCTTCTCTCTACATGGCTTCCACAATACCTCCTTGCTCATCCTCTCCCCTAAGATCCTTGCCTCATATTTTACAGGAAAAAAATAAGGCCATTCGTGTATAGCTCCATCTTCTCATTTCCCAATGCCTCCTCATTTCCCAACACTTTGACAATCCCTCTAGGCCCCTGCATAATTTCCCCCTTTACTTCATTCTCTGATAAAAAGGTGACTCTTTTTCTTGCCAATGCCAGTCAGTCTACGTTCATCCTTGATCCTCTCCATTCCTTTCCTCTCCCACAAATTGTCCTTGCTAGCATCCCCACTGCCAAACTTCGATCTCTCCTAACTTACTTTTTGTTGTTTTTTTTCCTCCTTGCTCCATCAGGCCTCATTCCTGAAAAAGCCTCATTAGATCCCATCATCTATGTTCTATTGTTCCATAGCTGTCCTTTTTTCCCCAAGTCAAATACCTTGAAAAAGTTATCTACACTTAGTGTTTCCATTTTCTCTCCTCTTCCTCTCTCTGAAATCTCATGGAATCTGATCTCCAACTTTATCATTGATGTAAAACTGCTGTCTCCAAAGTTAATGATGATCTCTTGTTAGATACAATGGCTTCTCAATCCGTATCCTGTTTGACCCCTTCAGCATTTTGTGTTAATTATCACCTTTTTCTCATGAATACTTCTCTGCTTTAGATTTTTAAGACTGCTCTCCCTGCTTTCTGACCCTCCTTGATAGTTTTTACTCATAATATCCCACTAACTGTGGGTATTCCCCAAAGCTCTCTTCTGGGTCGTCTTTTAATTTTTCTCTGTATTTTCCATTTTTTCTCTCCTCTCATCAGCTTCCAGGGGTTCAGCTACTATCTTTATAAACCAACAGCTTTATTATGATACAAATATAAACTACATATAATAAATATAACATAATAGATACTTTATATTATAAATCATATTATATATTATAAACAATATATATATATATACATATAATATAAACAATTATAATATAATCCATAGTCATGTCTGACCCAATATCTCTCCTGAGCACTAGTCCTTCAGCACCAACTCTCTGTTGAACATTTTGAATTGCATGTCTTTCAGCCATTTCAAATTCAACAAATCCAGAGCAGAGCTTATTACCTTTTCCCAAATTCTTTCCCTCCCTATTCCATCCCCAATTCCAAACATCCACACATTACTTTAAAAAATATCACCATACTTACAATCTCTTAGATAGCCAGCTATGGTGTCATACTTAACTTTTCAGGCCATCAGTCCGCATATCAAATCAATTGCCAAATCTTGTTGTTGCTATTTCCACATCATTAGAATATGTCCCTTTACCAATAACTTACACAGCCAAGTTCAGGTCTTCCTCATCTCATCATCTCTCACCTACATTACTGAAGCAGCCTTACATCTCTCTCTCTTCTCGGATATTATATTCTACATGAAGCCTTTCCACATTCCTCCACCACTCAAAACTCCTTTATAGCTTTCTATTTTGTATATGAATATATATGTATATGTACATATATTTATGTACATGCATATAATTTATATTATGCTATATGTAACAATACATATGTATGTGTTTTGTAGGTATATGTATGTTTTTCTCATATATATACTCATATACATATGGATATATGTGTGTTTTCTCCCCTATGAGAATGTTAGCTCACTGCAAGTAAAGATTATTTAATTCTTTGTACTTGTATCACTAGGACTTAGCACATTCCTAGAGTTTAGCAGTTAATAAGCATCTATTGATTTAATAGGCTACGATAGTAATTTTCTATTTTGTTTACCTATCTGAAGCCTCTTTCCACTCCATTCCATTGTCTCACAGCTGTTAAAGTGCTTTTGTCTAAGTTTAGGTCTGACCGTGTCTAGTCCTCTTGCCTCCATTTCAATAAACTCCAGTGGCTCAATATTATTTCTATTCTCATAGATTTAGAGCTGGAAGCAATATTCAAGGATAGGATAAACTCTCATTTATACCTCTTCACAACTAGTTGCTTTCTATTTTCCCACTCTTCTTGAATAATATTCCCTTTTCAATCCAGTCGTATTGGTTTAATCTCTGTTCTCTGCACTCAATACTCCATTTCCTTTCCCATAAATGCTTTTGCACTGGCTCTCTCCCATTTCTGAAATTTATTCCCCCCACTCTAGAAATTCCTGTTGTCCTGTAAGACATAGGTCAAGCACCACCAACTCTACCTGATCCCACTAAATGCTAGTGTCTTCCTTCCCAGAATTACACTGAATTCATTCTAGATAGCAACTAGGAATGAATTAGACCTGTGATTTTATTGGCATAAGAATTCCCAGTGAGAAAACTCCCTCTACAACTCAGATCAACTCCTTCTCTAAAATGTATACTCTTAGAATTCTGCCTATAGCACCAAGAGGTAATAGAATCAGTATATGTCAGAGATGTAACTTGAACCCAGGTCTTCTAAAACACACACACACACACACACACACGCACACACACACTTATATATAAATGTGCATTGCTGTCTTCATTAGAAATGTAACTTTCTTGAAGATAAAGACTATTTTGTTGCTATTGTTGTTCAGTTGTTTCAGTCATGTTCCGTGCTTCGTGACCCTATTTGAGGTTTTCTTGGTAAAGATACTAGAGTGGTTTGCCATTTCCTTCTCTAGCTTATTTAACAGATGAGGAATTGAGGCAAACAAGCTTTAAGTGACTTGCCCAGGGTCATATAGCTACAAAGTGTATGAGGTTAGACTTGAGCTTGGGAAGATGAGTCTTCCTCACTCCAGGCCTGGCACTCTAATCACTGTTCCCATTAGCTACCTTAAGACTATTTTACATTTGTCTTAATAAATGCTTGTTGATTGATTAATTGATCCTGCCATATGGAACCAAGCAGAGCAAAGCTAATCTCTCTTCTGCATCATAGTCCTAGAATTTGAAGGCAGTGGTCATTTTACTCCCAAGTTTTCACTTTTCTAAGCTAAACATCTCTGTTCACAGAATTGTATGACCATAGGATTTGTCGTGGAAGGGACTATTAGCATAATTAAGTTTAACCACCTTATTTTACTGTCAAAAATTAGATCCAGAGAGATAATAAAGAAAATAAATAGTAAAATAATTTTTAACTGTGATAGAAATCTTTAAGTTTGCAAAGTGCTACATTTACAATTATCTGATAACCTTCACAAAAATATTGAAAGCCATGAATAGTTACTATTATTATGCCTATGCTAGAGAGTGTGATAAATTAAGTAAATTGCATAAGGTAACATAAATAATAAATAGTAGTCAGGATTCACTTCCAGATGCTAGGATTCCAAGTCCAGTGTCCTATCTATTATGCCGCTTCTTTCTATCAATCCTTATGCCACATGAAATATTAGCAGACACATTTCACCAAAGTTTTTCATTAGCATGGAGAAAAATTATGGGATATAAGAACCAAGGGACTCTACTTGTATTCATGAGGAATTGGTTGTTTTTCTTATATAGAATTCTCTTGCAGATATACTTTTTTTTTTTTTTTGCTTTTTGGAGGGCAACTGGAGCTAAGTGACCTGCCCAAAGTCACACGGCTAGTAAGTGTGTCAAGTGTCTGAGGTTGGATTTGAACTCAGGTCCTCCTGACTTCAAGGCCAGTGCTCTACTTATTGCGCAACCTAGCCACCCCCCGCAGATATATTCTTAAAAACATCCTTCTACAAAATCACTTAAATTGAGAGTTAGAAAGACCCTCAACAAGGAATCACAGGGTAACATAATTGACAAGTAAACTCCCAGGTCCTTTTTGAAGACCTGCAAGGAGGGACATTCGCCATCTCTCAAAGCAGTCCAGTCAAAGGTTTTGTTGTTGTTCAGTTATTTTTCAGTCATGTCCAACTCGTTACGACCCCGTATGGGATTTCCTTGGTAAAAATACTGGGTGATTTACCATTTATTTCTGAAGTTCATTTTTACAGATGAGGAAACCGAGTCAAACAGGATTAAGTGACTTGCCCAGCATCACTCAGCTAGTAAGCATTTGAGGCTGGATCTGAACTCGGAGAGGTAAGTCTTCCTGACTTTAGGCCCAGAACTCTCTCAGCTGCACTACCTAGACAGTTCTAATTGTTATTTATTAATTTTTTTTTTTTACTGACAGGAAGACTCCACTTTGATTCCACTTTTTTTCTTCTGGCTCTTTCTTATTCCAAACAGAATACATGTAACCCTTCCTCCACCTGGCAGTCCTTTAAATCCTTGAGGATAGCTCATCACACCAAGTCTTCTTAAGGCTAAACATCTATAATTATTTTGACTGGTTCTCATATGAAATTGATACTGTTGTATGACCTCATTCATGTCCTCCCCTGGACACTTTAATTTATCGATGTTCTTTTTAAATTGTTGTACCCACTCAAAATCAGACCAAAAAAAAAAACCAAAACCAAAAACAGACCACAGTTGGAACATCACATTCCTATTTCTTGAAGATTTAACTCTCTTAATACACCCTAAGATCAGATTCATGTTTTTGGCTGATACATCACACTCTTGATTGAGCATGTAACCTTCTAAATTCCTTAGGATTTTTTAAAAAACAATTATCATTTTAAAATACCTTCTCTATTTTATACTTCTGAAGTTGATTATTTTTATACTCCAATGCATTTATTCCTCTTGATTTTCATCTTATTAAATTCAGGTCAGTACTTTAGTTTGTCTAGATCTCTCTTTTTTTTTTGTCTAGATTTCTTTGAAACCTTACTTGATCATCCAGTTTTTTAAAGATCCCTTCTAGCTCTGTGTCATCTTAAAATTTTGTGAACACATCATTTATACCTTTAATCAAGTCACTGAAAAAATGTCGAATAGCACAGGGCCAAACACAGAACCCTGGATTATTCCTCTATGTAGTCAACCATCCAAGAAATTCTGAACTTATTCTATTATCATTTTGTTGGCATCGCTTCATCTCTATAAGAGAGTTATGTCATATATGTGAGTTATGTCATTAAAAGCCCTGCTAAAATCAAATTTTACACTTCCCTTGATTAAGACAATATCCACAACAGTCTCACCAAGTACTGCTTAGTTTGTGAGTTCCTTCATGGTAGAAACTGTCTTTTGTCCTTTTTTATGTCCCTAGAGCCTAGCAAAGTGCCAAGCACATTGTAGGTATTTAATAAACGTTTTCTGATCATCAACTTATCTTCTCAAATTAGGAAATGAAGTTAGATTGGCATAGACTTATTCTTGATGAAGCCATACTGTATATTTGTAATCATAGCTTCCTTTTCAAGATTTTGCTATCACTTTAATGATTTATTTTAGAAATTTCCCATGTATAAATGTGAAATTAATTTTTCTGTACTTTGTGGCATTTGCCTTTTTTCCAGTTTTTTTTTTTAGAATTTCCTCATTTTGATGAACTTTCAAATATTTCTAACAGTAGCAATCAAAATGCTAGCTCTTTTAATACCCAAGCATGTAATCCATTTGGGCTGGGTGATTTGAATTTATCAATGGTGCTTTCATACTACCTAGTAACTTATTCTGCTTATCAATCCTGTTAGAATTTTTTTGATTTCTACTACTGAAAATTGATTAAACATTTTCTAGAAAAGCAGAATGATAACTTGATGGTTTGGGCAAAATTCTGAAAGAAATAGATAGATAATTAAGGCAAAAGTTCCAGGCTTTTCTGACTGGTATTGTCTGAGTAAGTGGCTCTGGATTGTCTTTTCCACATGGATTACTCACTGGTGAAGATGAGTAAGGTAATTTATGTATGGTAAATGGGATACACTGGTTGTAACTTTATGTAGGACAAAACATGGAGGAAAACCACAATGTCTTTATGAACCATTTTTTCTGTTCTCTTATTTATTGACAGATTTTTTTTTAAGTTACAACACAATGAAACGATGGTAAATACAGAAGATGCAATAGTATAAAAAGCCATTTTAACCCTTCCCTTGGTTAAGACACTTACAGCAGACAAGAACTGCCCCACCCCAAAATCCCTCCTTGAATGAAAACTAACAAAAATAAATAGAAATTAATAAATATAAAACAAATCACTGCACAGCCCTTAACTCTTTGATTGCCATGGCAAGAACCATGCTGATGATTCTAGCTTGTGATGTTGGTGTGGTTAAAGGTTGCCGCAGCAGTCAAAGGGTTATAGCTTGTAAACATAAGTACTTGATTGGAAATGTTCAGTCATGTTAATGGTCTACAGCGATGAGATTAATATCATGACCCCTTGACCTTTAATGACAAACATTATAAGGAATTAAAGAGATAATAGCTTGGTGAGCTGTTACATAGACTAATCAACCCATTTTATTTAACAATATACTATGAAGCCTTGATTTACTAATAAAAGACAACTTGTGAATAATAAAACACTGTTCAATGCATTGATCAATAAAAATCAATGGAAAAATTAGTTTAAGCACCACAAAATTTTGCCTGATTATATCCGACAGTCATAATACACTTTAGCACCATAGAGTCAGCCTTGCATTTGCACACAAACAAGCTTTGTGTTTGTCAGTAGAAGCTGCCAGAAGGAATAACATATGCCAGGTATAAGAAGGTTACTGTATAGAATCCTGTTTGAGCAAAAATAAGTAAAAGCAACCCAATTCCCTCCCCCCAAAATAAATCTAACCTCCTCCCAAGTTCTGACTTGTAACAGGCAAACAAATGCTTCAGTATTTCTTTGCTTACACACAGCACACTATAGATACCAACAACTCCAATGAAATGATGTTAAGATTGTAACATGAACCAAAACATTCCAAAGATTAAATGTTGTCTTATACAGTATCTAAAACGGACAGTATCATGGGGAATGAAAATAAAGACAACAGGAGATATCAAAAGGTGCCAGCCTTAACCTTTAATATCCCAGCTTTCTCTCTGCTTCACAGCTTTAAATTTACTTAAAGTTTGCCTCAATTTAAATTCTCTTCTCATTTCACCTAACTAAAATAAGGGAAGAAAAAATATTTTTCAGAGGAGGCTATAAAATACATCAGTTACCCTAAAACTTGACTTTCCTTTGGAGTTGAGTCCCTTATTAAATCTACTAAGATAGATATGTGCGCAATTTTTAGGGAGAAATCACTTTAGTTTATTGGATTTGCCATTTTAAACCTATCTAGTAGACATATAGAAACATATTCTATATATGCAAATCTCTATTACTAGATAGTCTAATGGGATTCAATAAATCTGTATTCAGCATCACAGTGGTTCACTATTGAGATCTGAATAACATTAATACGAATATCCAGATTAAAAGCATCCTTGAAAAAGTGCATTATAGCACTGAAAAATCAGGCAAATTTTCAAATACCAATAATAGAGACCTTATATCTCCTTAACACCACTAAGTTATCAACCGCCCATTTAAAAGCATTTCTAAAAGTTAAATTGGCTCAAAACTGAGCCTGGTAAACATTTGCTTCATTCCTATAATATGAAAACAAGAAGACATAATTCCTTCAAATTAGATTGCAGAGAGGAGCTCTTCTTAGACCATAAGCATGAAACATTTCTTCTTTTTTATGGCAGAGTTTTTAAGCCCCTGAAAATAGAAGTCTACAGTAGAAATGCTGACTTGATCCTATCCAAAGGGGCAATGCACATATTGTCTCAATACCCCATTTTTTTTCTCTCTCTAATATATGTGTACTTTATACATAAAGGAAATAGATTTAAGATAAAATGTATTATGTGTTTATGTAGCAATGACAAATCATATACAAAGCACTGTATTTCTTTACTTACCTTTCTGCATAATTGTTACATTCTCCAAATGCAAACTTCCTTTGTTGCCTTATCAACAGATAACAGTCACCATACTCAGCACTCTTCCATTTTCAGGGAAAGAGTTGCATAAGCAGTCAGAATTTCCAAAAAATACATTTTGAAAGTGAATGGAATACATGTACTTTCAGTGAAATGTGTAGGCACATATGGAAAGGAAAGGAAGAAAAAATTCTGGGTACCACTTCTGTCTTATGTGGTATTAGCCACTCACCTGTATTCTGGCTTTCAGGAAAGACTGAAGAAAATCACACCTATGGAGAATGGTCTTGTGGAAAAGATAAAAACATGGCTCATGCTCATGCAAAGGCATCAAATGAAAAAGAAAAAATCCATGAAAATCTTATCAATATATTGTTACCCTCTCATCAGAGCCTGCATTTTTCCAGTGACAAGTAGTGTGAAGTCAAATAGAAATATGAGAACTATACAAGGGTATAAAATCAAGCTCTTATGATCTGGAATGATGTAGACGAGAATAAGAAGGGAAATTATAAAATTCTAGACTATTTACACTGTTTCTAACCTAAACAAAGGATCACATATTATATGCATGCATGTGTGTACATACACACATGTCTATTTCTCTCTCTCTCTATATGCAGATATATATATAGTCATAGACATACTTATATGTATATGTATATACATTACATATGCACACACATGCATATATATGAAATAAACGAAAACAATTTCAGTCTAGATGGGGAATAAACTAAATTTCTTCCAGATAAAAGTAACGGTGTAGATTCTAATGTGTTTGGTAAGAAATAAGAGAATAACATGAGACTGAATTAAGGGATGCCTGATGAAGAGTAGGCATGCATTCTAGGAAAAATGGAAATGACTTGAATAGCCACTTCAGACATTGAAGTAGAAATAAGGTACAAAGATATGGTATTATTAATAAAAAACATATAGACAAAGAACAGCTTATAAAAAATTGAAAATGAGCTTCAACAAAACAAAATAGGACCTACATTCTAATGACACCACAGGTGAGCTTTATGCCATGCATCAAATAACAGTATTCTAGTCCAACTACTGTGTACAAATGGCATCAAATTGTCCCATAGAGTATCTTAAGACAGTCATATCTTACCACAAACTAATCTTACCACAGTATGTAATTTGTGAGCATATAAAAAAGCTTAAGTTAAAAGCCTACCATGTCATAATTCTGATTTAAGCAATGACAGAGTACTACAAAAAAGAATACATGGAGAATGCTATCAACAGATATTTCATATAGAAAAATTGTAATAAATTGTACAAGAAACATCTTCAGAAGTCAAGAACTTGGGGTGGCTAGGTGGTGCAGTAAATAGAGCACTGGTCCTGGAGTCAGGAGGACCTGTGTTCAAATGCGACCTCAGACACTTAACACTTAATTGCCGTGCGACCTTGGGCAAGTCACTTAACCCCAATTGCCCTGCCTTTCCCCCTCCAAAAGTCAAGAACTCTCTCATTTCATCATAATTTCATTTATCTTCTTCCACTTACTATATCTTATTGTCAACATCTTCTTTCATGGAAGTTGATATCAACCACCTACACTGAGCTACACTTCTTTAAAATTCACATATTTAATGAACTTCATTTTCACATATTCTGGAGGTCATATAAATTCACCTCTGGGGTAGAGCATAAAGCAAGTTTAAAAACATTCACAACACATTCACATTCCATTTATGTTTCCTTTTCTCAGCATTGTTTAATGTACCCTTCAAAATATTGGCACATCAAAGACAAAATCAGGTAATGTCTCTCGAGCAACATCAGTAGATGCAACATCAGTAAAGCAATATCAGTAACTTTAGGGCACTTTTTTCCCCCCAGTCTGTACAGCTGAACCATATAGATTATAGTAGTCAGTTATGGATGTGGTTTTCTATATTTAAGGGCTATTATGTTTATTATTTATTGGTCATGTTCATGGTGGTATTATTTTTCTTGACTGCTTTAGGTTAGAGGTGAAAAAAATTATATCATAGCTTTCAATGAAACTATTAACTCTCTTGTAAATTTTACCCCTGTACTTCTTATCTTTATAGAAATATCAGTCCTTTCTAAGTACTTTGTGCTTGCTACTTCCTATTCCAGGCTTACCCCTGCATCTAAAATAAAAGGTGACTTTATAATCTCCCACCAAGAAAGTGAATGGGATTTTAAAATTCCACATCTTCCCTGAAGTTTTGAAACTAATAAATATTGTACTTAGGGCAACCAAATACTTTTTAAAAATAAACATGATTAATTTGACCTGAGCCATTTTAGAAACATTTAAAAAGTTATTTTATGGAACACAAACACTTGAACCACTGAATGCTGTGTGCCAGGCAATGATTGTAAGCTCATAAAGGCAGATCATTAAGGCAAGTTTTGTCAAAGATATTATGTGATATGATGATTGAATAGAGCTTCTCTTGGTAATTGGTCTACCTAGAGTGTATTCTGATGAAACCTTCCAATTTGGATATCTGGTGCTGACAGTTTAGCCTATTATACATGAAGGGAATATAATACACATGCTGAGGTTAAATGTGATATTGAGAATGCCTACTTGCTGTATAGTTAGAGTTGCATTGCTAGGGTCACACATTAAATGCTTCCATTTGACACTGTGGTGTCCATGAGATAGCACTTTGCAATATTATGTAATTGTTAAACTAGGATTTCTAGGTATAATGAGAGATATGTGGATTTTTGTTTACAATCATTTATATAGTTGCACATATTTCTGTAAGATAAGCACTTTGCAGCTAACAACTGAAGAGCATTTATCTTTGTATCTCTAGCATTCCTTTCACAGTGCTTCACACATAGTAGGTGAGCAATAAATATTTGGGTGATTATTATTTTCATGAATCTATACCATGATTATTTCATCTTACATTATGTCATGTTGAGCAAATATTTTACTTTCCTAATGATCATGGCACTGCCCATGTCTTCTTTCTTCCTTTTCTCTAAGGTTTCAACTAGATTTTTTTTTTAATGACAAAAATTCCTGATATTTGTATCACTATCTCTCATAAGGGATTTGGAAAACGCCACATAGATCCACAAGTTCTGCTAGCGGCGGTTTGTTCTCATGAATGTCAAAATTTCTTTAACAAAAGCATAGTATTCCCTGGGATGACTTTTCAGGTAGGGAGATATTAACTGCTATGACTAAACAGAGAACTAGTTTTCAACATGATAAACATCAAATACACTTAACATTTCCCATTTGGAGGGCATTGGTGTTTGACATTTGTGGTGTGTTGAAATATACATATCCTTGAAAGCATAACAAAATAGTCTTGTGCTTTACTATGTTTATCAAAAGTCTTGTTCTTACCCTACTCACTTGGTTGCTTCTGAAATTGCTCATAACAGCAGTTAACCACCAACCACAGATTCTACTCATTTATGCAAATATTTCTGAAATCCCTTTCTTATCACATATCCTTCATACATATTATCTTGCATTAATTCCACATTAATAATTATTATAACACAATTCCCCTGCAGATAACATTCTGATTTCAAGCTTTATGTTTTTATGTGGGCTTATTGGCACATGTACATTAGCATCTCATATACATTGAGAGGCATTTCTGCTGTACTGTTAATCTATTCCATATGTGGTCAAAATGCTGCCATACTAGTAGAATCTCCTAAAACAATATCATCACATTCTACAATCTAGGGTATATACACACATATGCATATGCATATGTATGTGTATATGTGTGTGTATATTTTTACCTCAAGGATTTTCAGCCTTACCATACTAAGTTAGGAGGTAGAACCTTCCCCTTTCTTGATAATCATTTATGGCAATTTTCAGAAATGGAACAAAAAATGAGAAAACATATGTGGGCATTTAGGTGTACACAGAAGAATATGCTTGGGATCTCACTCTTCATTCTTCTTTTAAGACTTCATCTGAATTTTTTCTTTTGTGATTATGACCTTCTGCCTTCCATTCTTATGCATTGATTCTCATTTCGAATATTTTGTATACCCTTGAATTATTTGTCATTTCTGTGCTCTCAGAATCAAGTAATAAATGTTTGTTGAATTGAATTATTATTTGACTAGAAAAATGTAGTATGTATATTTTAATAGGATGGCATGTCCTTACTATGATGCTGGATTACCTGTAAGTGTGTGTGTAGATGTATACACACACACAGACATAGACATATTTTTTTTTTCCTTTGGCTTAGATAAATGGACTAAGTTGGCCTTAATATTGCAGTAAACTAAAGAGTTTTCATATAGGCTGCCAAATCTGCCAATACTGCCAATTCTTGGGAGTCATATAGGTTTTCATATAGATTGCTATTACTGCCAATTCTGGGAAGACTTATGGAGTCATTTGTGGCTGCTCTAAGTAATATTCTGAGAACATTTGAAATTGAGAGTGGGCTCTTTAAATGACAGCTGTTTTTTGGGAGAAATTATATGCTGATTGGCAATAGGAAATACTTTAAGGCAGTAAATTATATTCTACTGAAACAGAAACCATGCAGACTGTTGACTTGATGACTATGGATATATGGAGTAATATTTTGCAGTGAGTGTAGCAGGTACACGTCTAGAGAAATTACGAAACATCAACAGAGAAATGATTGGCTAGCATCATTATGGTCTATGAATCCATTTTCATTTCAATTTGAGAAACCCTAGAAATTAGAAGCTTGTGCCACTGGTGAATGGAATCGTGTTAGACAGACTGAGTGCTGAGGGTCTCTATTAATAGATCATTTCTCCCCTAGATGATGGCCCATGGATGTTCATAATCAGTCATGGAGTGGCTGTTGATAGGCAATTAGACAATTAGTTCCTCTTACTTTCAGTACTTCAATAAGCTATTCTCCTACCCACCCCCACTCTAAAGGAGAAGGGAAGTGGTGGTATCAGTAACTTCCTGAAAATAATGCCTCTTTCCTAGTGATAAAAATGAAGTCCTAGAAAGGAGTCGGTGATGATTATGATTGAAGTTGTCCTTTTCCTTTTCTTCCCTTATCTCTCTGGTAGTCTCACAGCTTGACAACTTCTTTCTACTCTAAATAGGCCTGCATACTCAAAGTAAAATTTAACACACACTGCACTCTCTGACTACATAATTTTATCTCATACTTGGGTGTATTAGTGAAAGAAATTCATCCACTGGTGTGAGCTAGAGTTTGCACACACACACACACACACACACGTGCGTGCACACACACAGATTTTTTTTTCTCTGTTATACCTATTATCTAGCCCTGTGTACCTTTCAAAACAAATGAGTAAGGTAGCACTCTTTTCTTTTTGGATGAGGAATAAACTTTGAGTTATTTTGAATGAAGTTTCATCAGTGATTTTTATGATATGTCCAAAAATGATATGGAGTTCTTTTTTTTTTATTATATACTTAGCAAATTCTAAATTTCAGGGTTTTTTGCTCATTGACACAAAATTGCAAAAATATTTTTTTAAAAAATCAACATGCCAGACACTGCATAATTGAGATTATATAAATATTATTTGATGTTCTATAATAGTGAATAAACTCTAGAATATCAGCAGCAACTTTAGTGGAAGAGTTAAAGCAATGCTATAGGCTGATTCTGGTGCACTCTCAATCTACTTTGCTCTCACATATATAAGCCTAGGAAATCTTGCCAAAATGAATCCTGGTCTACAACTGTTTTGCGCTAACCTTTTTCCGCCTAACTGCTCATTTTCACTATCCTTGTATAAATATATATGTGTTTATTCCCAAAGATATTTTTGCAAGGCTTTTCAGCATGCTGCAGATGATTACAATGTAGTCCTCTGACCAAATCATAAACATGTAGTTTAACGACAACAAAAACCATACTAATTTTCATACCATGTTGAGCATAAATATGAATTCAAGGCAGTCAGACTATCCATTACCAAACAATAATGCAAACCTACACTCATTAAAAATGATCCAGTAAAGTATATTAGCAAATGAGTAAGAAATCTTTTTGACGAGTAAAAAATTCCTGCTTTATATAAAAGCCACACTGGCCATTCAAGTATTTGAGGTTATTTTTTTTCCTGTAACTTTGTATTTCATTGTAAAATGATGAATTTGGATATGAAATTATATGAACAAAAAAATCACTTCTACTTATAGTTTAACTTTAGAATGTGCATGTATTGATAGCAAAATGCCCACCTGCAGATAGATGTGTGTTCAATTCCTTTTCTTCCCTCCCTAAGAAAACAGCTCAGACTTTTCTGAGAACTTGGATAGTGATTACCCAGTTTTTAGAAAGCAAATGAACAATACAGATTTATTAGTAACTTCAGATCTTGCAATCCCCTTCACTTGTGCCAGTTTGCAAGTTAAAGGTCAAAGGGCGAAGACATAGAATAGTACTCTACTAGGAAATTTCTCACAGAAGACAATGTGTAAGTTGTGGTTAATGACAGTCAACAGATCAATAATCAAGTTCAAGGCAAGCTGTTCATTGTTTCAAAAGCAATTCCCCTTCAAGCCTGGCTTTCACACAAAGCCAGAGTCTGACTCATGGGGTGCATTCATTCTAACCATCTTTAATAAGTTCACAGCCCAGTAGCTGTAAAGCCTATCACTGCAAGAAGCAGTTCCTAAAATCAATAAGAGGTCTGTCAGTTGCTGACTTTTCTCTAGGAAAAAAATATTGATACAAACCCGCTCCGCAGGTCTCATGAAAATGACAATACTGCTGTTAGGACAAATCACACTCAACAATGAAATGCTTTGGTGGTCCCTTGGCTCTGTCAGTGATGGAACAGACAGCTAAAAGTCACAAGTCTTGCCAACCCTTTGAGAACTATGGGAAACATGCACTAGGTAATGCACTGGAGAATATTCATGCAACGTCAGAGTCATTGCATTGGCCTACTTTTGAAACTGTAATGCTTACCTGCATGTAATCATATACCAAGACAAATTGAATTTTCATGCAATGGAGTTTGAAACAGAAATTCAATATGTCTAAGATAAAAAGATTTAGGTTATAAAATTAGAGACAGTTGTTTTATTTCTTTAGTTTTTAGAAACTACTGGTAGAATGCTCAGATGATATTAAAATATATTTTTTTCTTTTCTTTGCCAGAAATGTTCTTTTTGGCAAATATCATCTCTCCTGTTGGTTTGTCATAATTTTATCTTAGCAGATATGTGAATCTTTTTATGTACATTTTTGTGATCAAATGATATCTGTTTTAAAGCCCTGAACTTCATGAACTTGTGTTTATATATAACACTACCCAGCCCTGTAATTTAAAAGAATCCCAGATTAGCATCCTAAGACTCTGAAAACTGATATGATAGTTCTCAAAGGGTTACACCAATGTAATACTAGTGTCACATTTCCTTGTAAGAATCACTGCTACTTAAGTTCCCTGCAATCCACTTTAGAGACATACTGCTTCTTGCTATGCTTTGTAATGAGTGTTACTGACAGACCCACGAAGGCCTGGGGCAATTGGCCTTATACAGCTTGTATGGGAGGGGAAGTGCAGGGGGTAGGTGGGGTGTCACAACAAAAGTACAGGAGTTGAGAAAGAGGGGAAAAAAGAAACACCTCAAAACAATGAAAAGGTTCTGTTTGAATTTAGTTATATGGATATAAATGTGATAAAACATTGAGGACATAGCTCCAAACAGCTGTATAAAACGCAAAATGGATGTATCATTAAGGCTGTCACTATATTGCAGATATTTTGGCCCCTGGTTGGTTGGAAAATGGCTGTCCAAACAGTCTAACGTCCTGCATGTGTCATCCAGGTCTCCCACCAGACAAAAAAATTACGTGTAGGAGTAAAGGACTACATCCATAGCAGACAGAAAGCAATCCTCTTTGGAGACAAAGCTGTTTTGGGTCTTCACACTTTCCTGAAAGTTCAATTATGGGTTGTCGTGTTCAAAACTTTTTTTTAAGCAAAAACTTCTTTTTTTCCCCCCTCCAGAAATGTGATCAAGCTTCTGGGGGCTTGGAGGGGGTTAAAGTAGGGGATAATGTTTGAAACCATTAAGAAGAATTTTCTTTTTTGTTGTTTTTCTTCTTTTTCCTCTTCTTTAGTTAATCCTAAAAGTGTACTGGGCATTGAGCGTGCAGAGGAAAGGCCTAGAACTGAATGACGAAGAAAGACAAAGGACTGAAGGAACGGCAGATACTGTGTGTCATGGAAGCTTCCCACACGAGTGAATTCACACTCAGGCGCAGGACAGGCGACCCCCTGGGTTTTAAAGATCAACCCTGATCCAGGCTGACAGATGCCTGATCCTAGCTAGGAAACAGCGTAACAGCTCTTGTGTTGAATCTCAAGTTACCACAAACTCCTGGGAAAGAAAGGAAAAAAAAAAGCCCTTTATCACACCCACTCTTGCATAGAGCGTTTGCAGTACAGTATGTGACGGGGTGTTCCTTTCCTCTTGAATTGGAACACTGTGTAAACCAATACAAGGAGGCATAAGGCCAGGATGCAGGGGATGACAATAGCTATGGCTTTCACAGTGCTGGCTGTGTTGTCCAGTTTGATGACAATATCTACGTCATCTTGTGGGCTATGTCGTTCTTTGTCCCGGTCTGTTGGTCCTTCACAGCCCATAAAATCCTTGAGGATGGATCTAGGATACCCAGGTTCTACCTTAAGTATCTGGTTATTGAATTTCCAGTATTCTTTTCCCTTATAGAAATATGTGAAGCCTAGGAAATGAAAAAAAAAACATTACCTGAAATACCGTCAGCTTATGAAAAAAAGCATAAATTTACAGAAATATCTGCAGCTTCTTTATAAAGACAAATTAGCTGTCCATTCAATAGTAAAATGCACCTACTTTGAATATTTATGGATGGGGGAAGTGGGAGATGGGCCTAAGCTGAAAATGATAAGTATGACTCATTCTCACAGATATAGGTGGGGATAATGAGCTTGAAAAACCTGTTCTCCATGACACTACAAAATTGTTTATCTTAAAATTAGTCCCTCAAATGCCTACTGTTGAACTGCTATGCAAAATTTCTCCTCACTTCAATAGCTTGACTCTATGATAAATTATTACTCTGAATATAGTCTTGTATTAGTTCTTTACCTTGAGATAAAAATGAAGGACCCAAGAAAAAAAAAAAGAAACTGCTTTAAAATACTCTATGGCAAAACAATTGAATTATGATTTTTGGATCAATTATCTCTTTACATGAATTAGAATAATTCTGAAGAATGCAAAGAGTGAATTTTTGATATCCATCAATAATATTTGTTAGGGAATACAGTTTAGCATGATTAAAATTGGACCACAAGTTCAGGTTACCAAATTCTGATAATTACTCTTTGAGCACCACATGAATCTGCCATAATGCTTCAGCTCCAAGCACAGTTTTGCAGTCAGAGTAGCTTGCCAAATGAAAACAGGTGTATGCAGATTCACATTTTTCTGTAGGGAGCTGGTATTTGATCATTTTAATGAAATCCACTGTAATTACCCAATAAGCTTAGATGAAGAAATCCTGAGACCCTGCCAAATAACAAAACATTAGACAATCCCAATTGAAAAATGGCATTGATCCAGAATAAAATCAACCTTCAAAATAGGTGAACTTACTCTTTTGGTTTGTAAACTGAAAACAAAGAGCTGGAAGTTTTCCAATCCTTGTCTTCAGTTATACCCAAAAGGTAACAGGTGAGCATGAAAAACACGGTGTGCAAAATTCTATTTCAGGTAATTGTAGAGCTTGGCATATCAATAGTGTTTATAGGTCTTATTTCATCGTAACTAATTCTACAGAGCATTCTCATTTTTATAGTGGTAGATGTCTATTTTCTAGCTATATAGTTAGCTGGAATTACAAACCAAGCTATGCTGCATTAACATGAGAAGAGAAATGTTTGGAACATTTTAGCAGAAAGAGGTGTTACAGACTGTTTTTTGTTTTTAATTTTTCCCTCCTTTTTTCCCCTTCAAATATCTACATTTTAAATGTTGTTTGGTTTGGAGGGAGGGTGTCTACAATTTCTACTTCTTCACTTCCTGCTTTTCCCATCAACTCAAGTATTTAAAATCCTTAAAGCATAAACACGTGATTCCATAAAAATGAAAAGACCTGAGCAGTTAAAGCTCAGGACAAGATCCAGGAAGAAGGCAGCTCTTTATTATACTGATAAGCAAGTATTTTAGTAAGTTGTTTTATGGCTAGGGACCAGAAGAAAAATCATATGTAAAGGATTATTTATCGTAGAGAATTTGTTGAAACCTTATCAGTGGGCCACTATTATCATAGGCCATCTTTAGAATGTGGAAATAGCTTTGGTATGTAGGAACTTTGTCGTAGAACATATAACATTCACTCAAATTCCCCCATCTCTAAAAAAAAAAAAATGAAAAGGGATCTTTAGAACAGTGATTCTAAGAAGTTAATAAGTGTCTGAGACAAAATTTGAACTCATGTCTTCCTGAAGTCAATGAAAATGTGCTACCAGCCTAGTTCTGTGAAGTGAATCATATGCCACTTAAAAAACAATGCCTTAGAAGGATGAAACGGAAATCTGGACTTGCTAATACTCTCTCCATTCTCAAGTGATTTATTTAATTCAACAATCATTTAATACCAACCAACCATTCTCTACAGCTCAGGGTGTTAAATGCTAAGCATCAAAAGAGAAAGAAAAAAAAATCCTTGCCCAGAACTTACTTTCTTCTAGGGGTTGGGTAATAGAGAAAAAAATGGGGGAGAAACATTTAATCAGATAAATAAATGCAATTTCATTTGAACAAGGTAGAGAAATTGAAGGAAAATAAGCTTTCAAATTACACTCAAAAGGAAACTCGGGATTCTAAAAGATGGAAGAAATCTGCAAGAATGGAGCATACTCCTGACGGAATGGAAAGTCCTTAAGTCCTAGAATTATTCTTTTGTTTTTGTATGCCAAATGGCTAGCATAGCATGCTTGCAGTAGGCACTTAATAAATATTTTGCTAAGTTAAACCAAATTTGAGTTTTACTCCTCCTGTTTCCAATGGCATTGTGATAGGAGTGCTAAGGAGCAGGAAAGTCACTAATAAATAAAGAATGAGACACCAGAGGGAGAAATGACAGGTTTAAGACTACTCTTCTAATAAATCTTTTCTGATTAGCCTCTCTATCATCACTACTCAATTTGTGTTATGTCATTTCTGATTTGCTTGTTTTAGCTGAACAGACATAGTGTAAGTTTTCTAATATTTATCAATCACCATTTATTAGTTAGCTAGTCAATAAGCATTTATTAAGTATCTACTCTGACAGGTACTATAGCTAACATCTGGAGAAATGATAAAAGGCAAGTGAAAATCCCTGTCCTCAAGACCCACAATCTGAGGGAGGAGCTCACAGTCTATGTACACCTGTTACAATTTTACATCCACACCTACTCTAGTCCCATGTTCCTGGATGGCACTGACTGGTTTCTAGTTCTTTCTCATATGTCAACTAGGGAGGACACAAGAGGTGTACAATAAATGTGTCTAAATGAAACGATTTCTGAAGCAACTATGAATCAAATTGGTCACTGAAAGACATGTGTGAGATAGCAAACAGAGATGACAGAATGAAAAAGCAAACCAATCTCAACAGGATAGAATTCTGGGCCCAACAAGATGGAACCAGAAAGGATGGAAAATATAATGTTCTGATTATCTTCAAAAGGTGCAAGCACAGATGAAGAATGGAGATTTTGACAGTCTTGGCGTGAGCCTGCATGTAAAAGCTAAGCCTTGGAAGGTATGTGGTTCACGCTCATGAGATTTTCAAGTGATCCTTCAGTGAGTCATTTTCATTGTTGATGGAGAAGGGAAAATTCTCCAAGAATGAGTAGTACTAGACAGCCTCTGAGTTTTCTTCCCAATGGAATTCTGTAGTTTTAGGTAGATTAATGAGCCAATGATATGTTGCAGGCTATTAAAAGGCAATATGGTGGCGCAGTGGATAGAGCACTGGGCAGGCCTGGAGTTAGGAAGATTTGAGTTCAAATTTGGCCTCATATACTTAAAAGCTGTGTGACCCTGAGCAAATCACTTTACCTCTGTCTTCTTTACTATCTTTATCTCCAAAATGGAGATAATAAGGGTTCTTACTTCCCAGAGTTGTTATAAGGATAAAATGAGCTAGTAATTGTAAAGCACTTTGCAAATCTTAAATCATGGCATAAATGCTAGTTATTATTTTGATGTAAGTTGAGTTTGTGTCAGTAAAAGGTATGTGTAGAGTTCATGGTTATGATTGTTCCACTTTTACTATATAATCTGTATTGGTCAGACTATACCTAGAGTTTTGCATCCAATTCTGGTCACCAAATTTTAAGCAGGATTTTGACAAAGTGAGAGATAACATGGTATGGTTGCGACAGGAGTCACAGTTGGCTGTTTGGTCAGGAGTAAGTCACTTAACATCTCAGTGACAAAGGCCATTCTCCCTACTAAAAGGCTTCATTTCTGCACTGCTCAAGAGATTTTCCATACCAGGAGGTCCTTGTTTAACAGAAATCCCAGATCTACACCAAAAACAAAACCAAAACACAAAAACTAAAATGCTTCTAGAAAATGACAACTAGGGGTCTGACATCCACATATTATAACAAATGATGGAAGGAACAGGGAATACTTAACTTGAAGAGAAGACTAAAGGGAGATTTGATAGTTGTCTTCAAATGTGGAAAGCTTAGAGAGAACTAAGTGAAATAGATAGAAGTTAAAGAAAGGGAGGCAGTTTGAGCATACAAAATTGAACTAATTTCCTAAAAGTTAAAGGTTTTCAACAATTTCCTGGCTGTCTTCTAGGTTATCTAAGCAGTTAGGTGACATAATAGCAAGAGTGCTGAACTCAGGAATCAGGAAAACCTGAATCTTTCCTCAGATGGTAACAGGTTGTATAACCCTGGACAACTCACTAAACTCTCATCCTCAATTTCTTCTTCAGTCAAATGGGGATAATAAGGGCACACTCGTGAAAACAAAATGAGATCACAAATTGAAGGAGAATAAGCCTTTATGGAATACTTACTATGCGCCAGGCCCTGCACTAAGAGCTTTTACAAATATTATCTTATTTGATCCTTACCACAACCCTACAAGGTAGGTGCTGTTCTTATCCCCATTTTACACGTAAGGTAACTGAGATAAACAGAAGTTAAGGGATTTTCCAGGGTCACACAACTCGTATTTGAGGCCATATTAGCACTCAGGTCTTCCTGACTCCAGACCTAGCCCAGGGCTATATCTACTCTGCCACCTAGCTATCTCTAAAGCATGTTGTAAACCTCAAAGGTCTGTTACCAGCTACTCTGTTATCATTATTAATTGTTATACCCACTGTTTATTATTATAATCCTTATCATTCATGGTCATTTAAAAGAATGAGTAATTCTCTTTAAGGGTTCTATGTAAGAAATCTATATATTAATGATACCTTTATTAGAAAACTCTGGTTTCTTCTAACTCTAAGGTTCTGTATTTCAATCAATATTTAACATTGCCTAACAGTGAAATTCTAGTCTTTCTGTGAAATCTTCTTAAACCAAAAGAAATAAAAATGTTAGTTTAATTTATATAGTACTTCTGCTTTCCTCTCAAAACCAAGAATAAGGAAGAAATTACTTAAGTACAAGTAAGAAAAAAGAAGATGGAAGAAACAAGAGCCCAAATTGTTGACCCAAAATGAATTCATAGAGCAAATTAAATAATGTCTATATTTCAGGCATTCTGATGTTACTACTGTTAAAACAAAAGGGATGAAATTCACGCTTAAGAATCCTATTTTAATACCTCTCCTTGCTACTTTTCAAAGGCAGCCATATAAGTATAGATCACTGCAAATAATGTTAAGCTTTTTTAATATGTTAGTTTTTCTAAACTTTTTTTTCTCCTTTTTAAAATTCTTTTTGGTAAAGTCTGTTTCTCTGAGAGGCATAAGGGGGGGTTTGGATACATTAGGAAATATAGGTAATGTAAAAACAAAGAACCCCATTCACCAGTTCAGTAGCTTTGATTCAAATTCACTTGTACCTTGTTACCTTAATAGTAAAATTTGTGGGGGATGGTGAGTTTCTGAAATTTCAGTAAGGAAAATGGCTCACCTTTGGTTCTCAGTCTTTCCTCATCTCTTTCCAGCCTCCTCCTAAGGCATTGGCTGCTTTCATTGAGTAGATTTTTAAAAAAAAAAACCTAGAATTTTATTAAGCTTGTCATAGAAGTATGAAAACAAGCCTAGGATTTCAGGATTTTGATAATATTGAATCATCAATTTGCTCCCATGAAATTTACCCTTCAAAAGAGAAGGGATAAATACAATAAGTGGTACATGCTTTACCAGCTCCTTTCTCTCTCCTGTTTGGGGCTGCAAATGAAACTGAGTTAGATAAGTTACAAATTACATTTCTGAATCAGAAGGAGAAATGTGGACTTGCCTATTAATTATGTCATTACAACACAGAAAATAACAAGAACAGAATTAAAAGTTGTTAATTAAAATTGTGTTTTCTCTTTTAATTTAACTCTGTGATCATCCACTGTTTCTTATAAAATGACTTTAAGAAAATGTAATTACACAGCATGAAGTAGACTTTTCAGGACAATTTCAACAATTTGTACCAATGAAATGAAAATATCCACTAATGATAAAAATTGCAAATAAATAAGAATCTGAAAAAGAACTGGGGTATGGGAGGAAACTCTTCATATTCAGGGTGTCCCAAAAGCCATAGTATAGTTTTAAGCTATAATATCTTAAAAATTTAAAATTGCAATAAGACTGAGACTTCTGGATCTCTCTCAGTGTATTTTACATATACAAAACACATGTATGTAATATGTACACACATATATGATACATATATGTGTACATATATCTGCATATAATATATACATATATTATGCAAAAACATATATGTGTGCGTTTCCATTTGACATAAAAATTGGGTTGAATGCTAGAGCTGGTAAGGATAACGGAAATGTAATGCATTCCTCCCCTGGCAATTTTTTTTCTCCAGCAGTTTGTTGGAATTCAATAATTTATGAAAAGAAATTGTGAGAATTAATGAAATTGAAAGTAGGCATACCATTTTCTTTGTGTACAAAGGCTCCCTGAGGAGACTCTGGGATACCTTTCCATATTGTGATAGGTTTTGGATAGCCAGGGTCCATGGTTTTCATTTCTTCACTATATCTCCAGTACCTAATTTGAAAAAAAAAATAACAAAATAGGTAAAACAAATAATGCACAAATTGAACTAAAGCTTTTATGAGAATATTATTGATTATTATCACTGAAGAAGGGCAAATAAACTTTATAGTTAAGTATGATACCAAGTAATAGAGTTTCTTGAAAATATGTAGCCATTTGAAAGTTAGACATAAGACAAAAGGTTTCTACAGTTTATCTAATGAATCAAAATATTCCTTCTTAATAATGAAACAGGTATCTAGGCAGACAGCCATCACATGCAACATCTGTAAGAATAAAAATCTGAGAGGAAAAGCTTGAATGAAAATTTAATGAATAATCCAATGAAAAATTTCTTCATTCTCCTATATTTACTATAAATGTACTTCACATCATCCAAATATCCTCCCTATACAAATTAATGCAAAAAGTACTCTTTCCCTTGCTATCTATAAATAGCACTTTGACTGCTATTTCCTTTTTTTCCTAGTTAGTTTTGGGCTAACACAAACCTTTGGTTCTACAAAGAAGAACAAGCTGCTGTAGTTTTTTCAAATTTTTCTACAGACCAACAATGTTCTCGTGGCAGTGTCATACAGAACATTTGGACATAAGGAATAAAGAGATGTAGAATTGGACAGACAAGTCTTAAAACCTGTAAAAGGTTTTATGCTATTGTAGTAGGTGATGGGAGACTTGAAAGACCCAAAGCATCAGCCAGAGTTTTATTGAACAAAGGATAGCAGTTAAGAAATTATTGTTGCTTAAATGATAAATTCATCATTGAAAAGGTTAAGGAACAAATTAGAAAAACTGCTATCATAGAGCAAATTCTTACTGAATAGGAGCTAGCTGCTGAGGCAGAAACAATGAGAACACTGGAGAAGTGGTCATTCTATCTTAGTATTAATTATAGAAGAAGAGAAAAAAAAGTCATTGTCTGTTCCATATCCTATATTTTAGGAAAACTGATGTTGAAATTACACGGAAGACTTGGATATGTCCTCATAACTTAACCTTCTAGAGGTTGTCAGTCCAGTAGAGATGGTACTATTAAGAATTAAACTAAGTATGAAATTCAAAAGACAAAACATTGGAACAGTTCTATTGAAGAAAAAAGGGAGTGATTTTATTTTATCTAAAGTTAATCCACAGAAACTGACTGGCTAAATTAGACTGAAAAAGACATGGATGGAATGCAGAGCCAAGATGGTGGAATAAGGCAGGAACCCGAATACTTGGAAATTCACCTCCAAACAACTAAAATATAGTGCCTCAAAAGAAATTCTGAAGTGGCAGAACAAACAAAAGGATGGGGTAAAACAATTTTCCAGCTCAAAACAATTTAGGTCAGCAGGAAAAGTCTGTCTCACTGATGTAAAAGGTGAGCATAGTCCAGCACAGGTGTCATCTGGATCAGCCCGCAGCAGGATGTACCATGGTGAGCCAGCGGGAAGTCCCTAAGCCCCAGATCAGGCCAGTAGCAAGGCCCCACATGTCCAATGTAGGTCAATAGTGAGACCTTGCTTCTCTGGTTCAGGACAACAGAAAGGCCCCCACTCCCAAGCACAAGAAGCTTAGAAAAAGGGAGTAAAAAGGAACCTGACCATAGAAAGTTACTATGGTGACAGAAAAGATGAAACTAGGAATAGACAGATCTCTGGAGAAAAGTGAATGGGAATAGAGAGAAATATACTTTTTTTCCCCTTTGTGGTACATGGCACTTACTCAAAATTGACCATGTATAAGGGGCATAAATACTATAAAAATGGAGTAGGGGAATGGACATTTAATGAAATATAGGACTTTCAATCATTCCTGATGAAAAGATCAGAGCTGAATAGAAAATCTGATATTCAAATACAGGACATAAGAGAAGCATAAAAAGGTAAATAAAAAAGAAAACAAATTTATAAAAGATTTGATAAGGCTAAAGAGTTTGCATTACTACATGGGAAGATGATACTTGTAACTCTTAAGAACATTATAACTTTTAGGGCAGTTAGAAGTTGTATACCTAGAAGATGTAGGTATAAGTTGATGAGGATAAAATGATACTCCCCAACCCCCAAAAAAATAAGGAGTGAGAAAGAAGGTTGAACTGGAAGAAAAGGGAACAGAGAGGTAGAATGGAGTAAATTATTTCATATAAAGAGGTATAAAAGATCTATTACAGTGGAAGAAAATATACAGGTGGGTGGATGATGGGCAACAACTGAACCTTATATGCATTGAAATTAGCTCAAAGAGGGAATAATACATACACTCCTTTGAGTATAGAAATTGACATTATCATAGAGAAGAATAAGAGGGGAGGGAATAAAAAGGGAAGGTGATAGAAGGGAGGGTGGATTGGGGGAGATGGTGGTCAGAAGGAAAACACTGGTGAGGAAGGATGAGGTCAAAGGAAAGAGAGAGACAGAAACCGAGAGAGACAGAGACAGAGACAGAGAGAGAAAAGAAGGAGGTGGAGGAGGAAGATGAAGAGGAGAAGCAGCAGAGTGGATAAAAAACAGAATTCTACAATAAGCCGTTTACAAGAAACACATCTGAAGCAGAGATATACACACAGAGTAAACACAAGGTGCTAAAGTAGAGTCTATTATGCTTCAGCTTCAGTAAAAAAGAAAAATAATCAGGAGTAGCAATCACAATCTTGGAAAAGCAAAAGCAAAAACGTATCTAATTAAAAGAGATAAGGAAGACACTACATCTTCCTAAATGGTAACGTAGACCATGAAGTAATATCAGTACTAAACATATATGCACCAAATGGTATAGCATTTACATTTTTAAAGGAAAAGCTAAATAAATGAGTTATAGAAGGAAAGGAACAGCAAAACTATACTGGTGAGAGGCCTTAACTTTCTTGTCACAGAACATATCTAAGGAAAAAGTAAATAAGAAAGAAATTAAGGAGGTGAATACGATTTTAGAAAAGTTAAATATAGATTTCTGGAGAAAATTTAATTGGAATAGAAAGAAATATACTTTTTTCTCAGTAGTACATGGAATCTATTCATAAAATAACTATGCATAAGGGCACAAAAACCACAATCAAATGCAGAAAAGCAGAAATATTAAATGCATCCTTTTCATATCATAAAGCAATGAAAATACATTCAATAAAGGGACATGGAAAGATACATTAAAATTAACTGGAAATGAAATAAACTAATCCTCAAGAATGAGTGAGTCAAAGAACAAATCATAGAAGTAATCAATAATTTCATTAAAGAGAATGATAATGAGACAACATACCAAAATTTATGTGATGCAGCAAGGGATTAGATACACAGCACACAGTAGTAAATGACCATAGTAATCTATTGTTTGATAAACCCAAAGACCCTGGCATTAGGGACAAGAATTCACTATTTAGCAAAAACTGCTGGAAAAATTGGAAAACAGTATTATGGCAGATACTAGGTATAGATCAGTATTTTACACCATATACCAAAATAAGGACAAAACAAGTACGTGATCTAAACATAAAGTGTGACACTATGAGCATATTAGGACAGCATGAAATAGTGTACCTATCAGATCTTTGGAAAAAGGAAAAAAATTATGAGCAAACAAGAGAGAGAGAGCATTATGAGATGTAAAATGGATAATGTAGATTATATTAAATTTAAAAGTTTTTATACAAATAAAACCAATGAAACCAAGATTAGAAGGAAAGCAGAAAGCCAGGGAATTTTTTTTAAAGGAAGTATGTCTGATAAAGGTCTTACTTCTCAAATAGAGAAATGAGTCAAATTTATAAAAATACAAGTTATTCCCCCAAAGATCAATGGTCAAAGGATATGAACAGGTAGTTTTAAGATGAAGAAATCAAAGCTATTTATAGTCACATGAAAAAATGCTCTGTATTATTATTAATTAGAGAAATACAAATTAAAATAACTGAGTTACCACATCATACCTATCAGCTTGGTTAATATGACAGGAAAGGAAAATGATAAATGGTGGAAGAAATGTGGTAAAAATTGGGACACTAATATACCATTGGTGGAGTTGTGAAATGATCCAACTATTCTGGAGAGCAATTTGGAACTATGATCACAGGGCTATAAAACTGTACATCCCCTTTATTCCAAAGGGGTAAGGATCCATTTGTACAAAAACATATATATATATATGTGTGTGTGTATATATATATATATATATATATATATATATATATATATACATGTATATATATATATACACATATATATATATCAGCTCTTTTTATGGTGGCAAAGGATTGGAAACTGAGAGGATGTGTGTGTATATATGTGTGTATGTGTGTGTGTGTGTGTGTGTGTGTGTGTGTGTGTGTGTGTGTTGGGGAATGGCTGAACAAGTTGTGGTATATGAATTTAATCTAATACAATTGTTCTATAAGAAATGGTGAGCAGGATGATTTCAGAAAAACCTGGTAAATCTTATATAAACTGATGCAAAGTTAAATGAGCAGAACCAGAAGAACACTGTACATAGGAACAGCAATATTGTATGAAGATCACCTACATCTTCCTGAATGGTACCATAGACAGTGAAGTAATGAAAAATACAATGATCCAAGACAATTCCAAAGTATTCATGATGAAAAATGCTATCCACCTCCAGAGAAAGAACTCATAGAGTTTGAATGTAGATCAAAGCATACTTTTTAACTTTTTTGTAGTTTTACATGATTGTATTTACATAAATTATATCATATTGCTTACCATCTAAGGGAGGGGGAAGAGAATGGAGTGGAAAAGGATAATTTGGAACTAAAATTTTTTTTAATGTTAAAAATTGTTTTTACATGTAATTGGGAAAAATAAATCATAAAACATAAATATGTATAGATGATAGAAGCAAGGACAGAGAACAAAAAAGGTAGTAGCAAAAGGGTTAAAACTTAAGATGAGTTAATGCTAGAAATGAGTGCTACAAATGAAAAGGTTTGGGTTTTTTTTTTTAACAACTCCTTTGGGGGAAGAAGATCAAAGAAGAGACAGGCCAAATGGGACCTTGATAGATAACAGAAAACAGAGAACTATTCAACTCTTGTTTTGATTTAGGTTTCTGTGCTAAGGTAAATAATCTTTGAAGAACAGACCCTGCTTTGTTTTGACTCCATGGGACATTATGCCTCTCCCAGGATAAACTGATCACCTGAGATCTCATCACTACAAACACTGACTCAGCTTTTGGTACTCATCACCTTCTCAACTCCCTCAGTTGCCTTTCTGCTCTGATGAGAGGACCAGAGCTTGGAGCATTATTAAATTCTTCCCAAAGCCTTCCTTTCCAGAAGGCTCAAAACTTTCTAGGGAAATATTTTCCATTAGCAGCTCTGCTTCATTTTGAATGTATGTAATGTTATGCTTCCATGCTGAGTACCCTTTGGTGGCTTCCCTTTCTGCTTTTCACCTTCCTTGAGAACAAGAATTGTCTTTCTTTTTCTTATTTGTATCCCCAGAACCTAGTGCAGTGCTTGACATATAGTAGGCACTTAAAAATGTGCATTTTATTGAATTGAATTGAAGAATAAAAATGACAAATAGGAAAATAAAATCCAAAGTAAGTAAGGGCATCATAAAGGATTGTCTAACTCAACATGATGATTTCAATTCCTACTAGCCTCAGAACAAGTTACATTCTAGAATATTGAAAATGTCACATGCAACAGGTAAGCCAAATTCAGAAATCCTTCTCAGACCACAGAGAACAAGAGAGGTGTGACAGGAATAGAGAATAATAAATGTTGAAGTGATTTAAAAAAAGAGGTAGAATAGAATTTTCAAAATATGGGTGAATGATGTTGACTTTGACTCCTGACTAAATTATTGCATTTCTTATTACTCACAAGTACATTAATATCTACAGAGAGGATGGTAACCACAAAGGGTCAGCATGAGTTCACTAAAAACAAGTAGTGCCAGCAGCTATTAGATTGGGATTAGAAAATGAAATATTGTAAACAGAATTTATATAGAATTCTGCAAAGCATCTGAGAAATTTTAGTTATCTTTGTTTAAAAATGAAAGATGTGATAATAATAATAGTAATAATAATAATGTTACAGATGGATTTGGAACTGAATGACCTACCAGTTACAGGGAGTATTGTTCAGTGAAAGACAGTGTAGTGCATTTGAAAGTTCTCTGGATTTGGAATCCAAGGATCTGGATTTGAATCCTGACTCAAATAGAATGATTAGCTATAAAGACTCTGGGAAATCTCTGTGATCTAGATGGGAAAATCCACATGATCTTTTAAAAATTGTAATAACTTATCATAGTTTTTATTCTGCTTTTAAGTTTTTTTAATAGCAAATAAAGTCAAACAGATGTAAATATAATTTCAAAAGACAAATGTAATCAAAAGTTATACTGCTTAACTGAGATATGTTTTTTAAATAAAGCATACTGAATCTCTGATTTTTGATTCAAGATCTTACCTCAATAGTACCAGCTGAAGAAACACAAACAAGTGGCTAGATATATGAAATAATCTAAATGTCCACTCCACCCCTAGTTACTGAATTTAGAATTAGTCCAGGTGTATACTGTGCACTGATTTTTGCTAACTAAAAATATGCTACACTTAAGCTTATACACTGAATCCATTGGTCCAGAAAAATAAAAATGAGAAAATCATGACTTTTTTGCATATGTGGGTAGTCATTTATCCTTTTGTACCAAAATGATCATTTTTAATCACTATTTAGAAGGTTTCATTTAAAATGCTGATGTATATACTAAGTAATTCACACAGATATGGTCCCTTTCTCACAAGGTGCTTATATTGTTCCCTCAGAGGTCCCTCAAATCTTTATCATTCGCCTCCCTTCCAGCAAAGATCTAACACAACACTGCACCTAGTCCTGAATGGGCACAGTTATGCAATTAAAATCAGCAGGGGAATTAAAGTCTAAAAATCCATTAAGGGGGAAAAAACATTATAAATAATACGTCCTGAGAAGCTTAGTGGGATATGGATTTACTCCCACTGGTGGTCAATATCTTGTTATAGCTCAATTATCTCGGCAAGACTCATGTTCCTCATTCTTCTGCTTCCATACAGTATTGCACTTATGTCCTGCTGAGCGTCATTATGTGTCTTATGGCTTTAAGTAGCAACTTCCCCATCAATAGAAGTTTCTTTGGATGGTTCTTTCATTTTAATGCTTTGCTAAGTACATTTTTATGAAGGTCTTGACTTGAAGACTATGATTTAATATCTCTTAAGTTTTTGACACTGTTGAGTAAAGTTGGATTCCTACCTATTTTCTTAGGAATATGAAAGTACAAAACATGTAACTAAGAATAAATTTTGAAATAAACTTTCTGAACTGCAGGAGACAAATTATAGGATTTTTTTTTGTTCCCAGTAGACACCAACTGTTTCCAATCAATTGCAATTGAAATACTTTCTGTTTTAAGCATCAAGAAATATTACTTAGTTATTTACTTTTCCTCATATAATAATTTTGATTCAATGAATTATTTTTCACAAGGAAGTCCTGTTATCTTACATGAAGGTAGAACTGATCCTGAGTTGGTAAGGATTTAAGTCCAAATTACTTCACTCACATGATGGAAATACAGTTTACCTAGGTTTGTCATGCAGCAATAATTAAGAATAACATGGAGTAGCATATTCATAATAATTTAACTGCCAGTTTTTAATATCAAATGTTATTCTCTGCCTAAAAGTAATTTATCATCACTCTTAGCCCAGACATGTTGTTGTTTGTGACCCCGTACGTGTATTCAGTTCACAGGTTTTTATGAGTTAGAACAGATTGGAACCTTAGAGTTCACCACATCTCTCATTATACAGAAAAAGCAACAGAAGTCCAGAGAAAGTAAGTGATTTTTTCAAAAAGTGAACAGAACAAGGAAGCTAGTTTCCTATCTGTCAGGCTGTTGTGATTATCATGACTATCACTTACGCTAAGTAGGATGAAAAAAATCTGAAATCTAGCTTTGGAAAGAATCTTAGAAGTAACTGAGTACAAACCATTTTAAAGCTGATACTAGGGTCCAGAGAGAAGGGAAGTGATGTGCTCATATTTGTAATGTCCAATAAATGCTTTTTTGCCTCATATATGTGAAGTCAGAAATAACATAAAGCAAAAAACCAAATGGCAAGTCATGTAAAGGAATGTAACATTAAAGGGAAATCATATTGTGAGCTAAAAGAACTTGTTACAATAATGTGTGGGTTGGCTATAGACTTACCTGCCTGCTGAAAACTAAATAAATAGCACTTTATGGCTAAAGAGGTCATTGCTTTTTTTCTGAAGTCATGAAAGAAAGTATTCCTAAGGAATATATGCAATTATAAAAAAAAAGACTGAGGACAAAAATACAAAAAGAGATATATCAATAAGAGGTTTTATTAAGGAAATGCCATTTCAACGAGAAATCCATGTATGGAATAAAAATGCTCATTTCTTCACCTTAAGGAAATAAACATCTCTAACTGAAATGAAAGCCATCATGAAATGGTATTCACATGATAGTCTTAGTATTTTTTCAGTGGTCTTAAGAAAATAATTTTGAAATAACATTGTATGAAAACATCTCAAATCGTAGAGGGCTTTTTTTGTTTACATATGCATAACCAGATTCCTAGTAATGAGTAAGTTTGTGGTGCTATGCTTATGCAAGTAAATAAAATAAAAGCTTTCTTCAAAGTGATTCATATATTATTTAAAGGCATAGATGGAATAAATTATGTGAAATATATACTTACCTATCACCCTTGAAGAAGTAGGTCTTGCCCACATCTTCCCACCAAATAGCAGAATCAATGCCATGAGGGGGAATTCCATTTCCAAGGGTTATTAAGTCATGTGGATAACCTGGTTGAAGAGTGGTATCCTTGAACACCCAGTATTTGTTACCTGTACAAAATACAAACATTAATTTCAGAATTTATAATTTTATATATATATATATATACATACATATATATCTATAACGTGCATTATTTTTCAAAAATGAACATGATGTAAAGCATATTTCATTTTTTTAGAATCCCTGAATAACTCACCCTTAGGATGAATCTTTTTTTTTTGTTAGGATCTTTTATTTCATATATATTGGGTACCCTTGAGACAGTGATTTCCTCTCATTGACACTGCAACTTGTATGAAAGGTATAGTCTTATAGAATTCCCTGCAAACCATGAGAAGTAATAAATTCCCCAAGTTCACATTTCTAGTATGTGTTATATTTAGAACATCTATCCAGATGTGAATCCAATGTTGACCCTCTGTCTGCTAGTCTGTGTTGCCAATATAGGATGATATATTTGTAAGAGAAAAAGAACTCAAAAGTTAGCCCTTACTTTTTACAGATACAGAAACTGAGGTTCAGAGAGTTATATTACTTAGCCAAGGTAACATGGAGGAAGATAACTAAGACTTTAAAAGCCTCAAGTTTACACTATGTCAGGATCTGGTGAGGATGTTTTTGCATATTCATGGTCACATATTTAATCAAATCATAATAGATAATTCCTTTTTATTCATTAGAGTAGGTTTTACTAAAAGTAAGTGTGTACAGTGCAAGTTGATGTGATTTTGAGTCAGAAGACCTGGGTCTAAATCTCAGTTCTGCTGTCGTGATACTGAGCAATTCACTTAATCTCTTGGGGCTTATGTTCTTTATCTCTAAAAAAGAGGGTTGGGGTAGAAGACTTTTAATATCCCTTCCAGCTCTAGACTTATGATAGCATTTTAATGTAGCAAATGAGAAACAACTTTAAATATTTAAATATTAAATTTTAAAATAATTAAAAGTTTTAAAAAATTCAAATTGACTTTTATACCAATAACTTTGATTAAAAATAGCATATAAATGTATGGGACAATAAGGATTTCAAATTTTCAGCAAATATTGCCAGAGGGTTATAAAAAGATTCACTTTATCCAGGTTCCCTAGTTTTCTGAATATTGATGAGGATACTAACATTCGGAAAGCATTTTCAAATTTTACAACAATTCTGTAGAGATGGAAATGCATAATAGAGAAAAATAAAAATTATATATATGTATATATATATACATATAAAACCTATGGCTTAATTTTTATTTACAAAATTACAAAATATGGCTAACAGACAGGATGGGCAAATGAAAGAAGATTTATCTGAATTCACTCACTCATTGAAACTTGTTAGGATGAGACCCATGCCTGGAATATGACATATATTCAAAACAGGATGAAACAAGGGAGGGCTACGGTAGCCTTAAAAACTAACAAGATATGCTCCCTCGATAGAACATAGGAACCAGAGAGAGAAATCAAGTGGAATGTTTTGCTATAGAGGCAAAAGCAGGGGATATTGACTTTGGTGTATATTGTAGACTATATGGACAGAAAAAAGGAATAGGTCTTTTTAGAAAAGAGATCACATGCCTGGCATAGTGGCATAATATAGATACAAGGGACTTCAAATATCCACCTACCTCCTGGAAAACTCGCTACAAAAAGAGAACAGGTGATAATAATTTGAATCTTGCCTTAATTACTTCCTCTTTCAAAAGCAACAAAGAGAAATTATAATTGGGATTTGATTCTTGTCAACAAAAAGAAACTGGATATTGGAGAAGAAATTATGGAAACCATAGAGGAAAAGTGATAACTAAAAGTAAGAATTTCTAAAAGAGAAGAAGAGGAAAGTTGGAAACATTTGGGCATATAGACTAGATTTTTAGATAGCAGATTACAAAGGATTTAAATCCAGTATAAGCTGGATCTCATGCCTTAAAATTGAATAGGGCAAGTCAGGTCACTTGGGATGGGAATCTTTTGAGAATAAAATTCTGAAATTATAAATGCGAAAAAATTAGAAGGAACAGTTATATAACTATATATAACTTTATATATAACTATAAAAATAGTTATCTAAGTGATTAAATTAAAATTAAAAAAAAAATATATATATATATATATATATATAAATATGGACAAAGGAAATAAAGGCATAAGAGAGAATTCAAAAGATGTATTATGATCTAGTGAGATTAGTGTATGAAGTACAAAAGCAAGTAGCTAAGGCTGGTAAGGAATGATCACTAATAACAGAGGGAGAGAAGAGCTTTTTTAATTTTTCTTTTGTTCCTGTTATATTTGTAGATGAGAATTTTGAATTCTCGGATCAAGGAAATGTAGTATACATGACACATCTAAATATCACACTGACAGACCACGGAATTTAACTTATTATATTTAACTATGTGTGGAATGGCCATGACACAAGTACAAATCTACCCTTGATATAAATATTTTATAAGAAAACTTAACTTCACCCTGAACTTCCAGGATCATGTACATGCCAGACTCAGTGGGACAGAAAATCTAGAAATCTGTTTAAAGAGTTTATATTATATTTTGGTTACCCCTCTGTGGTATTCAACAAGAGAAATTTTTATTATTTTTTTTTAAGAAAAGAGGGTTTGATCTGTCAGCCTGTACCTTTGTGATTTACAGTATGCTTTCCTTTTATCACATTCTTCATTAGGGAAGGGTATATAGTTTCAATCCCTCCCATGCTGGTTTTACTGAATAAATCTTTTATCAGCTTCTGTCAGCTGGTTGTCACCAATTTTCAAGCAGAGGCACTCTAGTATGGCTCACCATACCCCTTCTTGTTCTTCCTTGGTAAATCACAGCATCATCCATTCTTTCCAAGGAAACCACCTCACACTTTCTCCCCAGTCTGGCAGTTGAGTTTTTTTCTAGGCACACAGAGCTCCAGGCTGCTTATGCTGTATTTGGCTTCAGAAAACGTTCATATAGCCTTAGTCTGTATATTTTCCAGGGTGTCAGCAGGAGGGGAGTGATGTGTGAACAAATGAGAGTTACAGTTCCTCTAGGAAATTCCTGTCATTCTACCTGTTTTGTTTTGTTTCCATGTTCTCTAGGGGTGCATTCCTATAGTGAAAGCCCAGTATTTCCTTTCAATGATGGGAGAAAAAAAATTCTGCACTTCCTTTTAAACTGACAGAGCATTTCTACAAAAGAGTTCTACAAACAGGCCTTCTTCTCTTAATAGCAGAAACCAAGGGTCTGAAAAATATCCAATAATCCTTTGTTAAGCAGGTTTTTTTTAATCAGAAAAATTCATCAGACACACATTAGCTATAAGACTCCATGAAAAAGATTTTAGCAGCTATGCACATTGTAAGGAATAAGAGAAGAAGCAAATTGCCAGCTAAATATTTGTAGCACAAAACTTTTTTATGAAATTAAGTTACAATAATTATGATTTATACATTTAATTTTCCAAGTGGATATAAAGAAAAAAAAAGAATGAAACAACAATTAGAAGATTCCTTTTGTGCCCGGATGAGGTTAGATTAAGCTTTCCTTTACACAGCTGAAGAGCCCTGGTATTCTTAAAAAAATGAAACAAATATTTTAAATAGAAGACTTTTTTTTAATAAGGGCAAATGAGACACACTTCAAAGAGTAACTTTTGTACTTCACATTTTGTCCTCTCCCTCTTCAAAGCTCAGCTCTTCTGTGTTGCAATTCATAATTAACCCCATCCAACTTTATTCAATACTAACTCTGTGCTCCTTTAGCACATCTATTCTGCTGCCCTTAATTAACATTCATTTGTCAATGCTCTACAAATGCTCATAAATGTTTGCATATTCTCAACTCTACTGCAGTCTTCTTAGGGCAGAAGTTCCATTATGTTATATTGCTCTGTCATATCTAAGTATAGAGTTATACATATGGAGATTGTTCAGTAAATGTTTACTGATGTAGTCTTGTTGTAATACTTATTTTCTATTATGATACTGAAACCTAACAGAAATTTGAAAAGGAACCTTACCAACAGGGTCATTACTTTCATTATCTGTTAAATTCACATTAAACACTGGGCATGCCAATAAACAAGTTTCTTTAATGATGACTGAAATAAGTTTACATTGATTGAGCTTTAAGAACATAGTTCTTTCAGAAAGACCTCTTGTCATGAAAAATCTATCTTAAAAGCCAGTTGGAACAAATTTTACATTTTTCTTAGAGAACTTTATCTTTCTGGTACTGTTTTTAGGTTGATTACTCAGTTCATTTGAATAAACATCTAACTTTAAAGTCCATATGGTTTCTGTTAACAACCTTTATGATTTCATGCCCCACTTATTTCCAGGTGGTAGGATATAGCAAAACAAACAGGATTTTAACATCACAATAGTAAATGGATGTGACAAAGATTGAAAAAGTTTCTGAAAATTTTTATTTTTTTCTTAAAGTTGCATTAATACGAAAATATTTTAAGTACAGAATAAACTTGAAATAGACATGAAAATATATTATTGCCTTCATGAATCCTAATAAAGTATGGAAGACTTAACAATAACCAAACAAATAGATAAATGAAATAAATATAGCACAGGTACATTGACCTCAGATTGGAATATTTATTTTATTTTACCAGTAAACATTAATGTTAAAAAAAACCACATCTTTCAAGGAAACAAGTGTGTGGTACGATGCCCGAAATCTTTTGGTTAACACTGAGGTCAAGGAATATATATATTGTATTTTCTGGTGAAACTCAAGAGATGTTATCTTTTCATTTTACGCTAAGCTGACAATCATTGTTTTCTTCCAGTAAGCAATCATATGAGAGACCCATCTCTAGGTTAAATTCTATTTAACCTTGGACATATCAATTTGGTTAATTTAGAGCTTTCATTTCATTCATCTTTAATAAAGACTGGGTTAGACCAGATGACCTCTAAGACATATAACAGGTCAAAAATATCAATGTGCTTTGGCTACTTATAGTTTTTACTTTAAGAACCAATTATGTATTCACAATATAAAGAAATTTCATCAATATATTTCTGAAGTTTATGTGAACAAAAACTTTGCCAGAATTACTGAAATATGGACAGTTTTGAGGAGAACTTGTTTAAAACAAAACAATGTCATTTATTTAGCCGCAGTCTTAGTGGCTACTTCCCCATTCATCTTAGTGGGGAGTAAGAGAGTGTGGTGTAAACAGCGGGTATACTCATGGCACAAAAGGTTGAGTAGTTCTTGACAAATTGGAAGGATTTGGATCTAGTATAGGTCCAGCAATGTGTTTCAAACCTCTATGATTTTCTTCTTCTTCTTCTTCTTCTTCTTCTTCTTTTTTTTTGCTTTTTGGAGGGGAGAATGCAGGGCAGTTGGGGTTAAGTGACTTGCCCAAGGTCACACAGCTAGTAAGTATTAAGTATCTGAGGTCAAATTTGGACTCAGGTTCTCCTGATTCCAGGGCCGGTGCTCTATTCACTGTGCCACCTAGCCTTACTTTTTTAATAAGAAACTTTATTTATTGCGAAGGCTTGGTCTCCCAATCTCACCCAGGCTGGAAGTAAAAGAGTTGATCATAGGCTTGATCCGCTATGATCCACTTGGGAACTTTGACCTGTTCTGTTTCATATTGGGATCATCTCACTCCTGCCTGGGCAATCTTAGTGCAGACACTCAAACAAGTTAGCCTACTGCAGCTCATCTGCTTAAGGTCTTTTTAAAAAAAAAGATAATATTTGTTCTTTAGCATTTTGGGAACCAACCATTTTGTACAGATGACTATTTTCTTTGTCAGTGAAGCTCCTGAAATGTATAATCCGGTAGACATTCTTCAAAAATCTCTATGGTCGCATGTGGTATAAGGTAACTCTACCCTTCTTATATAGCTAGTGAGAGCATTCATTTTGCATTACTCTGTATCTTTGTTTAAAACTTTTTCAATGGTTTAAGAATGGGAGAGAAAATTGATTTATGTTAATTATTTTTCGGGTAGCTGGGTAGCACAGTGAATAGACTAGTGGGCTTGGAGTCAGGAAGACACATCTTTCAGAATTCAAATCTGGGCTTAGCTGCTTAGCTGTGTGACCCTAGGCAAGTCACTTACTGCCGTTTACCTCAGTTCCTAATTTGTACAATCAGCTAGAGAAGGAAGTGTCAAACCACTCCAGTATTCAGGAATACGTATGTACATACATACTACATACATACATACACATATGCATACATGTGAGTAATAGCGTATAGCACAGGTACATTGACCTCAGACTGGAATATTTATTTTATTTTACCAGTAAACATTAATGTTAAAAAAAACCACATCTTTCAAGGAAACAAGTGTGTGGTATGATGCCTGAAATCTTTTGATTAACACCTAAATAGATCACTTCTCTGTCAGGAAGTGGTCAGGTTGTTTCATTATAGATCCTTTGGAATCTTGGATAGTCATCACAATGATCATAGTTCTTATGCCTTTCAGTGTCTTTAGAGTATTTTTGTTATTGTATCAGTTGTTCTCCTGGTTCTGCTGATTCCATTCTTCATTTATTTATAAAAGCCTTTAAAATTATACATTTTCATATTGTTGACATTATATTATATGTTATTCTCACTTCACTCTATATCAGTTCATATAAGTCTCCATAAATCCTTGAGAATAATTTATTTCCTTGTTTCTTATAGGACAATAATATTCTATCATATTAATATGATATAATTTATGTAGTCATTTCTCAAATGATGAGAATCTCTTTAGTTTCCAGGGTTTTATTGGCCATCACAAAAAGAACTCTTACAAGTAATTTTGTACATATATGACCTTTTTCTATTTATTTAATCTCTCATCGGTATAGACATATAGTGGTACAGTTGAGTAAAAGGACACGCACTGTTTGGTGACTTTTTTTTGTACTGCAGGTCTGACAGTCTGATAATTTTATTTTTGAATCTATTTATATTCTAAGTGGCACATAAAATAACTTTATTCTATTCCCTACTTCCATCTCATTTTAACATTTGTCTTAGATGTCATTTTCTCCTAATTCTTCAGTCCAGATCACTGGTGAATATGAAAACATCTGACTTTTATAAAGTTTACTAGAGTTGTGTCAGACATACTTGGAGTACATTCAAATAATGAACATTCTCAAGGTGTAAGACATTTAGCAGTTAGACACTATGCTGCTTTCACGTGCTACAATTTTGTCAGAGGGTTCCATGAACACAATGAACTAAAATAGAAGGGTGGCTAAAAGGCATCCTTTTTCATTTTAAGGAAAGAGATCGTGTATCTGATTTGGTAAACTTGTCAGAAAGAGAAATCATTCCAATTATGCCAGATCAATGCCAAGCTGATAGACCGAAAATAAACAAGAATGCAACAAACAAAGAGAAGGCTGGCATCTGCACCAGTCTACACAGAACCATTTGCACACACAAGTGACCAAAATTACCAATAATTGTTGTTACCAAAATTTTCACAGCATTAAAAAAGAAAAAAAAAAGTTCATGTGACCTCAGGTTGCATTAAGGGAGTCATAGAGCACAAGGACCACAGAAAAGCCATTAATAAGCTAGTGAGTATTTCAGAGCGAGATAATTAGGCTAATGATTGGCCTCAGCTTCATGACATATGAAGTTCAGTTGAGTTGAAGGAAATGAAGATGTTTAGAGATGTTTTCTAGGGAAAATAGAGATGCTTAGCCTTCGGGAGACATAATAGCTGTGTATAAGTGTTTGAAGGGTAGTGATCAAAACTGGTCTGGGTCCTGGAGGAAGAACTAAAAGCAATGAATAGGAGATACAGAGGAAGAAAGTTTGGATCAATAATAGGGGAAAATGTCCTGACAATTAGGAGGTATTATAGGACAGCACTGGCACTGGAGTCAGTGAACTTGAGTTTGTATCACAACATTGTAATTACTACTGTAATTAGACTACTTGTGTGTGACCATGCATGTCACTTTATATCACTATGCCTTAATTTTGTCATCTATAAAATGAAGGGATTGGATGGGATCATTTCTCAGGTTAAGTCCAGTGCAGTGGATACAGTGCTAGACCTTGAGTCAGGACAATACCTCACATACTTTCTAGCTATGTGACCCTGTACAAGTCACTTAACCTCCCTAGGATTCATTTGGCTTATCTATAAAATGTGAAGAATAAAAACAGTTACTACCCAGGGTTTTTGTGAAGGTCAAATGACATGACATTTGTAAAAAAAACCAAAACCAAAACCAAAAAAACTTTGCAAACTTTTACTTGTTCTGTAAATTACCATCACTGTTTTTATTATTATTATTATTATTATTATTATAGAACTGTACAAGATAGAATTAGCGATCTCAGGAGGCAGGGAGACTATAGGTATTTAAGCAAAGGTTGTAGAGTTACTTATTAAATCTGGGGTGGCGGGAAGTTTCTTGTTCAGATGTGAACAATCAATGACCTTTAAGGCCTCTTCCAACTCTGAGATCTTTGATGGACAAATTAATAACAATTCATTTATGCTTCTGTGTCTTAATGGAAGGGCATCAAATACTTTTATAAATATAGAATATCTTCTTCAGATTGTGAGGCAGTATCTAACTTACTTTAAATATAGGTATTAAATATAGATATTAGAGCAACTTTTTCATAGTTATATCAAGTATGAATCACACACATACATACACACATATATGGGGATGGAGGTGGTTGTGTATGAATGTGTATACACATGCACACATATATGGGTGGGGGTGAAGGTTGTGGGTAGGGGTATATTTGCAAAGAGGCTTAATTTGCAAAAAGGCTTAGATATGTTAACTCATTTGATCTATACAACAAGCTCTGAATGTAGACATTATTATCTCCATTTTAAAGTTGAGGAAAATGGAGGCACCCAAAGGTTAAGTGACTTGGCCAGAGTCATACGTCTAGGGAGTGTCTGAAGTGAGATTTGAACTGAGATATTCCTGACCCCAGGTTCTACATGCTAGCCAGAATTGCTACTGTTTGCCCTTTATCTTTCTAGCACCTAGTACATTGTAAGTGTTTAATAAATGTTAATTGAATCGAACCTAGAGAGCTAGAATGCAAAATAGGAACTTTTTATTTCAAAGCTATCACTCATTCTACATCTATGCTATTCTGCTTTTTTCTTAAATAACTATTTTCTTGAATGTATATAGAAATATAAAAGTGTCTACATAAATTGTATGATTTAAGAAAAATAATTTTAAAAATAAAAAGCCATTGAATTTCTAATGAGAATTTATTTTCTCTTATTCATGTAAATTGCACTTTGGTTCATTTACAATTTATAGCTTGGACTAGGCTGTAGTTAGACATTCAAAGAAGTAAAGCGATGGTTATAAGAGCATGAAATAGCTACATTCATGAGTTATTTAAATTATAAATCCTTCCTTTTGCCTTATTTCTATTCTATGAATTTCTAAACTCTATAATACATATTTGCATTTACTCTTACATGTTAGGGGAATAAATTTTGTGGTCTTGGTTAACATTTTACTCTACTTCAAAACATGCACTGGGACAATTGACATTAATGTCATTCTACTTCTCCTTTGTCACGTCACTGCTGCTTTATGCTCTCAATGTTATAAAGAATAAAGTGTACACTTGTAGCTTAAATATATGCACTTAGAAGCCTATAGTCCCAAATTCTCATGACAGCTTAAAATCAGGATAATAATGATGAGTATTTTTATGGAAGAAAGGATAAAGTAAAAATGAAAGTGCATTTCTAAGTGAACTCTTTAATGAATAAAAGGGAAGAGGTGTCAAACATCAATAGGAGGGGGGGCAAAATAATAGAAGAATATTACCCAAATGAGAAGCAAGCAAAGGTAGTGGAAAGTGGAAAAGAAAAGCAACACTGAAATTCTTATAGCACTTTGGTTAATCTAGGAGTTCTGAACAATGGTTTGGCATGGGAACAGAAAGGTGTAAGAAACAAAAGAAAACTCTAGTGTTTCATAGAATCAGGACACATCTGTGTAGAGGGTACTAAGAGTAATATTGAGGACAGTGTCTCAAGAAATTAAAAACAAAACCATAAAAACACTACTAACAGGCATTGCAGGTAACTAAAGGGGATAGAGCAATTATAGTAGGAAAGATGAACAAATTTAGAATCCTCAAGTTTAGATTCTGAGAGGGTATAACAGAAGGATATTGGTATGGTTAAGGATACTTTAAATTTGTTTGCTGAATCCCAGATTTCTAAAAACAATAAGCACTTGAAATTCTAAAGATTTAAATTTAGAAAAAATTAAATAAATTACAACAATAAGAATAACCGAGTTCTAATCACTTTCATGTTTACAAAGTACTTTGTAGATACTTTCACATTTAATCCTAACAACAGATCTTTGAGGTCAGTGTCATTTTTCTCATTTTAGAGATTAAGAAACTAAGAGTCAGAGGAATTAAATAACTTGAGCAGGATTACAAAGTTAGGAAATATCTGAATAAGTATTTCAAGTCAGATGTTTTTGATCCAAAGTCCAGCTCTGACTTTATTACAGAGGAGAATGCTGATGAAATTTGATACAGTGTGGAATAGGTTAAAAATTGAGAAGGAACAAGAGAAATCTGTTGATAATAGAATCATAATAACAATAAAATTAATGATATTTGAGGTATATTTCTAAATTTCTAAGGCTGATTTTGTGGAAGATAGGCATGGAGAATATAGCAAAAATGTTACAAAAATCATTGTGAACTTGAGGGTACATCAAGCCCAGAGAAATAAAGAAAAAGGAATGATGTTAAAATTATAAATAGGTCATCATTCAATGCTAAAATTATCCAAGTTGAAATGTAGGTAAAGGAGAAGGTTGGAAATAATTCAGGAGATAAGGAATTTGGGGGTGCTTCCTTCTAGTAAACTTATGAAGACTTTAAAAAATAATTTCCTTATTTTTAATGAACAAAAATATAGTTTACCTCCCTCATCCCTTCCTCAGAAAAAAATAAAGAAAAATACAACCCAGGTAACTAATACGCATAGTCAAGTAAGACACATCGGTCATCTACAAAAAATTATGTCTCAATCTTCACCCCTTTAGGAACTTTTAGAAATTCAAGGAGAGGGATTTTTAGAAAATGGGACTGAATTTAGTAAAGGACAATTGAAATTGGAGGCTTGGTGTTAGAGATATAAATAAAACACTGTACACTCAGAACAAAGGAAACTCTACTCAGCTAATAGCAATGAACAGAAAACAAGGAGCCCTGTCTGAATTGTGGTTTCAGATGGTTAATGTGTAGAGTGGATTTTGCCTAGTGATAAAGGTTACAGAAAAGTTAAAGCACAGAGCGCATCTGCCTAGCAATAAAGGGTACAGGAAAAAAAACAAAACAAAACCCAGCCTGCTTCTTTTGGGATGTGGATAGCTGAATAAAGACTCGTCCTGGAACTGGCTGTAGAATGAAGGTAAACTACCTAAGATGGTCAGTGATCCCAGGGGTCAGATCCCCAGAAACAGCCACAACAGGAAGGAAATGGAAAACCAGGAAAGCCTAGAAGAAACTTATAACTCTTTGAAATTGAGTCAAAATAATCAAATACAATGAGACATTGAATTTCTAAATTTTTCATTTACCAGTCTATACCCGAAGATTACCTTACAATACAACAAAAATAATTTTACTCTTTGACTCAGATTGTGCTCTATGTATGCTACAATTAACATCTGATGAAACTATCTTGCTATAGAAGAGATAGGAGAAAAGCCAAGAATTTTAGGACCATGGTCACAGAATAATACCCTCCACTCCCCATCTCATTTGAACTAAATGTTGGTAACAATAGATTACCCAAAGAAAATAGTGTCAGGGACACTCCTTAGGAGATCCTGTGTAGTGCAGTGGCATTCAAGCTCCCAATTCACCCCAGAAGAGAAGAGCAATCCACCACATAATGCCCCTTGGTATCACTGATAAAGACAACATCAAACTGGTATGTTTTCTTTTTTTATGATGTTTAGCAGAAGCCAATAATAGGTTAGTTAGCTCTTCAATTGTCTGATTCTCTCTCTTGTTAGCTAATATAGGCAGCATCTTCTGAGACTACCTCACATGATGAGGAAGGCCTTCATTCATTCATTTCTCTGGCTCTCGATTTTATTCATGTAAGGAAATCCTGCTGTGGAAATTTCACTGATGCAGATAGGTCCACCTTTATTATGATGATGTAATAACTGTTCTCAGTCCCTCTAATGCACCCTATCACTAACCTAGCCCCTCTCTAATCATTTCTACCCACCACTGCCATATTAATCTCTTTGATAAACAGCTCTAAGTTTCAAAAGTGTTCAAATATTCTTTAAAGACTGCAGAAGAAAGTCTAAAACCTTTATTTTTGCATTCAAAGCCCTCACAATCAGGCTCCAGTATGCCTTTCATGTCTTATTTCACACTGTCACAACGGTTAATAGTGAATCTGGCCTCAAGAAACACTTTGAAAGATGGTAATAAAATATGATCTTGTAGCAAGATAAAAAGAGGAGATCAGCCCTGAGCATGTAGCCTACCCATAATACCCATGGGCAGAACATTAAAAGTACAAAGTGGATTAGAAAGAGGGATAAGGTTTCAATTACTATATTGATTGATATGTTAGGCAATACAGGCTTTGCATGTACAGTAATGCCATCTGGTATAATAAAATAATTAGATAAATTCATATTTTTTTTTTGTTAGTCCTGTACCCCAATGGCTATCAATCAGTGGACATGTATTAAGCATTGACCATGTTCTAAGTGCTATGTAAAACACCAAGGATACAAAGAAACAACAAAAATAAACCCTGTTCTCAAGAAGCTTACATTATAATGATGAGTATGACCCAAACATAAATAAATATGAAACAAATACAGAGTAGCTTGATGATCAACTTAGAGGTGAAGGCAGTAAAAGTTTGGAGGATTTGGAAAGATAATATTTTAACTAAATCTTAAACCAGAGTTTAAGAGGGGCAAAGGTTATAAGTGAGAGTATTGTAATTGTGCCAGCTTAAATACAAGGAATAGGAGATGGAGCATCAGGTCTGAGGAACAGCAAATAAGTAATTACGGCTAGACTGTAGAAGGTGAAGAAAGAAATGATGTATTAAAACATGGGCAAGATAGAGGGGAAGATTGTGAAGAAAATTAAATGCCCCAAAGAGGAGTTTACATTTGAGCCTAAATAGAGGCAAAAGAGATCCACTGGAAGTTGAGTGGGGGGATATGTGGCATGGTCACACCTATATTTTAGGAAAATCACTTTGACAGTCATAAAAAGGAAGGTTTAGAGTGGGCAGAAATGAGGCAGAGAATCTAATAAGAAGGCTTTTGCAATAGGTCTGAACTAGAATTGTGGCTGTATGAGTAGAGAGGAGATATATTCAAAAGATGCTTTAGAGAAAGAAATTATAAGACTTGGCAACTTATTGAATCAATCAATCATTTCTTTGTGCCAGTTACTGTACTAATTGCTGGGTATACAACCATGAACAATGAAATAATCTTTAATCCCAATTAATTTACATCCTAAGGGGGAAACAATAACTACATTAACATATTCTCTCTCTAGATAGATAAACATATATTTATGAACATATATATATACAAATACACATACACCCAAACACATGCACACACACACATTATACAGAGAGTCTATATATGGATATTTATATACAGGGTACACAAATACACACACACACACATATATACGAACTATTTATAAAGTAATTAAATATAACGTAGTTTGTGAGAGAAGACACTAGCAGCTAGAAGATCAGGAAAAGCTTTTGAAGAAGATTGTGCCCAAGCTGCATATGATGCAGAAATAAGGAGGGAATGCATTCCTGGCATAAGGGATAGCCAGTGTGAAGTTATGGAGATAAAATGTCAGTGAGCAAAGAATAGAGAGAACAGTTAAACTTGGTTCGAAATCAAAGTGTGAGAGCAGAAGTAATGTCCAATGAGGTAGTAAAAATAAATTGGAGTTGGTTGCTTGGAAGAGTGACATGTTTGTGTTCATGGAAAACTACTTTGGCAGCTATAGGTAGCATAGACTAAAGGGAGAGGAAATTATAACAGGGAGATACATTGTGAGACTGCTTCAATAGTCTAGATGAGAGGTGATAAAGGTCTAAAGTTGGTAACTGTGTGAGTAGAGATGAGCTATGTATGAGAAGTATTTTGAAGGTATTGGTTAGCTATATGGGGTGAAGGAAAATGACAAATTGGGAATAATGCCATAATTATGAACCTGAGACAGTGGAAGGATGATGATACCTTTGACAGAATAAAGAATTTTGGAATTAGGGAGGGTTTAGGTGGGAAAATAGTGAGTTCAGTTTTAGACATGTTGATTTCAAGATGTCACCAGGACATTCAATTTGAAGTGTCTAATAGGCAACTTGTGATCTAGGACTGAAGCTGTGGGGGTGGGGAACATGTGAGGTGAGCGAAAGAGAACACTTGAAAATACCAAGGTTGCTAATCTGGGTGACTGGAAGGTTCATTACATCAAATGCAATTGAGAAGTTTAAAAAGGGCAGTTGGGGGGGGCGGGGAAGATAATGATTTCTATTCTAAAATAGAAGAGTTGAGAAGTAAAACCCATTCATTCCTTGTTTCAACTTATATTCCTAATATATGTCTAACTTGGTATAATCACCATTCATGCATTCATTTATTCATTAACTCCTTTGAAAGAATATCATCTGTATCACACCCTTCAACTGTGAGTGTTCCACATGATTCTGTCTGAGGCACTCATCTCCTTCCATACATAACTTTCTCTCTTGTTAACTTCATCATCTCCCATGGATTTGACTTTCATATTAATGCAAATGATTCACATATAATAATATGTGTTTGAGTATGCATAGATACACAAGTAAATGTGAATACATGTATTGTTGTTGAGTTCTTTAAGTAGTGCCTGACTCTTTATGACATATGTCTATGTATTGATAAACAGACATGGAGAGTCCCATTTTTTTCCCTGATTTTCACTCCTGAATCAACTATTAGATGTTTAATACTAGATAGCTCAGAGACATCATAAATTTAATATATGCAAAATAACGCATTACCAGTTCTCCAAATTTCACTATTTCTGTCAATGACATCACTGTCTTAGTGACCCAGGTTCATAAAATTTGCATTACTTCTCAGCTCCTCACTTTAGTCCACTAAATTTTGTTAATTCTATCTTTACCATAATTTTCACTTCTAAATCTTTTTTTCTCTATTTATTTATCACAGCTACTGTGATAAATCAGGCTCTCATGACCCCTCACCTAGATTGCCAAAGCAGGCTTTTAAATGGTTTCCCTTACTCAGGTCTCTCACCAATCCATCCTCTGTGCTACTGCCAAAGTAATTTTCTTTAAGTACAGATCTGACAATGTCACTCCCCTCTACAATCAATGTAGGGCCTTCCTATTTCCTCGACGGTAAAATATAAATTCTTGTTTAGCTTTCAAGACAGTTCACAATTTGCTCCTTACTTATCTTTCCAGTTTCATTGTACATTACTCTTTCCTGCACTCAAGAGTTCCAGCCAAACTGGCCTTCTCTATGTTTCTCACATCAGCATTATTTCCTGTCTCTGTGCCTTAGCACCGGCCACCCCAGATGTTAGGCAAGCCCTCCTTCCTTACTTCTACTTCTTAAAGTCCCTCTCTTCCTTTGAGATGCAGCTCAAGCAAAACCTTCTCCATCAAGCCTTTAGTGATTTACTTCCTTCTGACTTTTAGTGTTCTTCAAAGAAACTACATCACACCTAGCCACTCTTTACATATTTTTATTTATTCACTTTATATTTTTGCTAGGTATATTTATATAGGTGCCTGATATCTCTTTTATTACAGTATACACTCCTTGTGAGTAAAGATTATTTCATTCCTTGTACTTATATCCCCAGCATCTAGCACAGTGCCTGGTACATTGCCAGCACTTAATGAATGCCAGCTGATTGATACATACATATGTATACGTATATATCTGCAGTTATATATTGCTGACAATATACAGTAAAATTACCTAGTACAATCAGTGTCAAATCCATACCTAAAATCCACTTCCACATACAAATCCAACACTTCCAAGCTTCTCTATAGGACTGTTGATTAATTTTCAGAGATTGGTGTTGCTTTGACAGGGGACCTTTTTTCCCCTAGAGAATTTTGGTTTAAAAGGTCTTGTGTTATCATTTTTTCTGCTTTTTTTAAAGTAAAAATTTGAAAATTACAGTATAATTTTGACTGTAAAATCAGAGATGATTATAAAATAAAATGAAACAAATTTCAATTTGTAGAAAGCTAATCCAGATGCCACACAAAGATTTCTATAACTGCTATCAATATAGTAATCATTTCTGGTTTTTATACTATTAGGTCATATTCATATTTCTCTGGCTACAGAACTATGTACACATCAGCTACGTGCAATACAATTAGAGACACTGCAATGAGGAGGGGTGAGCTGACAATTCCATTTAGTTCAAACATATTTGATATTTCAAATTATATAATCAATCTGGCACCAATATTAATGCTTTCGGCAATTTTACCAGACAGTTCACAGCCATTCACTTCATTGTGTTGAAGTAGATAAGATAAACATCTTATCTTAACATCTTAACAGTATCAGTATAAATAATAGTACCTTGTAGGGAAATAGTACATTACAATTTAAAAAGCACTGTACATATATATTATCTTATCTAATTAGCACATCAAGCTAATAAAACAAAAGAGGCAGATACTATTGTCTCCATTCTAAAGCTCATAGGATTCTATATTATTAGAATTGAAGGAAGAGAAAAAAGCATAGTCTCTTGAAGTCTTGTAATTAGAAAATGACAGAACTTGAAATTGAATCCAAGTCTTCTGATCCTAAGTAAAGGGGTCATTCACTTCAATAATGTACATTTCAAAGTTAAGGAACCTGAGTGTCAGAAATGTTAAATGACTTACCCCCCATGACTTATGCCTTGACTAATAATTTTAAGGATCATCAACTTTTTTTTTTCCTAACTAAAGTCTTTTTAGGATTCTCAGGTTTCTGGGGATAAGAAAAACAAACTCCTTCCCAGCTAGATTAGATTAAATTTTGGGGAGTTCTACTTGGTAACCACATGTTTAATAGATACTTGATCAATTATCAGTGGATCAATTGTTCTATCCTATGAAACCATGCAAGAAAGGGTAGATAAATGGTCACTTTTAAATGTAAAACGTTAAAAGTAATTCTGAATAGCAATCTCTTAAAGCCAGAAAGAAGACAATTAAATAAGCTGACTCCAGGAATTTGGGAAAACTACAATGCTAAATGACTTAAATAGTCATAAAGTTAGTGAAAAGGATAAGGTTCTGATCCAGGTCCTCTGACTCCAAACCTACTGTTCCTTACATTGCATTCTGTTACCATGAAGTGCTCTTTTAATTATATCATACTGTGTATGTATATACACATATATATGCATATATTTAGCTATATATGTTTATATACATGTATATGTATATATAGAGAGAGATAAATACATATATTACACATATATGCACATATGAAATTCAGAATTCCCTAAGACTTAAATTTGTAGAATTACTGATTTGCCATGGTTAAAGGACGCTTCTCACCAATGAACAGTTACTATATGTCATACATACTTACACACACACACATTTTCCAAAGATTTATTAAAGTTCCATATGATATTTCAATCAATCAGATAGTAAACATTCTTACCTTTAAAGAAGACAAAATTTCCATCACTGTTTTCATATACTGCATCAATACTTGGAGGCAATCCCCGCCAGAAATAAGTAATTTGCATGGGGTATCCATCCATCACCCTGTTGTTCCTCACTCGCCAAAACCACTGGTCCTGGAAACCAAACAGAAGTTTCTTCAGCAAATACCTTTGCTCAAGGTCATTCTCAGCCTTTATATTTTAATAAAGCTACAAATGCTAAAAACCCAAGGAATTTACAATGACTATAAAATATGGCTTTTTATCAACCCACCCAATTCACAGGCTAGATAATCTGTATGTCATATCTTAAATACAGTTCTTCAAAATTTCATGACTTCTTCATTTGTTGGGGTATCCTTGCTACTGATACAGATTGCAGTCCTTCTATACTTTAATTGGTAGACATGAATTTTGGGGGGACCACAAATAAATCATCATTTGGTTCCCAACTCTCTGGCAATAAGCATATCTTCAGATCCCAGAAATATATTCTACATTGAACCTGCACTTGAAGTCTTTCTAGATTGTCAGGACCTTGAAATTAATTGGCATAGCCTTTGACGGCTCAGGGTTACTTCCATGTTACAAGGAAGGATCAAAAAGGTTTCAGTGGAGGGAACCTCATATATAATAACAAAAATAATAGTGATATTTAGAATTTATACATTACTTTCCAGGGATTATTTCATTATTTTACTCGTATCCTTGTAACCCAGCATAGGACTTGGAACATAATACATGTTTAATAGAAACTTGATCAATCATCAGTAGATATCTTATCCTACGAGATCATGCAAGAAAAGGTAGATAAGTGATCAATTTTAAATGTAAAACTTTAAAAAGTTCTAAATAGTAATGATTTAAAGAAATAGAGAGGACAATTAAATAAGCTGACTCCAATCATTTGAGAAAACTACAAGAATCATTACACCTGAAATTCAATAGATAAACAAAATCTTATCTTCAGAAAGCCAACTAGGATAGACAAATGTAAAGAAAATAGAACAATCATTCTTCCTGCTTGGCATAAGCAACATGAATAACTATCAATAATTCCTAATCCATGAATGGACGGTTATAACCAACTCACAAGGTGTCATAGACAACGGAAACTCATAATCAAAAGGCACCCAGCATCCATTAACCTCTACCTAACCATATTTGACTAGTGGTTATTCAATATTTATTCCAAAGTCTTTAATTATCTTTTTTTTTCTGAAGTAGACCATTCTACTTTTTAAATGCTCTAATTGTTAGATTTTTTTTTTAATTTATGAATTAGCTCCGTAGTGTGGACTAAGTGTCAGCTCTAATATCAAAGGGCATGAGATCGAATTCTGATTTAGGTTTTTACTACCTGTGTGGTCTTGGGCAAGCCAAGATACTTTCCTGGGCCTTGTTCCCCCTAAATCAAGGAGCCATAGGGTTGAACTAGATGACCTTTAAGTTCCTTTTCATTTCCAAATTCTATGATTTTAAGACTGTCACCCTATGATTTTAATCCATTGCTTGTAGTATTGTCATGTAGAAGTCGAATATCTCTTTCATATGACAGTCATTCAAATATCTGAAAACAGAAATCATTTCCCCCTAAATCTTCTCCTCTTCAAGACAAAAATTCCCACTTCTCTCATCCCATTCTCATAAATTGTTACTTCCACTGTCTTAGTCACAGTGCTCTTGATTCTCTCAAGTTCTTTTCCATTCATCTTAAGATGTGTAATTTGTATGCCTTGACTCATAATTTTAAGGTTCATCAATTTTTTTTTTCTAACCAAAGTCTTTTGAGGATTCTCAGGTTTCTGGGGATAGGAAAAATGAATCCTTTCCCAGCTAGATTAGATTAAATTTTGGGGACTTCTACTTGGTAACTTTTAAAATTCACTTTTCTCTGGTTAAGATGCATTCCCTTTTCTTCCATACTGTTTAGTAAGAGAACTGAGCCACAAAGAACTTAAGCTGCTTTCTTATAGATATTATAATTAAAGCTTTAAATATTAAGAAAGGTAAATCCTAGACGAAACTTTTCCCACAAACTTCTCTTACAAAAGAAACATATTGATCATCCAACACAATCCTATAAAATCCCATTTGATTTGAACTGTGCTGATAATAGTATATCGTCATAGATATGTGGGGATATTCTACGATGAATTAGAGGATTGCTAACAATGAATATCCAGGATTCTCACAGTGAAGCAGAAACTTGCTTCATTAAAAGGAATCAAAACTTTAAATGTTAAAATTTCCTATTCGTATGGGTTTGGTGAGAGAAGAGCTACAAAGAATTTTTTTTTTATTGTTGGGTACTGGTAGAGAATTTTATTTCATGTCCTTCTCCTATCTAGGTCATTCCTCTCCCGCCCCATCAGTGAATAGAATTATAGAGATACAATGGTCTATAATCTAGTTTAATTCCCTGCCTAAAGGTAGGTGAAAAGTTAAACCAACCAAGACAAATAGTTATAAAGTTCCTTTTTGGCAATTTCTAGAAATATAGACTCTACAAATTCCCTTTGTAGTATTTTATGGTGTTTTATCAATCAAGATATGATATGGTTCCACTGGGATGCTTGAGGCTGTTCTCTACAGTTCTCTGAAAACAGCAGTTTGATTACAATAGTCCCTGTAAGATAGACTATATACTTCTTGCTATAGATGAGTCAATTGACTTACTGAGGCATCATGTAAAGGAAAGAAAAAAAGAAATGCCTAGAATAACTGAATGATTCCTGGTCATGTTTCACCTCCTGATGGTTCTCTCATATTGGTGGTAATCTAGAGCTAGCAATAAGAAAAATTTCTAAGAGCTACTCACATTCATATGCTTCCCTATATTTAAAAGGAACATATTATTTGAGTTATATTTATTTGTAAAACTGTAATAGACTACTAAAATCAGTCACCTCCAACCCTCCCAAGGCATGGTTACTAAAAATGCAGGACAAATCAGCATTGCCAAATAATTACCGCATTCTAGGAAGAAATGCCTGAAAAGAATTTTTGCATGGTGCTCAGAATTAAAAGCTAGAGAATGGAAATATATGGCAGTTATATTAAAAAAATCCTGAAAATTCACGATCTTTCTCACTAAAACAGTAACAATGACATACATACACAACGTATACATTCTCCTCTACAGCAATGTTAAACTCTTAACAACACATCTAAAGAATATTGATGGAGCCTCTTCATCAGGGCAAATACGCTAGGGTTACAGAATAGAGAAGCAAAATAAACTGAAATCATTGAATGATTTTTCTTTTTAGCTTTTACTATTTCAGAGCATCATTGGCAGAGATTCAGATTGTGGTTACATAGATTATGGCACCAGTCAAATAAAACCACAACTTTAAGTTTAATCAAAAGTCACAGTCAGATTGTTGTGGAAGGACTTCTGCAATAAAGGGTATAAACACAACCTCTACGGAAAGTCTATTATCATTATACATGTCTGAAAAATTAAGACAAACAAGGACCTTAGCTCTGGAATCATAGGATGTGAGTTCAAGTTGTTCTTCAGTCACTACCTATGAAAATTTGGGAACATTACTATCTTCCATAGGCCTCAGTTTTCTCATTTATAAAATGTGGTTGACTCTGAAGTCCTTTCCCACTTTGGTTTTATATTTATGTATGTCATATGACTCCAAATCATTCAAGGAACCACAAAGACAATGGTAATAAAACAACTTTAAAAAATAATAATTCTTACTAGGAAAACTAATTATTGAAAGCAAGAGGACTAGATGTCTTGCGTTGATTAGAAATCCTGCTTTGTGACCATGTGCACCTCTATTTATCATACCTTCTTTTATCCCATTGTGGACAGGGGCAAGAGACAGTTGTGAAACATTCATTTAATAACTAATACTAATTAAAACTTAAAAGAAGAAACAAAGCTATTGACAAAATGGTATGTTAAACTGGGGTTTCTGTTAAGTACTTTCTTACTAAAAATACATTGTGTTGACAGCAGGAAAGCCAACTCTTTTCTGTCCGCAGCTCAAACACTTAAATGGATCAGAAATTTCATCAGTGTGGGCATTAAAGATGGCAAACCATCTACCCTTGGCCATCTTGAGCAACTCAGTACAATGTCTTCTTTAATCTTGACAAAGAATGTTAGCCTAATACAAGGTAGTCTGGCTCAAAATCATAAGAAGATCTCATTAAACATATGTACACACACAGAGAAAGGAAAGTCCTTTACTTTTTTTCTCTTTAATAACATTAAGTAGTGCAAGACAAATCTAGATTTGAGACCTATATGAGGAAAAGTATGTCTGCCATTCAAATAAAGGGATAATACAACTGCAGAATGTATTGGTTTTAAGTTGTTTATTTCTTTGTTTTTCTAAGTAATACTGAAGTTGCACTTGGTGTATGCTCTTTCACTTAAAGTCTCCACTGGCCTCAAGATGACAGACTGGAGCTAGAAAAGTGGCATGTGACCAAAGAATAGTGTAAGTGATTCTTGTAAGGGTCAAATATATATATATTCTTTTTCTTAATTTGCATGTGTCCCATTCGATAGTCTGGTAAAGCTTATGGACTCTTTTCAGAAAAATTGCATAATTGCATAAAATAAAATATATAGAATTTAAAAAATGTTGAAAAAGTTATCAATTTTTTTTCTTTTTAAGTTCATAGACTCTAGGTTAAGAACCAATGAGGAATCTGGCTTTGGAATTTAAGCTTTATTCTCTGTAGTAATGGAATACTTCCCAAGTCAGGTCAACTATTTAAGATTAAGAGTAGAAGAAAAATAAAAGGAAAGAAGAGTTTTATGCATAATTTAACAGTTAAAGAATCCTTAATTCAATTTATGAGGGAATTTTCTTCACGGATGTTGATTACCACTTCTCCAGGCCCTGTGTTCCCATATGATTTGTCCTGAATCACTAGCCTAGTATTTGCAAAAATCAAGTCCAAGGATGGACTAATGTGTTTGAGCTCTTTCAGCTGTTTGTTTGTTTGTTTGTTTGTTTTAGAATCCTGAGTGTGTCAATGCAGAACAAGGATTAACTATGTTACTCCTTATGTGATTTTTCATTCTCACTTCATGACCAGTCAAATCCTTCTCTGATCCGACATGTCCTTGATGTAGTATATGACACTTTCCCAACTCATCTATAAATTCTATCTAGTTTCAGAGATTAGCCTAAGGCTCACAAATGAATCACCTGTCTGTAGTCATACAGCTCGCATCATAAACAGGATCATAACTCAGTCTTCTCATTGTCAAATCCAGCATTTATACACTCAGGTACTCCACTAAAAGGTTAAACAGGAATTAAATTTACCATGTCTAAGGAGAATGCAAAGATGGCAATGAGAAAGAAGCAGAAACAGAGTAGTACTAAATTGATAGGTAACCTAAAATGTGGCTATGGATGGGCTATACAGTCAGGTTTCAAAGAGAGCAGAGACTTGGAATAAGGGAAAGAATGGCAACCCATGGCTAAGAGGTCTGGTAGTACTCAAGGATATTAAACCTTTGCTTGTTACTTCCCCATTTAATCAACTTTGGTGTCTCTTTATCACCTCCAGGATTAAATTTAAAGATCTATTTGGCATTCAAAGCCCTTCACAACTTGTTCCCCTCCTACCTTTCCAGGTTTCTTACAACTTACTCCTACTTTCACCCCTACCTCACCCCTCTTATACTCTGTGATTCAATGAAACTGGCCTCCTTGTTTTTCTTCCAACAAGACGGTCCATTTCCCAACTTCAGGTATTTTTACCAGGTTTTCCTCATGCCTCAAATTATCTTCCTCCTCATGTTATTCTCATAACTACCTTGCCTTTATAAAAGCCTGTAACTCCAAGCAAAAGCAATGTCCAGGTTTTGATTAGGAGCATAGTAGCTGTCCATATATTCAGTAACAAATTAAGGAAAAACATTCATAGAAAAAAGAAAATCAAAATACAGAGTAACTCAATCATTTAGTACATTCTCAGTTCAATCACAAAGTACGAAAGTAAA
>CM053580.1:462362711-462373440 GCA_028627135.1 Pseudochirops cupreus
AATATCCGGGCAATTCTCCCTAAGAATTTCTTGGAAGATGCTTTCTAAGTTCTCTTTTTGATCATGGCTTTCTGGTAGTCCAATAATTTTTAAGTTGTCTCTCCTGGATCTGTTTTCCAGGTCAGTGGTTTTTTCAAGGAGATTGCCCTCTATTTTTTCATTTGTTTGGATCTGTTTGATAGTATCTTGTTTTGTTTTATTTTTAACAAAGTCTTGAATGTCTGACAGTTGATCAAATGATTTTTTTTTTCATACAAGATTCTGTTTAACTTTGCTGGGTATGATATTTCTGGCCAGAGCCCCAGATCTTTTGTTCTTTGATATAGGATTATAAGACTTGAGGTCCTTTAGTGTCTCTGCAGCTAGGTCGTGTGCAATTCTAATTGTGGTACCATCATATTTAAGATTTTTTTTCTTGTTGCTTTTAATATTTTATTCTTGAGCTGGGAGTTTTGGATTTTGACTATAATATTCCTATGAGTTTTTCTTTAATTTCCTTTAATTATTAATTGTATCATCACATCAAGATTCTTTTTTTATCATAGTTATCATTTTTATCACTTTATCATTTTTATCATTTTTTATTACAGTTTTATCATAGTTTTCAGAGAGACTGATTATTCTCTTCTTGATCTGTTTTGTAGATCCATCGTTTTTCTTATGTTTCATTTTCCCTTTTATTTTTTCATTCTTCATATTTTGTTTAATTATTTCTTGAACTCTTATAACTTTGCTGGCTTCACCTTGTCCAAGTCTAATTTTCAAGGTGTCATTGTCTTCCTTATGATTCTGGGTCTCCTCTTATAATTGGTTTACTTTTTTTTACATATCTTCTTTTTTGGATCATTCTTTTTTTTTTAAGTTTTACTTTATCTCTCTCCTTTGATTTTTAAAGACTTTTAAACACATTCTTCTATGAATTCTTTTTGGGCAAGTGACCATTTGATGTTACTCTTTGGGGTAGAAGAGGGTTTCTTTGCTTCAGTGTCCTCCTCTGATGATGAACCCTGGATTCTTTCACCTTTGCCTCTGCATTTTTTGTAGTAATAGATTCATTTTCACAATCACCTCTAGCCCTGGGTCAGGAGGAATGGTGTATTTTGCCCAAGATCTTCAGTTCTCCCATCTAGCCTGAAACCAAAGCCAAACTTCCAGTCTCTTGTACGTGCCCACAGTCAGGGGCATTCTGCCCCACTGCTTCTGCACTTATCAGGCATGTGCTGTTTTCTTCTCTGCGCCCCCCCACCCCCCCCCACCCCCCCCCCCCAAGCACTCTGCCCTGGGCCTCCCACTGCTCTCTGCAGCACAGCTGGGTCTGGTGTTCCTTGTCAGCAGAAGTTCCCTCTATCTTCCCGAGGCTCAGATGACCAACTCCTCTCACTATGAGGGGGAGGGTGGTGGTGGTGGTGGTATAAAAGTTCCCGGGACCTGGGCAGCCTCCCAAACCAACTAACCCCAGGACTTGCCACTTGCAGTTACTGTGGACCCTAGCCTGGAGATGTTTACTCTTCACAGGAACCAAACCCCATCCTGGGATTTTTCTTTGGATCTTCTGGAATTCTCCCAGGAAGACCTCTGTTGTGCTCTCATTCTTATTTATTTTTACTCCCACTTTGTTGACCCTAAGGTGCAATTTTATCTCTTTTGTGGGGGAAAATCTTGAGATCTTGGAGTTTTCTGTCCTACTCTGCCATCTTCCTAGAATCCTCTAGGCAATTTTCTAACACCACAGTTACAAAGAAGGTACTGAGCTGCATTGGTATAAGTTTCTTCTCACAGGAGCTCTCAATCTATGAAATCAAAGGTCCACTCCATATCGCTATACTTCTTTATGTGTTAAATCCCGGTAAAGTTCCCTGAAGGCAGAAGTTGTTTTTTTGTTTTGTTTTGGATTGTTGGGTTTTTTTTTTGTATTTAAATTCCCAATGCTAGTACGGTCCCTAACATATAAAAGGTGCTTAATTAAAGCTTTTTTTGATTAATTGATTGATTAGTTAGAAATTACTGGCAGGAATGTTGCTCTACAAATGTGTACTGTAAGATGTTTTTGCAACTTAATAAGTATTACGGACATCTCTGAGGCACAAGGGTTGGCACTTGGCCAGAGTTTTAGTGTTAAGTAGGATTTAAAACTTTAGTCCAGATTTAAAACCTGATGTTCTAACTCAGATCAACAAACTTGTTGACTAGATTCACTAAACATTATTTACAGTCTCAACTGAACACTCACTGCAACAAGACAATCCTTACACACCTTCAAAATAAATTCCCTATACCACTGACCACAGCAGTTGCATACATTTTCATCTTTCTCCAAACTGCCCACAGCACACTTCCCAACAAACTTGTCTAATAAAAATTGAGCCTATTTTCAGTTTTCCTCTTCTCCTTGCCTCATCTTACATCATCAGACATGATCTCTTTTTGTTTCCTCCTTTAGCCCTCTCTCACTTGAAAAGGTTGCCCTTTTCTAGGCCAAGAGAAGTCCTTTGCTATGCAATAATGCTTTGCAACCTCATAATTCAATAAAAACTGCTCTCTAGTATTACCAATGATGATCTTACGGCCTTTTCTCAGTTCTTATGCTTCTTGATGTATAATATTTGACACTGTTCAACTCCTCACCCATGGAAATTCTCCTCCCTTGGTTTTTATAACATCCCTCTTTCATGGCTGTTCTCCCAAATGTCTAAGAGTAATTTCTCACTATCCTTTACTGGATTCGGAACAATCCTACAAATCATGAATATTCTCCAAAGATCTGTCTTGGATCTTCTCTGTATTTATAATAAACAACATCATGCTTGATCTCATCACTTCCTATGGTTTTTATTAGCATATCTATACAAAGGAGTTTCAATTGTATTTGTTTGTGTAGTCTTTCTCTTGAGCTCCATTCTTCCAACTGCTATTAATATATATTTTTCTATTCAGGTTATAAAATCTGTTTGATAGTTTCTATCTAAATTCTTCTTTAAAGATTCAAGTTTCTCTCTTAAACCACACTGGAACATTCAGCTGCCATTCCATTCTCTCCTGGGAATCCACAGAGTTCTGGGGTTCATCAGACATTTCATTTTCGTGGTCTTACAATATTTATTTAACTAACTATATTTGCAATCATTTGGATTTTTTTTTTTACTCAATTTCTGAGTTAATCAGCTTCTGCTCTGGTTTTAACTGACTTTTTTTTCCTTCTGAGATATTTTGTGCTCTTTTTTTCCCTTTTATTTCTCTGTCATTCACTTTCCTAATTCTTACCCTTTGACAATGGGCTACTCAATCAATCACTTGATATTTAATAAACAACTACTGTGTGACAAGCCCTGTGCTAAGCACTACAGATACAAAAAGAGGCAAAAGATAGTCCCTGCCCTCAATCTAATGGAGGAGACATTATGCAAAGAAATACAGAAAAAGTAACATATACAGGATAAAAAAGAAATAATTAACAGAAGAAGGTCACTATAATTAAGAAGGGGAGTACTGCTTCCTGTAGTAGGTGGGACTTTAGTTGGGATTTAAGGAAGTCACGGAGGCAGAAGTCAGAGTAGAGGAGGGAAAGTATTCAGGCATGGGGGATAGCCAAAGAGAATGTGGAAACTGGAAAGATGGAGAGCCTTGTATATGGAGCTGCAAGAAGGCAAATATCATTAGATGAAAGAGTATATGTCAGAGAGTAAGATAAAAGAAGATTGGAAAGGTAAGAGAGGTCTAAGCAATGGAAAGCTTTAAATGCCAAATGAAGCATTTTGTATTTGTGCCTGGAAGCAACAGGAAACCACTGGAGTTTGTAGAGTAGAGAAGTGAAATGTTGGACTTATGTTTTTAGGAAAATCACTTTAGCAGTGGAATGAAGGATGAACAAGAGTAGAGAGAAGCTTGAGGCATGTAGACACACCAGCAGGCTGTTCAAACAGTTCAGCTATGAGATGATGAGGACCTGTACTAGGGTGAATGAATTGTCAGAAGAGACAATAGGAAGTATCTGAAAGACCTTGCAAAGGCAAAATTGGCAGGTCTTGGTAACAGATTGAATATGGAGGTGAGAGATAATGAGGAATGCAGAATGACCCCTATATTGGGAGTCTAAGGAATGTGGTGGATGGTATTGCCCTCTATAGTAATAGGGAAGGAATGGGTAGTTTAGGGGAAAAGATAACAAGTTCTCTTTTGGACATATTGAGTTTGAAGTATCTACTGGACATACAATTTGAGATATCTGAGAGACACCTGGAGATAACAGATGGAGGTCAGCAGAGAGACGGAGGCAGGAAAGGTAGATTTGAAAGTCATCAGCATAGATACCGTAATTATATCCATGGAAGCTGATGAGAGCAATCACCAAGTGGAATAGTATAGAGGGAGAAGAGAAGAGGATCCAAAACAGAACCCTAAGGGACACCCATGGCTACATGGTGAGATCGAGAAGGGAATCCAACAAAAAAAAATTACAGAAAAAGGAACCATCAGATCAGTAGGAAGAAAAACAGAGGAGAGTGGTGTCACAAAAAGCTATCAGAGTATCAAGGAGAAGAGAGTGATCAACAGTGTCAAAAGCTACAGAGAAGTTAAGGAGATTGAGAATTATGAAATTCACTAGATCTGGCAAATAAGAGATCATTAATGGGTTATGAAGGATTAAGAAGAGAACAGAAGGAAAGAAAGTAGAGGAACCTATTGTAGATCATCTTTTCTAGGTGTTTTGCTACAAAAGGCAGAAAAGACATAAGATGATAGTGGGAGTGAATGGATTAAGTAAAGGATTTTTTTCAGGATAGGGGAGACATGGGTATATTTGTGGGCAGTAGGAAATGAGTCAGTAGAGAGAGACTGAAAATAAATGAAAGACTAGGGAGGACAGAAGGGGTTGGAGGAAAGGGGATGGAATAGGACTGCGTAAAACCTGTGTTGGTCTCCTCCAGCGTGGGAGAATTAACTTTCCCCAAGGCTCAGTCCCTAAGGCTAGTAACTTCTTGAAGGATGAGATTGTATCCATCCCTATGCTGGTCAGTTCTCCTTCCAATCCATTCCAGTACTATATACTAACCACTTTCCTACTTCTCTCCATTCTTTGATTTTTTATTTGTCAGTAGTTGCATATTTAGGGAAGGATAGAGTGTTTTTAGGGCAGTTTCTGTCATCATTGGATACCATAATTTAAGAATCACCCATGGAATGCTTCATAAAATTCAAAAAAAAAAAATAAGTAAAGCAACAAAAGCTCACGTATACAAAAGAATGAGGAGAAAAGCAGGAATGAGTAAATTATAGTATTATTGGATCTCAATCTGTATTATAAGGAAGTCATCACAAAATCTGTGATGAACTGGTGTGAAGGATAGAGAAATAGTGGGGCTGAGCAAAGATGGAGGAGTAAAAGCAAGAACTTACATGAGCTCGTCATCAATTACCTCAAATACCTGTAAAAATGACTCTGAACAAATTTTAGAGCTACAGAACCCTCCAAAAGATGGAATAAAATAAATCTCTAGCTGAGGACAGCCTGGCAAACCAACAGGAAGGGTCTATTGCACCAGGCTGGGAGCAGAGCACAGTCCCACGTGGGCTGTCCTGGTACAGACTGGCAGCACAGACCAATCAGAGCAAACCTCAGGGGATCAAATCACTGACAGCTGTGGTGTTTTCTAGACTATCTCAACTCAGAAATGACAAAAAGAAAGTAAAAGGTCAACGGGGAAACTGTTGGAATTGGGTGAGAGAAAAGTGTGGTCGACCCCTCTCCCCAAGGTGGTGGAGGTGGCAGCAGTTGCAGCTGCCACTGCTGCAGCTGCTTCCTGAGCTCCAGACCTACAATTGGTGGCAGGACCAAGAGACTGACCAGAGTGTAATTGCAGAAATCTCTCCACTGGCACTGAGGCAGGATTCTCTTGCTTTGCTCTGCTTGGATCTGGGTCACAGTCTGGGGTGGTGGTCCTGGGGTGAGGAGCATTGGCATGGCAGAGCTTATTGAGGCTGTGGAGAGGCAGTCCTCCTCATAGTTCTTAGGCAGGTGCCTAGAAGAAGCTCTGACAACAACTGTGCAAAACTCCAGAAATTTGGGACACAGCACTCTCCACTCTGGAAGCAGAGTTCTACTGTGGCAAAGAGCTCAATAGTCAAGAATTTGGCTGGCAAAATGAACAGACAGAGGAAGAGAAATCAGACTACAGAATCTTTTTTGATGACAAAGGGGATCAAAACACAGAACCAGAAGAAGACACCAAAATGAAAAGCCCTCCATCAAAAGCCTCCAAGAAAAATAGGAACTGGTCTGAGGCCATGGAGGAGCTCAAAAAGGATTTTGAAAATCAAGTAAGCAGAGGAAAAACTGGAAAGAGAAATGAGAGTGCAGCAAAAAAAAAAATCATGAAAAACAGGTCTACAGCTTGCTAAAGGAGACCAAAAAACACTGAAGAAAATAACACCTTAAAAAAAGGACTAACTCAAATGGCAAAAGAGGTCCAAAAAGCCAATGAGGAGAAGAATGCCTTCAAAAGCAGAACTGTCAGATGGAAAAGCAGTTAAAAAGTTCACTGAAGAAAATAATTCCTTTAAAACTAGATTGAAGAAAACAGAAGCTAATAATTTCATGAGAAATCAAGATATTATAAAACAGATCCAAGTGAATAACAAAAAATAGAAGGAAATGTGAACTATCTCATTGGAAAAACCACTGGCCTGAAAAAATAGATACAGGAGAAGATAATTTAAAATTTTTTGGACTGAAAGCCATGATAAAAAAAAAAGAGCTTAGATAGCATCTTTCAAGAAATTATCAAAGAAAACTGCCCTGATATTCTAGAACCAGACGGTAAAATAGAAATTTAAAGAATTCCCCGATTGGCTCTTGAAAAAGATCCCCAAAAGAAAACTCCTAGGGATATTATAGGCAAATTCTAGAGCTCCCAGATCAAGGAGAAAATATTACAAGGAGTTAGGAAGAAACAATTTGAGTCTTGTGAAAACACAATCAGTATAACAGAAGATCTAGTAGTTTTTACATTAAAGGATCAAAGGGCTTGGAATATGATATTCTGAAGGTCAAATAATTTAGGATTAAAACCAAGAATCATCTATCCAGCAAAACTAAGTATAATACTTCAGGGGAAATTAAGAATATTCAATGAAATAGAGGACTTTCAAGCATTCTTGATGAAAAGACCAGAGCTGACTTTCAAATACAAGAATCAACATATACATGAAAAGGTAAAGAGGAAATAGAAATCATAAGGAACTTATTAAAGTTGAACTGTTTAAAATACTACATGGAAAGACAATATTTATACCTCATGAGAATTTTCTCAGTATGAGGATAGCTGAAAGGAATATGTGTGTGTGTGTGTGTGTGTGTGTGTGTGTGTGTGTGTGTGTGTGTACCTGTATACATAGAGGCCACAGGGTGAGTTGAATATGAAGGGATGATATCTTAAAATAAAATTAAGAGGTGAAAGGAATATATTGAGAGAAGGAGAAAGGGAGTCATAGAACAGGGCAAATTATCTCACATAAAAGAAGCAAGAGAAAGCTATTACAATAGAGAGGAAGAGCACAGAGGTGAAAGGGAATGAGTAAATCTTACTCTTATTGGATTTGACTTAAGGAGGGAGTAACATACATACTCAATTGAGTATCTTACCCTACAGGAAAATGGGGGGAAGAGGGTAAAAGGGGGGAATGATAGAAGGGAGGGCAGATTGGGAGAAGAGACTGTCAGAAGCAAACACTTTTGAAAAGGGTCAAAGGAGAAAATAGAATAAATGGGGGGCAGGACAGGATGGAGGGAAATATAGTTAGTCTTCCACAACATGACTACTATGGAAATGTTTTGCATAACTACACAGGTATAACCTGTATTGGATTACTTGTCTTCCCATTGGATGTGGGTGAGGAGGGAAGAACTCAACGTTTTAAAAACAAATCTTAAAAAATTGCTGTTACATGCAACCAGGAAATAATATATATAGGCAATGAGGCATAGAAATCCATCTTTCCCTACAAGAAAGTAAGGGGTCAGAGGGTAAGGGGAGCAAGGGGGGAGGGGATGTATGAGAGGGTAGACTGGGGGGGAGGAGTAATCCGTATGTTTGCCATCTTGTGTTGGGGGGCAGGTGAGAGATGGGGAGAAAATTTGGAACTCAAAATCTTGTGGAACTGAATGTTGAAAATTAAAAATAATAATAAATTCTAAAAAAATAAGAAATAAAACAACAAAAAAGAATAGAGAAATAGATGAGCGAATGGATGAAATAAGTCCAAGAAATAAGTGGTTATAATAAAAGTGTTTGGTGAAAGCAGAAAATAAAAAAAAAAACAAAATTACTAAGCAAAGGAGTCTATGTGATAAGAAATGAAAGGAAGACCAGAAAGTAGATGAGCAAAAAATAATTTTGAACGAACATCTTAAACAACATAACAGAATAAATTCCAAATTAATAAAAGATCTCAAGAGATAACTATATGGTCCTATAGATACAGCTCAAATCTGAGCAGAAATCCTGCCTCAGATTCACTTCCTAGCTATATGGCCTTTGGAAAGTCATTTAACCTTTTTTCCACCTGTTTATTCATTAATTTGTAATATGGGAATGATCATAGCACCTACTTCATAGAATTATTATGATGATCAAATAAGATAATATAGGAAAAGAATTTTGCAAACCTAACTGTCCTATGTACATGTTAGGCATTGTACAAAAGCCACAGCATAAAAGTAAATGAGAATAGGCTATATTTTTTATAGCTTTGGAAGAGGAAAAATTCATAAACACAAAAGGAATAGAGATTTTAAAAGACAAAAGAAAAAAAATGAAGTAATTAAAAGTGCACCATTTTGCACCATTAGTATAACATAAAAAGATAAAAAGTGATGGATTTGATAAAGTCTTAGCATCAAACCTTTATGTCAAAATTCTGAGATCCTAATTCTGTAGGAATTTAACTCAAAACTATGCATTTCATTGAGAAAAATATTCATATAATGTGAAAATGCAAATCATCTGAAATTAAATAATCTAACCATCTTTTAGATTTTTTACAACCACTCATAATTAGAGAAATGCAAGTAAAATTAACTCAAAGATTTTACCTGACACAAAGTAATTTTGCAAAGATCACAAAAGAGGGGCCATAGGAAGAGTGGCAGGTTATTACAATGTTGGTAGAAATGTAAATCACATTATTTACATAATTCTAAAAAGCACTTTCAAATTATGCTTAGACATGATGAAAATGTTCAATCCCCATTGACTCCAAAGCTCTATTGTTAGATGTGTGACCTCAAAGAGGTCAAAGGCAGAAGAGATCTCATACATGCCAAAATATTCATAGTGCACTTTTTCTGGAATCAAAAAGGTAGAAACAAAGTGGGTGTCCATTAACTAGAGAATGGCTATGCTAATTGTGCTGTACTGATGTTATGTAATAGTTTGAGTTTCAAGAAATGGTGAACAAGTATGAATACTTCCAAGAAACATGGTAAAATATATAAAGTGATGGTGAATAAAGTAAGCAGAACATGGAAACAATGTATAAAAATATAAATCACAATGACAATAAAATGAAACAATGCTCAGTGATTAAAATGACCAACTCTGGCCCAAAAGAAGAAATGAGGATTAAATGCTCCCTACCGCCTTTTACTGTAAAGGCGGGGTACTATGGGTGTAGAACAACGTATATGATGTAAGATGTGGTTGTTTGATGGGTATATTCAAATGCTTTTTTGGTCTTTGTTATAAGGAAAGGTACATGTGTTGAGTAGTGAGGTATATACTAAAAATGACCATGATATTAAAGCAACAGGAATTCATAAAATTTTTAAAATTAAATAAAATTAAATGTCAGTATCATATCAAGATTATTAAATTTATAAATATAATTAAGTATGAAAAATTTAATGTCTGTGATCTATGGAGGGCAGGTACACTAATTCATTGCTGTTGGTTCTATGAATTCGAGTGATTTCTAACAATTTTGAAGTATTTATGAACAGTTACTAAACTTCTTGCTTTCATCTAGAGAAGTCAAAATGAAAGAAAACATGAAATGATATGATAAAATGGGCAATTAATAGCTCCAATCTGATCTTTTTAAATAGGCTACTAATGCCAATTATTGGAAATGGATAAATTGATATTGGCAAGGACTTGTACTATTTACTATTTAGGTCAGTGGTTCTCAACCTTCCTAAGGCCACAACCCTTTAATACAGTTCTTCAAGTTGTGGTGACCCCCAACCGTAAAATTATTTTCGTTGCTACTTCATAACTGTAATTTTGCTACTGTTATGAATTGTAATGTAAATATCTGATATGCAGGATGTATTTTCATTGTTACAAATTGAATTTAACCCACAGGTTGAGAACTGCATATTTAGGTTAACTGACATAAACCAATCTCCAAAATAAGCTGTCAAAAAACCCAAACAAACAAATAAAAAAAACCTAAATTAAAAAAAAAAAAACTTATGAAGCACCTAAGCAAACAGATATTTATTTTCCTTGACAATCAAAGAGGGCATGACAATCAAGGGGAACACAGGTTTGTGATATAAACTAATATGCAAGACCTTCCTGGGGAGAATGTTGGAATATCATGAATAGCATTGCCTCATAAAACAGTGAAAGGTGGTGGAGGAAAAAAATGAGTTTGCAGAAAAATTCACATGAGACCCAATTAAGCCAGGTCATCAAAAGAACATTTAAAGGTGAAAATGGAAAGAGGCCAA
>CM053580.1:462373540-462383792 GCA_028627135.1 Pseudochirops cupreus
ACTTGTATATATGGATATGTACACACACATATACTATGTGCATATATGTATGCATAGTGATATATGTGCATACATATGTATGTGTATATATATATATATATATATATATGTCTGTCTGTATGTATGTGTATGTATATAGGTTTTGCCACTGATAAAAGACAAAAGACAATGGGGAAGACATTAGCAATTAATGCACCATATCCCTACCCTCTCATATCTAGATTAACTTTAAATCTATGCCCTATCAATGGCATTTTCAATGAAAATAAAACAGAGAAATTTTTGCAAATATTATTCTGACAGAGATTGTATGTCACAGAATTTACAAAAAGATCCATTGGATACAAGATCTAAATGTATTTATAGCATATTTGTGCCAAAAATATAAATAAGAAGAAGCAAGCACAAAATACAGCCTTAAAGATTCTCTTCCAATAAGTTCTCTGTGTGTATTTGTGTTCTATGATAAAACAAAGACTTCCTTAACATATTCAAATACAGAAATAACTTTCAGGGATCCTGCTTATTAACATCATGTGAGGCATAAAAAGGGCAATATATGCTCACCAAAAGTGTATGCCATGGTCATGAGGATGTCCAGCACATTAGTCCAAATGGAAGAGGAATTCCCTATAGCTGGTAAGGTCCTCCAGATGCTCCTCTTTGCGGATGACATTATGCTGATTGCATCAAGCCCCAGATTATTACAGAGCCTCCTAAATAAGAACAACAACCACTCAAAAGTTTTGGCCTAATAATCCTTACAGGGAAACACACACAAACACACATACACACACAAGTAGATAGATGCCTATTGTTCAGGCCATGATATTCAGTTGTATGGAGAGCCCCAAAAGCTAGTTCATCAGTAGACACTATGGATAGACAAACAGCTGGGCCCAGACAAAACAGGAGGAAAAGAGGTTTGGGTGCATTTGAAACAGTATAATCTGAACTCTCAATGATCTCCAGCTTCTCATGGAAACAATACAAAACAAACAAAAGCCATCCTTGTTAACACCAACGTTCTGCCAGTGAGAGTGCATGACTATGAATTATGTAACATGACTATCTCCAAAGAAATAAAATTACCAGTCCTTCAAAAAGAAATGAAATTTAAAATGAATTGTGGGTAATAACCAGTGTTAACCATAAAATAAAGACACATATGAACAGAAAAGGAGCTGAGCCAGTCATGTAGCAAGAATGAGGGAAAACAGACAACCTATTTAATACACAAATACTCAGGCAATGCTAAGAAGTGCAGATGATGACCCTTAGTAAATTGTGGCCACACACCCCCATGGAAGGTTATGGGAGGATGTGGACCAGAGCTGAAGAGGATAAGAAGTTGTGGATGGGTAGCTATCTGTACCATTGGAGGGAATATCTATGAGGATGAGCTCATAGCTACAGTATGGTACAGTAGAAAGAATGATGGTTCTAGAGTCAGAGAACCTAGATTCAAATCCCTCTTCTGATGCAGACTACCTATGCAACCTTGTGCAATTTCCCCAACCTACTTGTACCTCAGTTTCTTCATATGTAAAATGATGGGGTTGGACTAGATGGCCTTTAGATATATGATTCTAAAATCTACTGAGATAAATTTAAGGAAATATGCTGGATTATGGATGAATTGGAGCCATATCCCTCCAAAAAGAAATTTTCCAGGAGGGATCATAGAAAGAGGATCGCTCACTTCATTCTAGAAGTTGTTTACTAAAATAGTCAAAGTCTTAGGATCAAGAGCATTGTTTTTGGCTTGAAAATCCTTTATCATATATAGCATATTCCTAGTACTTTATTTTACCTTACTCCAAAGAGTCTAGGACAAAGCAGAAATGTTCCCTAAATTGCATTCTCCTTTTTCTTTCAAAAATTAAAAGCCATAATATTAGCACGAAACAACACAATTTAAAATATGTCAGAATTACCAATGGTGATATCTATGTCCATCCCATTAACTTCTGATTATAAAGATCATAATAAACCCCCATTCCACTTCACATTCTCCAAAACATTTGGCTTGGATTTTGTCACTAACTGGGAATTTCATTCCAAATTCACCTATTCACCTGAATCATCCAAAGCAAGTATTCCAACTTAACCATAACTTGGATGAAAGTTACTACATCATTTTACCTTTCTCTTAAAACTTTGTCTGTCCTAACCCAAGCTAAAATATTTGGGACTTCTCTTCTCTATTCATGGATCACAGTTCATTTCAGCCCTTGTCAGTGGCAAAAGTCAATACTCACTACCTCTTGAGACATACCCATAACTAAATCTGGTTACAATTCATATAATATATGCCTTTCAGCAGATCTGTTAATATGTCTCTACCCATCTGAGCTTGAAGCACACCAGAAATGCTTTAAAAATATTTCATTTCAAAGGATGAGTCATAGAGTTACAGACATGGGTTTTATCAGAGTAATGTGATGGCACAGCTCTCTCCAAGTAGAAACAGTAGGCTTATCTTGAGGTAAGAGGCTGAATTCACAACTACAGTTAATAGCAATGGCAAGGACAGGATGATATTTTTATATAGGTATAGAACTTCTCTCTCCTCTAAATGGAAATAATACTATTTATGCATTTTTATAGTAACTGTGCTACATCTTACATTTTAGTGTAATTATTTATGTATATTTTTATTATTTTCATTTCCCACTCAACTCTTCTGTCTGCTACATATCCACATCTGTTACCTTGTCCACCTAAGGGTAACTCTACCCTGAGGGGGTATTCTCTGTTTGGTGAGTCCCTGCTTGGGAACATGATATCTAGGTTAAACCATATCTTTTAATCCTCCCTTATACCAACAAATACAGTAAAGTTAATCAACACATTAGCCATGACTATAAACAGACACCTCATTTAGTAATGGCAGGCAACTACTTCTTTACAAAGAGATCAGAAACACGGTTCCTGGTTAATTTTAAATTGCCATTTATCACTTTTTGGTTTCTAGTAGATTACTATCAACAGTCAGAAATTGGAGCAACTGACTTCCAGTTTTGGGGAATGGCACGAACAGAGAATCTGGATTCATTTCACAGAGAAAAGTAAAGCCAGTAAGAGAACTGTGGTAGACAATATTCCAGTTTGGCTGAAACACAGAATTTATAAATTTCAATATTATGATATATGGTAGAGAAATAAAGGGCAAATAGAAGCCAATTTGCAGATTTCCATGAATATTAGAATAAAAAACTTAAGTTTTTCTTAGAAGGGAGGTGCTGAATGCTTTTGTGTAGAGTAGTAATATAATCAAATTAATACCTAAGGAAGATCATTTAAACAACAATGTGAAGGGTGGATATATATTAGATTGAGGTGGGAAATTGAATTAAAAGGTTATTACAAGATAGGTAGAAGGATAAGGAGAACTGAACTTGGATTCTGGTAGCACTACTGTTAAAGAGAAGACATTTTTTAAAAAGATGAGAAAAGTCACCATTCTCATTTTATTGGAGAAATGGAATAACACTATGGGTATAGAATGTTGCACATGTTGTCAGATGTGGTGGACTTGAGAATTGATTTTTTTCTGACATTTTTCTTTCCTATTTTACTACAAGGAATTTATTATTGAATAGGGGGGTAGGAATGATAACCTCAGAAATTATCATTAAACAAATCAAGAGGCATCAGTAAAATTTTCAGAAGAAGCTACCAGAGCCAAAGGATCTGAGTACAAATATTAGGTATGTTGCTAACTAATTGTATGGTCTTGGTCAAATCATTTAAACCCTAAGTATAATGACTGTGAAGATAGGGAAATACCTTATCTAAACTTATATGTCACCTCATGCCCAGCATAATTCTTCAAAAATAGTGGGTACTAAATAATATTTGTTGATTAAAATTTCCTAAGTTGGTAGATTAGGCTAAAGATAAGGAGAGAAAAAGGAAAGTTCTCAGTATAATAGGGAAACAACAGGTTTTTCAAAGAGTCAAACTCGGGAGGAGATACTAAAGCAATCCCTTACTTTTATCTGACATTAATTTCACAAGGGATTACATGCAAATTTTTAAACATAGATTTACATGTACATTTTAAAGAAGATATGTTGCTCCAATCAATATCTTGAAATAAATGAAAATGTGTTTTAATTTTCACATGCATATTTTCATTTTACATTTTTTTCATTTCATATGAAGGATACAGCTCTCTGAAAATTTATATGAGAAATAACTAATCATCTTCCATAGGTGAAGTAAATAGATTTATGAACTTTCCAATTGTTCATCTTTTTAATGTAAAATTATTATTGTCAGGTGAAATATGCAGTCAATTTTATTTTACTAAAAATAGGAATATATACATATGTATGTGTATATACATGTAAATATATAAGTATATGTGCGTATGTGTATATATATATATACATACTACATTGTAAAGAGCTTTATTGTGCTGAATCTTATTGAATTTATAGCCCTTCATAACCTGCTCTCACTCCATTTTTCCTGTATTCTTATATCTTACACTGCTACCTTCTTCCACCTTGTCTATGATACAGTGACACTGGTTTAACTTGCTGTTCCTATCACAACACACTTCATTTCCCAACTCTGTGTATTGTCACTGGTTGTTCCCCCATGCCTAGAATGCTCTGCCTGTTTGTCTCTGCCTTTAATTTTTCTGTATTCCTTCAATTCAAACGGGAAGCCTTTTTCATTCTCCTTCTCCCAACACACCAATTAATAATGCCTTGCTGCTGAAATTACCTTCCATTTATACTGACTATATCAAATATGTATAGAGTTGTTTGCACATTGCCTCTCCAATTAGAATATGAGCTCTTTAAGGGCAGAGGTCATATTTTTGTGTTCCTTTATATCCTCTGCATGCAGCGTGACTAGCATATAGTAAATTAGTAATGAATGACTGATTTTTGGTGGATTTGATTTTCATAGAGAATTTCACAATATTTCTGATGCACCTAATATGTTAATATTCTCTTCTTCCTAGATGTTTGCCTAGTACTACTGTAAAGCAAAGCAGTAAAATCACATTTAAGACAAAATTGTGTGTGTGTGTGTGTGTGTGTACACCTAAGCATTTCCTGACTCAATTAAATGCTGGGTAGGCTAGCTACCACTGGAAACTCAATACCGTCTATACTCTCTGCTCCTTTCATGATAAGTAGTTAAGGCCCCTACCCATTCTGGAAAACAAATAAACAAACCTCCTGTAGTCAATTTTCTGGTGATAACTTCTTTTTAAAAATATTCTTAAATTTTTATTTTTAGTTTTCAACATTCATTTCCACAAAATTTAGAGTTACATTTTTTTTCTCCCTGTCTTTCCCCTACCCCCTATCCCAAAATAGCAAACCTAATGAATACCTGTTCCCCCAATCTGTTCTCTCTTATATCTTCCCCCTTCACCCCCTTAACTTTCTAGTAGGGCAAGATGGATTTCTATACCCCAATAGCTGTATATCTTATTTCCCAGTTGCATGTAAAAAGGACATTTTTAAACATTTGTTCTTAAAACTTTGGGTTCCAGATTTTTTTTTCCCCTTGTTCCCTCCTCACCCACCCCCACTGGGAAGATGAGCAATTCACTATAGATTGTACATGTGTAGTTATCCAAATCATTTACATAGTAGTTAAATCGTGAGATTAACTTTATTTCTCTCCATCCTATCCCACCCCCCACTTATTCTATTTTCTCCTTTGACCCTATCCCTTTCCAAAAGTGTTTGCTTCTAACTACCCTCTCCCCCAATCTGCCCTCCCTTCTATCCTCCCCCCTCTTATCCCCTACCCTCTTATTTTCCTGTAGGGTAAGATACCCAATTGAGTGTGTATCTTATTCCTTCCTTAGGTCAAATTCAATGAAAATCAGGTTGTCCCATTTCCTTTCACCTTCCTGCTCTTCCTCTCCTTTGTAACAGTTTTTTCTTGCCTCTTTTTTATGAGATAATTTACCCTAATCTATAGCTCCCTTTCTTCTTCTCTCAATAAATTCTTCTCTCACCTCTTAATTTTATTTTTTTAGATATCATCCCTTCATATTCAATTAATCCTATGCCTTCTGTCCATGTATACATGAACACACATATGCCCAGACTCACATATATATTTATATACAGATACTTCCTCCTATATATACATATATGTATTATACATATATATACACACACATATACATAGTGAGTACTTCTTAACAAATTTATACTAATCATTGTGATTTGCACAATAAATACAAATCACACATATTAAAATTAAAGAATGAATGGACCATCTCTTTATTTGGTAAATAAAAACCAAAAATACAGAGAGACCTGGGACTTAGCTCAGCAGTTGGCAATATATTTAGTTGGCATTCTGCTAAAGTTGTTTCTATGACCTGAGAAAAGAAATCAAGACCCAAATGTCTAATGGATAAACATATATATATATATATATATATATATATATATATATATATATATATATATATATATATACATGAAATCCAAAAACTTATTATTTATATGAGGGAAAGGCAAATGTAAAATTACTATGCTTTTCAGATTTTCACTGAAAATACTGTAATTCAAATGTTCTACCACGACTTTGGACAAATTCAATTATCCTTTTCTAGATGTAGATATGTGGTATAGGGATAAAGACTACACCTGGGATTTCATTGGTTCAGAGCAGTCCAGGAAAGTCACCTGAGAGATACGGAGAGTTCTGCGAGCTTAAGTGATTTGCCCCTGATTACACAGGCACTATGGTTAAGAGATGGGATTTGAACTTATGTCTTATTTCAAATCAATCTCTTTCTGCTGACTCCATTTCTCCCAATACCCATGTTGCTCTAGTTCTTCCTTATCCTCAATTTCTTAAATCAAGTAGGTCATGCAGTGATAGAGTATAGGTTTTGGAGTCAGGGAGATATGAATTCAGATTTAGTTTTTTTAAATTAATTATTAATTATTAATTATTATTAATTTAATTTTTAATTACCTTGGGCAAGTGTCTTAACCTTTCAACCTTATTTCTCTTATCTGTAAAATGGAGTTGACAATAGGACCTACTTGTTTTGAGGATTAGCTGACGTAATATATGTAAAAGGCTCGTCAAAATGTAAAGCATTATGTAAATGCTGTTGCTATTATTATTAATCATATCACTAACATTATCGCCAACCTGTGGAATGCAACTCTACAAATTAAACAATAGGAACGGGATGCAAAAAGCTTTGAGGGGCTAATATTGCTTTGGTTTTCCTCTGGTGACCTGAGGCCCAGCACTGGCCATTAACTGAGATGGCCCTGTAGACAAAGCATTGAGTTTAGATTCCATAAGATCTGAGTTCAAATCCTGTTTCAGACATTTACTATCTATGTGACAAGGAGAGTTAATTAACCTCAGAGTCTTATTTTCTTCATCCACATATATGGGGAAAATAAGAGCACCTACTCTGAAGTTTGTTTTTTTTTAATTTTAATTTTAATTTTTGCGAAGATCAAGCTGTTGTTCAGTCACTTCAGTTGTACTCCATTCTTTACGACCCCATTTGGGATTTTCTTGCTAGAGATACTGGAGTGTTTTGACATTTCCTTCTACAGTTCACTTCTTTCTTTCTTTTTTAATTTTTATTTTACAGAAGAGGAACTGAAGCAAACAGGGCAAAGTGACTTGTCTGAGGATATAGAGCTAGTAAGTGTCTGAGGCCAGATCTGAACTCGGGAAGACGAGTCTTCATGACTCCAGGCCCAGGACTCTCTCCTCTGTGCCCCCCAGCTTCCTCCAACACCAAACGAGTGGTTAATATTTTTATGGTACTGTGCGCTCTCTCTCGGACATGTCCTATAGAGGTAGGTGGCACAGTGGATATGGCTCTTGGCCTGGAGTCATGAAGACCTGGGTCAAATGATGCCTTAGACACGGAGTAGCAGTGTGACTCTGGGCAAGTCACTTAACTTCTGTTTGCTACTATAAAATGGGAATGATAATTGAATCTACCTCAAAGTACTGTTTGAAGAATCAAGTGAGATGATATTTGTAAAAATATTAGCATAATTCTAGATTGCTATAATTGTTGTTACTGTTATGATTATTACTAACATTTTTGGCCTTTTCCTAGTTTATGTGGCTAGTGGAACTGAAGTATTTTTTTCTTTAGCTTTTTATTTTATAAATATAACTAACTTGAAGAAGTACACATTGTTATCTGATTTATTAAATAAAAAGGCAGAAAGTGAGTAAGGGTAATACAGTTTGAGTTAACATCATTATTATTTCTTTTTAATCATTTTATCAATGGAAAATGACTTTGGTCTCACTAGGTCATCTTACACAAAGCAAGATATGTTGATGTAAGTATCCTTTTAGGAAAGAATTAACAAATTGTAAATGTCAAAAGGAAATAAAGATATTTTATTCGTAAATGTTTTTCTGAAGTTTTCCATGTTTGCCAGTTTCCTTCAACAAGTATTCCTTAGGGGCTTTTTGTATTCCCCTCAGATTCAAATGCAACTTTGAATTTGTAATATGTAATTATATTTGTGCTAAAAGCTAAGGTGGGATATAAAATGTCCTAAGGGACTAACAATACCACACACATACACACACACGCGCGCACACACACACACACACACACACACACACACACACTCTCTCTCTCACACACACTCTCACTCACACACACACAAGTAATTTTAAAACACTAGATCTGTCATATTACTGTCCTACTCTATAGCCTATAGTAGCTCTTTAATACATTACCCTGAGATCAAATTCAAATTTCTCTTCCTGTTATATAGAACATTCCTAATCTTTCTATCTGATATAGCTCTAACATCTACCAGTATGTGCACTGAACTCCCACTTCACTGGGATTCTAACAACATTATATTGCTATCTTGGATCATGATCTTCCTCTCACTCCAAGACCATGTCCTACTTTTCCCTTCCTAATCGAACCTTGCCTATCATTCAAGGTCTAGATCCATTGGACCTAATGGAAAGGACACTGCATTTAACATCAGAGTACCATTCCAATCCCTAACTTTCCTCCTCATTATGACATTAAGGTCCCATGGTTTCCTCATCTATAAAAAGAGTAATTATACTTAATGATCTTTAAGGTCTTTGAAACTCTAAATCCAATGACTACATTATAGTTTGAAGCACACTGATCTCTTCATTTTCTCAACTTACACCATACACACACACACACACACACACACACACACACACACACACATACACACACGCACACGTGCACATATATGCCCCATCCCCCACCCATTGGACCTACCCACTCTAGCAAACTCCCCTGAACACTAGAGATTATAAAAGCTAAGCCACTCAGCTTTTGAACTCTTCTTTGGACCATGATGCCTGACAGATAAGAAGTCTGTCCATAGAGCCAGCTCCAGATTTTACCATGCTTCAATCCAGGCATCTTCTTTGTTAAATTCATACCTGCTTCAATCGTACTTCCTCCCCTTCCATTTCCATCTCTTCTTTTAAGAAAAGCAATCAAATCAACACTATCATAGTTTTCTGGAAAGTGTGTGCCACTCACCTCTAACTTCTCATAACAACGACAACAAAATCCTTATTTTGATCACCATTCTACTATAGTGTTGTCTCCCCATAAGAGAATATAAGCCCTTTAAGGGAAGTGATTGTTGTTTCACTTTTGCATTTGTATCCACAGTGTTTAGCACAATGTCTGCCTCATATTAAACACTTAATAAATACTTTTAAAAATTGCAGTCATTATTCATTCATTCATTCACTCATTCATGTGTTCATAGGGACTTAAGTTCTGTGAACAGGAAAAAAAAAACAAAATTCATCCTTTTTTTATAAACACACAAAGGTAGTTACTTATACATAGTTACCCAATTACTTATTGTTAAAATCAAGAATCCCTGATCCCAAGTCCAGTGAAGTTATCATTTAGCATCTTGGTCCCCTTCTTGGCTATACCTGTTTGTTATACTATTCGAGTATTTTTTTTTTAAACTAAATACACATCTCTTTAGTCCTTGGTGATGATTATTTTATCCAAAAGAAACTACACGACTATGAACTCAAAGGAAAGATATTTAATGAAAAAGAATAATAAGACAATGACAAGCACGAGAAAAAAAGTAGCACTAGGTACCCTAGTCTTCCATGTTCAAATAGCAATGATATCTACCCGGTAAATGCTTTGCCTTCCTAGAACAGGCAGGGTAGAAAGTAATACAGAGTAGAGAATAAGGTAGATGCTAAGGGTGGGCCT
>CM053580.1:462384292-462407952 GCA_028627135.1 Pseudochirops cupreus
TGAACTCAAAGGAAAGATATTTAATGAAAAAGAATAATAAGACAATGACAAGCACGAGAAAAAAAGTAGCACTAGGTACCCTAGTCTTCCATGTTCAAATAGCAATGATATCTACCCGGTAAATGCTTTGCCTTCCTAGAACAGGCAGGGTAGAAAGTAATACAGAGTAGAGAATAAGGTAGATGCTAAGGGTGGGCCTCCAGAGACTAATATTCCTCAATAAATTTAATTATGTTAATTATGAAGAATATTTGTTAATGGAACAGTCTATACGCCTCCTTAAATTAAGGAAACCACTGAGTCAAAGACTTGCTTGTGCCTTAGGAAATTAGTGTAAAAGGAAGGAGCTTTTTCTGAAAAGAGAGACTCTGAGGGCCTAGATTCCAGATATTGGAGCAAGTGTGATCTTCCAGCTCAGCTATGACAAACAAAATAGCATTGATTTATGACAAAGAAGGGAGATATCAAGGAGAGTTCTTGAATTTATAGGTATGTCCCAACAGAAGGCCCAGATTGAGAGAAAAAGGCCTAAGAAAAGTGAGCTCTTTCCCAAACTTCCCTTCTTACTGCCTATCTATACACAGACCCCATAATATAATTTGCAGGGTGTTTTTACCAAAATATTTATATCAAATTGAATTTTGTTTCAACTACAAAGAGAACAGGGTTTAACTATATAGGTATAATTGTGTGTGTGTGTGTGTGTGTGCACGCGCGTTTATATCTCTAGATATGTAGTTTGAAATAGAGTCCAACTTCTCTCTACCTGATAGGAATTATCGTAAGCTGGGGCTCAGAGAAGAATTATGACTGACCTCAGTATTCTTGGTCTAATGTAAACTTCAGGGAACCTCCTGGACCTTAGTGGCCATTATATCACTCCCTAGATTTAAAGCAAGCCAATTATTTTACCAGTGTTACTTTGAACTTGCTACAGAAGCTTGCCAAAAGTCTAGACATCACTGTGCTTTCTAGCCCTGTACTACAGGTTAAAGATCACTGAAATTCTTTGCCTGGAAAACATGATAACAGAAACTCCTGAATCTCTGAAGTCTGGCTTCCAACCTCATCATTCAACTGAAACTGTTCTTTCCAAAGTCATAAATTATCTCTTGATCACCAAATATAACAGACTTTTCAGTCCTCATCCTTCTTGATCACACTAGGTTTTCATTGCAACTACTCTCTCCTGAATCTTCTCCTACCTATATGATGACTCCTTCTTAGTTACTTTTACTGGATTTTCATCCAGGGCACATCCTTACTGTGAGTGTACCCCAGGGGTTTGCCCTTGCCCCTCTTTTCCCTCTATACTATATTGGTCAGGGATCTCATCAGCACTCACAGATTTAACATTTCTTTACAGGATTCTCAAATATACTTATCTAGTCCTGACCTCTCTCCTGACATCCAACCTCACATCACCACCTACCTGCCTGTCAAACATCTTAAACTGTACATTCCATAGACATCTTCCCAACCAGAGTTTATTTTCTTCCCCCAATGCACTCCTCTTCTAAACTTCCCCATTAATATTGAGGGTACCCCTATCCTTCCAATCATCTAGCTTTGCAACCTAGCTGCCATCCTTAATCCCTTACTTGGTCTCACCACAGTTATATAAGATGTTGGCAAGTTCTGTCTTTTTCACTTTCACACTTCCCCTATATGAACCCTTCTCTCTTCTAAAACAGAATCCTTATCACCTCAATTGTGAATGAATGCAATAGCTCACTGTTTCATATACCTGCCTCATGTCTCTTCCCAAGTGTCCATCCTCCATTCAGTTTTTAAAGCAATATTTCTAAAGCATAATTCTGACCATATTGTTGTCCTACTCAATAAACTCGAGTGACTTCCTATTATTTAGGATAAAATATAAAATATAGTAAATATTATTATCATATAATATATTATATATCATAGTAACAATCTATTTAGAATAAACATGAAGTAAATATTTTAAGTATAAAATATTTTATGAAATATACAAATGTTTTTATAAATAAAATAAAATTTAATATAAAATCTTTTGTTTGACAACTGATTCCTTCCTCCTACCTTTCCAGGTTTCTTACACCTTGCTGTTCTCTACGTACTCTATGATTTAGTAACATCGGCCATTTGGCCACTCATAGTAAAGAATATCATCTCTAATTTTTATCTCTTTTTATTGGATTCCCCTAATGCCTAGTGTTCTCTTCTTCCCCTTCTCCCCAGCCTGGTTTCCTTGGATTCTTTCAAGACAGTTCAGATCCCACCTTCTGCAAGGGATTTCTTCTCACCCCTTGAAACTAATGATTTCCCTTTTGGATTTCCTTCAATTTACCTTGTATATATCCCACATCTACATAGCTGTTTGCATGTTGTCTCCCCTTTAGAATGTGGGACCATGTTTTTACCATTGCTTGTATCTTCAATGCTTAGCATAGTGTCTGGATGATAATAAGCATATAATGAATGCTGGCTGACTGACTGAACCACAGCTCTTACTGTCTTCTTGAAGTTCTAGACAACATAATGGAGCACAGAGCCCAACTTCCATTATTTTCCTATCTCTCCCTGGTTAATCCATATGGTTCTCCAATTCCATGCCATAACTCTCAGCACTTCACATAACTGACTCAGATGACTGATATACTGCAAACTGTAATACAACGTTACAGGTAATGTTCTTCCAAAGAGAGAATCAACTCTGTGAAGGGACATACACCCTCAACATGATGCCTATATCATATTTTGTCAATTAATTTGTTGGATTATCTTATTCCCTTAGTTATTCAAACATGAGTTAGTCCAAACTAATTATACTCTAGGTTTCTTGAAATCAAAGACTTTGTCTTATACAACTTTGTACTCCTCTCAGTGCTGGAGTCACAGTTGTGGCCATAACAGAAGCTGAATAAATACTGAATTTAACTAAATTAAAACTTAATTACCATCCCTAATATTCTTTGACTTCATTATTCTTTTGACTATATTGTGTGGTTGTGACAATTTTATTGCTATACTGAACTTGTTAGCACCCTGTAACCTCTAAATATTAAAGTTCCCCTAAATCTGACACAGACATACACTAAGGAGGAGGAAATGGTTCAGAACATACAATTAATAGTACATCTTACATTGTGACATACATTTATCAAAAGCAAATTCATTTTGGTGTTCTCTGTGTCTTGAATCTTCAGACAGTATAGTTGGTACAGGAGACCTCTCAGGATGCTATTAACAGGAGGTGAAAACATGCATAGAAACAAAGGTTGGGGTGGGGTGTAGGGAGGAGAGTATTGTCCAGTACATAATGCAATATGACCTAATTCCCAAGATCATCAAAAAGACATGGTTACTGCCTGTTGCTTTCCTCTACTCAAGTACTTGAAAGCACTACATAGAAAATGTGAAGAAAATCAATTTATAAATGCTAATTATTCAAAATCTTATCCATGCCATGCTTACTATTCTGGCTGAAGGCCTCTTCACTATGGGAGGAATTTTGTGCATTTTTTTCCCACGGAGACAGACATAAATCCCTCCTACTCTGGCGACCTGGTTTGTTGCTAATGTTTTTGTTGTTTGTTTCTTCTTTTGTTTTCTTTGCAACTCTAAGAAAATTCTGGAATGAGCAAATGGACGTCACAGCAAAAACATAATGTAAATCTAGCTAAACTTAGATTTATAAGAATGTAAGGAGAATGGCATATTTTATTTAATGAGTGATTCTTCCGTCTAATTCAATGTAGTAAATAAATACAGGAAATTGGATATTTTTTCAGAACTCACTTGAAGGCTTCCAAAAATTCATTTTCACCTGAGTTATCTGTATCTTGTTAGTAAATTATCTACAATATTTTACATTAGTTCAAGCAATTCAGTAATAGGTTGAATTTTCACAGTAGAATATTAATATATGTATATAGTCATATTTGTGTATATGTCATGTATTCTTATATTTATATATTTGTCAATACATATTATGTATGCATATACTCAGTCACACATGAACACAACAATAAATTCTAATGCTGTTTCTTAAAATGCCTTTTCTCTCAAGGCCTTGGGTTTTTGATGCTTGGTTACTGAAAATGATAGGTCCACTTTAGAGAAAGAGCTCCCCCAGAAGATTTCCTTTGCTATTTTCAGATCCTCCCTCTGGCCCTGTTCTGCTCTGTTTTGTTAGCCGGGCTGACAGCAAAGTGATATTTACTAGAAGCTATTCTGGGCGGTTGGAAGATGGGAAGTTCTGTAAATTCCACCTAGCTACTAGCGTAATACTTATGTAAAAAATGACTGAACAATAACTTTACTTAACATTTAAAACATGTTTGCTTAAAAATCTGGTAAGTGTGTGAATTACAATAACATTTTGTAAACAGTATGCACAAGCTATTTCCTATTCTTTTTGCAGTGAATAAATAATACTGAATTAGTTAAGCTGTGATTGGCCGGATTTTACCTTGCATACTAGGGATGCCTGTTCCCCATGCAGGAGAAGAAGTGCACTGAATCCTTCTCCCTCTCCCTGCCTCCTCATATTTTCTTCCATAAGCTTGTCTACAAGGAATACTCATAGCATTCATGATTTCCAGACACGGTACTTTTTAACATGTTGGATATGTAAAAAGATGATTATTCTTAATATGCACATACAACACACACGCTGATATAGGAAATATACAATATACATGTGTGTGCATGTTAAACATAACTATATATACATATACAGTACATATGTGTATGAATATCCATACACATACATACCTATATACACATGTGGAGTGAAAGACAGAGAGAGTTTAATATACCTGATTAAAAAAATGTAGAAGTGACATACAGATAAGATATACAGGGCTGCCACATTTCCATCCATAAGGGTTAATTATTAATGATCCTTCCATTCTGCCACTGAATGCCCTGGATATTGAATACAGTCTAATGTGCTGAATTTAAGGTCAGAGTAACTCATTTCAAATCCCAGTTTTGCCAATGTAGAATGTTTGGCAACTTATTTAATCTTACTTAATACTTACTTACTTACTTCTGTTTCCCCATTTGTAAAATGAGGAGGTTGGAGAATAAGGACAGATTATCCTTTTCAGTGGAGCTGAACAATCGTAACAATCAGTGGTAGGACCTGAAAACGTATGACTCCAAGGATGGCTCCCATTAAATTCACAATATTGCTCACAGCTTTCTAATCTATCAACACAGGATGCGCTCTAGGCATCTCAAATGTAACATGTCCCATACTTTTTTCCCCAAACTTTACGCTCTTCGAAATTTCCCTATTACTGTTGAAGGTCTCAACATCTTCCCAGATACCCAGGCTCACAACCTCAGTGTAAATTTTATTTCTCAGTCTCACTTACCCACATATGCAATCCTCTCATTTTACATTTACATTTTTACACATGTCCCCCAAATTTTCCTTTATACAATCAGCATCCTAATTCAGGTTCATCACTTCTCAGATGATTGGAAGAGACTATTCCCTTCTAATTGGTCTCCCTGCTTCAAGGCTCTCCTTACTCTAATCCATTTTCCACTAAGCTGCTAAGGTGATTTTTGGAAAATATAATGCTGTTCCCCAATTGATAAATAGTCAAGAGACATGAACAGGTAGTTTTCAGATGAAGAAATCAAAACTATTTATAGTCATATGAAAAAAATGTTCTAAATCACTACTGTTTAGAAAAATGCAAATCAGAACAGCTCTGAGGTACCACATCACACCTATCATATTGGCTAACATGACAAAACAGGAAAATGATAAATGTTAGAGAAGATGTGAGAAAATTGGAACACTAACGTATTGTTGGTGGAACTATGAATTGATACAACAATTCTGGAAAGAAATTTGGAACTATGTCTAAAAGGCTAAAAAACTGTGCATTCCCTTTGACCTGCCAATACCACTTCTAGGGCTTTATCCCCAAAAGATGATACAAATGGGAAAAGGACCCACATATACAAAAATATTTAGAACATATCTTTCTGTGGTGGCAAAGAATTGGAAATTGAGGGGATGTCCATCAATTGGGGAATGGCTGAACAAGCTGAGGTATATGAATGTAATGGGATACTATAGCGCTATAAGAAATGATGACAAGGCAGACTTCAGAAAAACCTGGAAAGACTTATTTGAACTGATACTGAGTGAAATGAGCAGAACTAGATCATTGTACACAGTAACAGCCACATTGCATGAGGAAAGACTTTGACAGACTTCGCTATCCTCAGCAATGCAAGGATGTAAGGACAACTCCAAAAGACTCACAATGGAAAAGGCTGTCCATATCCAGAGAAAGAACTATGGAGTCTGATTGCAGATGGAATATCACTATTTACTCTCCTTTTTTTTTGTTGTTGTTGTTTTGTTTCTTCTTTCTCATGGCTCCTCCTATTAGTTCTAATTCTTCTTTACATTATGACTAATGTGAAAATATGTTTAATATGAATAAATAAGTAGAACCTATATCACATTGCACACTGTCTTGAGGCAGGGAGGGAGAGGGAGAAAATTTAAAACTCAAAATCTTATGGAAGTGAATGTTGAAAACTAAAAATAAACTAATTTTATATATATATATATATATATATATATATATATGAAGAAAATACAGCTCTGATCATGTCTCTGAACCCTCATTAGTGAGGTCCACTAATGGATCTCTGTTATCCACAGGATCAAATATTGAGTCTTCCACTTAGTTCTTAAGGTTCTTCTTTGCCTCTAATCTCCCTGCTGTTCTAGTATAATTATACCTTACTCACTTGCACACAGGTTTTAATCTATCTACAGTGTCCAGGTTGATATTCCTTATATATAACATTGTATCCTCTGCCTCTGTCCCTTTGCACTGGCTATCCTCCAGGCCTGGAATATCCTTTATCTCTTGACATCTAAGGATTCAGTCAAGAATCAGTTTAAAAACCATTTTCCACTGTAGGCCTTTCCCATTCTCCCAAACCTTTTACTTCTCCCTCCTCTGAGGTCATCTTTCCTCTGGCCTCTGCATACCTTGGATGTACTTATTCATTTACATATTGCTCTCCCCCTCTCCATGAAACTGTATGTTTCTTGAGGTCAGGAGCTTTTTGTTGCCTTTCTTTGTATTCCAATCAATTAGTACAAGAAGTGGAACATAGTAAGTGCTTAATAAAGCTTATTAACTAGCTGATCTAATGGTCCCCTCAGCCTCTTACTCTGTATAATAATAATGATGATAATAATAAAAGCAACTATTACAAAAACAGCTAACATTTATATAAAAAGTTTAAAAAGTGGACTTGTTCAAAGCTACATGCTAGATTACTCTCCATTCTGTTTTCATCATGCCAGCTTTTATCTCCATGTTTTTCCTCATGTGGTATCTGACACATTGAACAGATTCCCAAGCAATTCTTTATTCTTCCCAAATCGTTTTCCTTCTCCAAGACCCATTTCAAATGCCATCTTCTTCCTCCATGAAGTCCTCCCTGCTAAGTCCTCTCTGACTATTTTCCCATTGTACCTAGTAGATGAGTATGATCTCCTCTTACTAAAATTTATGTAGTATATCCTATTGCTTCATGAATTTTCTACCTTGGAAAGTTCCGTATCTATAGAAAACTAAAAAATTCACAGTGAATTCATAAAAAAATTCACTAAAAATAATTACCTCTAAATAATTTAGAAAGCTATGAAGTATGAGAGGTTACAATACTTACCCCAAGATCAACCATATTGTAACAACTCTAAAATTATTTCAATTGCTACTGTGTTTCATGTCTTTGCTACTCCTCCATCTATGCCCCCAAATTAGATTTATTTCAAAGTAATCTATTTATATGCATGTGAGTACTTTTAAAAATCATGTTTGCTATAAAACATTCAAAGGTTGTTGTTTACACTCACATAAATCTTTGGGTTGTCAACTAATAATCCACCCAGGGGAGGCAGAACAAGAAAGTAAAAAAAGTTTTGTGAGTCATGTGTTGGGGTGAGGAGATGGGGGAGGAGATGGGCAAATGCACCTAAATTGCTACTGTCTTTAATGATGTTTTTCTTTCATCTTCTTCTCAAATACAATGTATTTTCAAATCATAAAATGTCATAAAAATAAGGAAAATTGGGTATTTCATTTCAAAAACTTACTAAACGTATCCTTATTACTATCTTATCTCACAATTATTTAAAAGTATAATTCTATACATTTATAGAGATAATCATATATGAACGTGTGTGCATATCTAAATTCATATATATTCATATGAAGCTAACCTATATTCAGGATCCTAAATATTATTTATTAATTAGTTGGAACTAGTTCAACAAAGAAATCAATTATCTCATATGGGAGTGAATACTATTCATCTGAATCATTTGAGCAAAAAAGTAATGCTGAGCTACTGCTAAATTTTCTTTATGTATTTATAAAAATGTTAATAGTATAACTGAACATATTTCATAACATTTTGATTAAAAGAACTTCCACCCACAAGAATTCAAAGAAGCAATTATTTAATGTAAAAATCTAAAATAAAAAGGATTAAATAGTGTCTGTTAAACCACATGCTAGTCTTGAAAAAATTCTGAAATATATTTATCTTACATTAGGAGGGAAATTTAAAATATACATGCAAAAAAATTCAAACCTTTTTCAACATAAAAGTCACCAACACAAAAACCTCAATGAGTGCAGACCTATACGTGCGTATAAAATAGATGGATAAGAATTTTTCAATAAAAATACCAATTTTTCTCAATGAATACCTTGGATGTAAAAGGGTTGTGTAAAAACTAGGTGTCAGATTACTTAGCAAAGAAATGTAATGAACTTTTAATTTAATGATTATCATAATGGCCTTTATACTTAAACATGTTAATTATATGTGTGTATATATGTATATGTATATGTGTGTATACTCACACACACACACACACACACACACACACATATCAAGATCCTGCCTCTGAATTTAGGGATGAAAAATAATTTAATATTTATCCTCAAGGAGTTTACAAGCTAGTAGTAAGTTTATATTCTAATAGGCAAATGAGAGCTTTGCAAATATGTATTATCAGCTAAAATTGATATAGAGGTTGAGGTCCCATTAGTAAGTGAGCAATTTTGAATTAGTGCTATTCCTGAATCAGTGAGGCTACAAAACTTTTTCCTTGAAATAGTATTTATTTGAGGAAAAAAAAGTTAAAAAATATTAGGATGATGATTAATATACAAAGGAAGAGGAATATAAAATTTAAATTGATGTTACCACATGAAAAAAGGATTTACCATTTGTTGTTTTCATTCTTAAACATTTATTATCCAGTGGGCATGCATGGCAGGTCTAATTCATACCTCGATAGAAGAGGGAAGGAATAGACAAAAAAAAAATCAGATGAGAGATGAATTTATTTCCCTTAAAAAAACTTTCCCTACAGGGAAGCCTACAACTCCATCTTGTGTAAAGGCGGATGTCTATTGATTGCTGATTTATTCAAAGTAACTTTAGGCTACATTACTCAGTTTAGATCCACTGTTTAGTATGTAATTATTTATGCATGTTGTGATTATTATTACCATCATATAATTAACAAGTGTCATCTCTGACACATAACACATATTTGATTCTTATAACCAACTGGTAAAGTTATTAATATCTCATGTATTTTACGGATAAAGAAAAAAGTACACCTCAGGTTTAAGTGACAAAGTCAGTAACCTCCAAAGCTTGGATTCAAGGTCATTCTTCAAAATTCAAGTCCATTTTCCCTCCCTTTAGTACTATTTTATGTTTCCTCATGACCTGAGTAGATTCTACCTATGTAATTCAGGAACAAACTATACATTTTGTTGTTTTTTTTCTTCTAAGCTAAATAATCCAACTCATTCCAATATAATTTATTTATTTCCTATTTTGGTGGGATAATTGTGGTCAGCATTTTTCTCCTTAAATTTGAATTTCGAATTTGAACCATGACTTGTATTAAAGAGTAGAGAGGAGTAAAATGTGGATTCAGGACGTTCCTAAATGGTGGCAATTCTGCTATGGAGCTTCCAGGTTTCTCAATAGCAGTCCTGAGAAGGCATTTATATCCTTAAAAAAATTAAAAGGGTCTTCAGCATAAGGGTGTTTATTTACCATTTAAATGCAAGACATATGCAATTGGAGTAGGAGTCAAGTGATTTTTAAGGAATGGCTGAGCAAATCAGATGGTTGCTGATCAATAAATTCACGTCATTTTATACTTCTATCAGGAATCGTAAATAACTACTGCAAGATCAAGATCGCATAATCAACAGGAGAATTATAGTATTAAATAATAATAAGAGCTAGAACTTCAAGATTTATAAAGCATTTTACATATGTTAATTCATTTCATCCTGACAACAACACTGTGATGTGGTAAAATGGGTGTTATTATATTTCATACATACACATATAGTATACACACATGTAGAGAGACAGAGAGGAGACACAGAGAGAAACTGAGATTGAAAGAAGTTAAATGATTTGCCAAAGGTCACAAAGCTAATAAACATCAAATGGGATTTGAGCTCAGTTTTCCCTGATGTCAAAACCAAAGTTCTATAAACTTAATTCTCTGAAGAAAAACCCAGTCAAGTATGGGTTGATGAAGTAAATAGTAAGCAACAACTGAGACATAGATTCAGAGCTGGAAAGTGCATTAAAAATCATCCAAATCTAATATCATCTTGAGATAAGCAAACTGAGGATCAGTGAGGTCAAATAAGTTGCCCAAATTTACATGGGTAGTAAATAGCAGAACCAAGAATCAAGTCTAGATTCTATTACACTAAAACGTAACACTTTTTTCCACTCTACCATGCTGCCTCCTAATTCATTGTTTCATTAAACAACCACTTATTTAAAAAAATATTGTCTAAAATTAAAATTACTCTGAGGTACCACTTTACACCTAGTAGATCAGCTAACATCACAGAAATGGAAAATTATAAATTCTGAGGGAATGTGAAAAAAATAAGTACACTAATGCATTGTTGATGAAACTGTCAACTGGATCAATCATTCTAGAGAACGATTTGAAATTATGCCCAAAGGTATATAAAGCTGTGTATACCTTTTGACCCAGAAATATCACTAATAGTTCTGTATCCCAAACAGATCAAAGAAAATTAAAGTGATGTTTATGTATTGAGGGATAATTAAACAAAATTGTGTTGGAATATTTTGTTATAAGAAATGATGAGTGAAATGGTTTCAGAAAAACCTGAAAAGAATTATATGAACTGATATAAAATAAAGTAAGAAGCACCAAGAAAACACTGTATACAATAATAACAATATTGTAACACTACACTTTTCTGTGATTTGTAATAAGAACATGTCCTGGGTATATTGAGAGTTTAAAAGTCGACTTGCCTAGCACTACAGAATTTTATGTCAAAAGCAGGACTTAAATTATTCTTAATTCCAAGGCCACTTCTTGGTCCACAAAACCATGTTGCCAAATAAACCTGAAAAGACATCAAAACTGCTGAATTGTATATATTTCTTAAAATAAATAAAAATATACCCTATTTAAACTTGATTAAATTGTTTACATAAACCAAATGTTTGCATTAGGGAGATTTGTTCATTACAAAGTTAGCAATAAGTAGTTCTATGTCCTGCTGATCTAAATATATTTAACTCTAAAAGAAATTTTAATAAAATAAAATGCTTTTATACTTCATTATTGATAAAACAGTAGACACATACAGCAATTTAATGTTTTCAAAGAACTTCCCTCAAAATAAATCTTCTAGGAGAATATTTCAGATAATATCATCTCAGTTTTACAAATGAGGAGACTAAAGTTTAGAAAAATCAAATAATTGGCTAATGTTCATATACTATAAGAAGTATGGATGAGAGCTGCTGAGAGTCAAAGCCAAGACTAACTCCAAGAACAATTGATCTTTCCTCTACACCAGGATTTTTTAACCTGAGGTCAAATATAGATAAATAAATGAGAGAGAGAGACAGAGAGAGAGAGAGACAGAGACAGAGAGAGAGAGAGACAGAGACAGAGAGAGAGAGACAGAGACAGAGAGAGAGACAGAGACAGACAGAGACAGACAGACAGAGACAGAGATAGAAACATGGGGGAAAATAGAATGGAGGGAAATACATGATAATCATAACCACAAAAAAGAACTACAACAAATTCATCTGATACATATTTCTCAAATATATAGAGAGTGGAATCCAATTTATAAAAATAAGAGATATTTCCCAATTGATGATTGGTCAAAGGATAAAAATGGGCAGTTTTCAGATGAAGTAATCAAAGTTATCTATAGTCATTTAAAAATGCTCTAAATCACTAAAGATTAGAGAAATGAAGATAAAAATAACTCTAAGGTACCACCCCATACCTATCAGATTTAGTAATATAACAAAACAGAAAAATGACAAATGTTGGAAGGGATGTGGGAAAATTAAGACACTGATGTTGCTGGTAGAGTTGTGAACTGATTTAAGCATTCTGGAGAGCAACTTAGAACGGTGTCCACAGAATGATAAAGCCACACATACCCTTGTGCCCAGCAATACCAATACTAGGTCTGTATCACAAAGAGATAAAAAGCCAAAAAGGAAAAGGACTTATATGTACACAAATATTTATAGCAGCTCTTTTAGTGGTGGCAAAGAATTGGAAATAAAGCCCATCAGTTAGGTAATGATTGAACAAGTTGTAGTATATGATTGTGATGGAATACTATTGTACTATAAGAAATGATGAGCAAGATGCTTTCAGAAAAACCTAGAAATACAAACATGAACTGATACAGAGTAAAATGAGCAGAACTAGGAACTGTACACAGTAACAGCAATATTATACTATGATTATCTGTCAATGACAACTTTTCTCAGTAATACAATGATCCAAGAAAATTCTTAAAGGACATGTTGAATAAATGCTATCTATCTCCAGAGAAAGAATTGAGTTTTAATGTAGATCAAAGCATACTTTATAAAACTTTATTTTTCTTGGGTTTTTTTCTATGTGTTCTTTCACAGCATGAGTAATATGGAAATATGTTTTGCATGTCTGAACATGTATAACCTGTTAAACTGCTTGCCTTCTCAGTGAAAGGCCAGGGGAATAAGGGAGGAAGAGAATTTGGAATTCAAAATTTAAAAAAAAATCTAAAACTAATATTAAATTTGTTTTTATATGTTATTAAGGGAAAATAAAATTTAAATAATTGTATTTTGAAAAATGAACAGTAGAAGGAAATGGCAAAGATATATAGGCACTGGGATAGGGAGATCCATCTTGCTCTACCAGAAAGTAAGAGGTGTGATGGGGGAGGATATAGGAGAGAGCAGACTGAGGGAGGGGGTATATGGTGGGATTGCTGTTTTGGAGGGGTAGGTAGGGGAAAGATGGGGAAAAAATTTGTAACTCAAAATCTTGTGGAAATCAATGATGTAAACTAAAAATAAACAAAAGTTAATTAAAAAGAAGAAGGAAATGGCAAAACCTCTCTAGTATCTTTGCCAAGAAAACTCCAAATTGGTTCCTGAAGAGGGTGACACAACTGAGGAAAAACAACAACATTATATGCCAGCACATGCTAGGCATTTTACAAATATTATTTTATTAGATCCTCACATCAACTCTGGGTAACTGTTATGTCTATTCTGCAGTTTCGGAAACTGAGGCAGAAAAAGGTTGAATGACTTATAGCCACACAGCTGATAAACTTGAGGTGTGAGGAATTAAGGATCTGTGGTGCAGGGAATAGTGGTAAGATAAAAGAACTATGTGAAATACACTCCCAGGTACAGTAAATAAACTGCTTGTTAAATCACCATATGAAATCCTAAGGGTCTTCCCCTCACAGATTGTTGTTTGTTTGTTTTACTAAGTAGAGTAGCCATTCTCTGCCTCATTTCCTACCTAGCTTTAATCATGGAAGGGGCACTACCTCAGTCAAACTGAGACCTGCTAAAACCTTAGTTCAAAAAGGTCAAGTATCCTACTGCATCCATGGCCATCTCTAGTCATCCTGACCTATATCTTACCATTGGACCCAGATGACTCAGGAGGAGAAAGTGAGACTGGTGACTTTGCACAGTCCTCCCTCACTTAAATGCAATTCACTTGTATGCCATGGCATCACCTCCCTTTCACGGTCCTCTTCCATGATAAAGGAGCAAACAACCACAACCACAAGCACAATTTAGAACCAAATGCAATCACCTCTGAGAACTTATTAGTTTCCCTAAAAGAAATGTGTGTTCTTCAGAAGAAGGGAAGGTCGAAGTTGTACAGACAGGTGGTTGGATCCAAGTTGATTGCTGTGGTGGGGCTCATTCGAGGGATGGCAGAAGGACAGTCTTCTTCCTTCTTTCTTAGTCTTCCTCAATCACCCACAAGTTGGAAGTGTCTCAAGAGCACCGAAGAATGAGGAAAGGTGAAAAATAATACCCTAAATAAAGACTGCTTCGCTTGGTCAAGTGCTCTTAACAACCGGGAGCGGAGAAACTGAATGAGCTCAAAGTAGCCGGAGTTTTTTTCCGGGATCATGTCAGTTTTTCTTTTCTCTTTCTGTTTGTTTTGCGTTCCATATCATAGCTGGACAATTTGCTCGCAGTTTTACTAGCTTTCTGATGGCGACCCCAAGCAGAATGAATGTAGTCAGGGAATTTTATAAAAGGCTGATTCACCCAAAACCTTCACTGGAGGGATTCCCGCAGCTTCAGGCAACATCTATGCCTCCCTGAAGCTGGTCCGCAGTAAGGCAATTAAGCCAACTTTACTTTGATTTATCTAGAATGACTTACTGACAGATGACTGGAGTACCAGACACGTCCAATTCCATTAGTACACTTCTATTAGACAAGAAGCATTCCTAGAATTCAAAGCTAATCCATTCTTGCCAGCAGGAACTACTAAGCCCAGCTTATAATAGGGAAGATTTCATTAGCAGCAGACTTTTCTTTCAGGAATGGACAATATTTTTGTGGTTAACAACAGCAAGCGCAATTGATGTAGTTATTTACAAAACAGATTTCCAAGGTGACAATAAGAAAAATTTAAAAAACCTGGCAAAATTACTGGCAAATTGTTCAATATTTCTTCTCAGTAGCTTGGCCCAGCACTGTTATAGAAAGTAGAAACAACCGCAGGGCACAAATAGATCTGAATTTTCTAAAGTTAATATTCTCCTCATATGAGCTGAACTTCACCCCCCCAATAAATAATTTAATTGATAAGATTATACTAAATTGAAGAACATTCAGGGTAATGAAAAGAATGTTCAAACAAAATAATTATTTTCCTGAAACACAGTAACAAAAATTAACAATATAAATATATACATATATATGACTGTGTATATATATATGTATATGTGTATATGTATATGTGTGTATGTATGTATGTACATGTATATAAATGCACATGTATATACATATATATAGCTATATATACATACATGCATACATACACACACATACAGTGTTTAACTTGGAGTTGGTGGGAGGTTAGAAAGCATAGGTAGCCTAGCAAAATGGATTACCAAGAAAAAAAAAATTAAACAACATAAAGTGTAGGTCGATTACATTGCTGACATTAATGACAATCTATTATAGAGTAGTTCTGTGGGATGAAGTTTTACTCAGCAAGTTTAAAAATAGAAGAAAATATTAAAGGATTTATTATTCTGAAGAGCCTTACGCTACTGTAGTGAACTACCTGGGTCATCTTTTCCAACTCAGAGTCTAATACCTCTTGAGTAAAACTGACACAAGAATCTTCTTTCCCATGAACGCATTTTAGGATTAAGAACATCTAAATATCAATCTGAGACAGCAGTCAGATATACCAAATTAATATTAGCTCTTAAAAGTTTAATAATACCTGATTTGTTAAAAATGGAAAACATGGAACATTAATTTCTATTTTAAATGTTAACAATTTCTTTTATTAGAACTAAAATTTACTTCTCCTGACTAGAATTGTGATTTTGGACTAATCACTTAATATTTCCATGCCTCAGTTTTCCCAGAGGTAAAATGAGAGGTTAAGATCACAATGACCACCAAAGTCTCATTTATCCATTTAGCCCTAACATTTCATGACTCTATGAATCTACTTTAAAAAAAAATTCTAGTTTGAGGTACTAGAAATTTAACATTGTTCAATTTATCTCCTCTCCATCCTCCAGAAAACTAGATTGGTATATTTGGGCATATATTTTGCTTTAAAAAAACCATCATCATTTACCTAAATAGCTCCATATATTTTCAGATAAATCTGTTCTATATTCGAATTGAAGTGATATCCTTTCAAGTAACAATTAATAGAAGCTGTATATGAATTTCAAATATGTTATTGAACTATTCTAACATCAGTACTGAAAATGAATCATCTCCGCTGCCATTCCAATGACTTACAATCAGAAGTGTTGCTGCAAGAACTCAAATCAATCACATAACTGACATACATAGTGGAATTTTACTTCCAAATTAGTGTCAATCTTTTCTATCATCTTCTCAAAATATACTCAAGAGATATGAGTATAGATATTTGCCACAGATATGCTGATATAATTACTCATTAGATTATGATTAATCTACCAACATTGTCAGGCCACAATCCCAGTTTACCAAGTGTTCATAAAGTACAAGTCAATAAAGCGCAGGAAGTGGCACAAATGAACCTTTTGATGAGAGACTGCTTAACTGTTGCTGATGTGTCTTTTTGTGTCTAGGGCTCTCTTACAAGTATGCTACCCAAGTAACTCAGCAGAAATATGCTGGAGTGCTGGAGGGACATTACACAGAGCTTTATCCACATTGAGAACTCAAAGAATGCTGTTAATTTACTAAATGACTAGTGACAGAAATAAGAAAGTAATAAGATGAGGACTAAATCTTGCAGTCATTGATTATTTTAGGAAATCATGATCAAGTAATATTCTAGTCCTCATTTTCTCAGATGTAAAGGATAATAATTTTATGTTTCCTGCTTTTATTTTATTATGAATCTCAGGAATAATGTTAAAAACACTACATGTTACATTATGTGATTCAGTGTTTTGGTGTCCTAAAAATACATATAATACAGCGTTGTAGATCATGCATTTTTATTTATTATGTGAAAGCATTTTGTGAAGCACTCAGGATTTCTGCACACACTGCAAAAGCTTTGTGAATTATATACACATCTGGAAACTCCAGAGAGCATATGATCTATTTGCTAAACATGCACCTTATTGTATGAGGCTATAAATAATGAGAGAAAGAGATAGCATTCTGTACAAGATGTCACAGATTTGAATAAGCAGGATTGATCAAACAAGAAATAGAATCTCCTAACTTCCGACTGTAATTACCTCTACTTCTCTCTTACCCACTTTTACCCCTTTGGTGATTTCTATCAGATACTATTAACTTGATAAACACTCACAGATTTGCCCAAGTCTGCCCCTGTGTTGTATTGCTTTCTACTTAATGCTGAAACAAAAGGTAAAATGAAGGGGATTCTAGTTTATAAAATATTCAGATATCCATTTCATTGACCTTGTTACAAAATGCCTCTCTCCTCTCCTTTTTACTCCTCTCGTACAATACCCATTAGTTCCTTTTAATAGTAAAAATGTCCAGATGAGTAATCAGCTGGAGTTCATAATTATACCATGCTATGCATTGTGTTGAAGTTCTGTGTTTTACCTAATATTTTATATATAATCATTAGGAGTTCTAAAATAATAACATCTCTTTATTTTCTAAGGTAAATTAAGTTAATTATAATAGCTGCAAACATATCTTTTCTATATTTCTTCTTGCAAAAAACATCTTTTCACTAATATAAAATGAAATATGTTAAGCACATAAGAGACAAATATGAAGTTAAAGGAGAGATACAGGAAGGATTTATGAAAGAAATGGCATTTTATTTTTGATTGAAAAAGATGATTATGGCTTCAAAATACAGACAATGGTCTTGGACTAGAAGTTAGGAAATGAAGATACATCATTATATTCTACATCTAAAGAATAGTATAAAAAACAATTGGGAAGATGTTTTGTTGGCAAACAACTAGTGGTCTACTTTGGTTTTGTAATTAGAAACATTCTTTGTGTTACATCTATTTCTATATTTTGAAATACCCTGTCAAATTTTGGCCTTATCAATCTTGGCTAAAAAAAAAAGGGTTAAAATAACTTCAAACTATATGACAGACATTTTTTCTTTACAAATGCTTAAACTCAAACTTTACAACTTCTAAGAATTTGCATTGCTAACAAAGAAATAATCATAAAATATAGAACTGGTTAGGACCTAAGAGATTATCTAATCCAATCCCTTTAGTTTCACATTAAGAAAGCAAGATCTAGAGACATGATGTGACATCTCTGAGGTAAATAATAAACAAGGATTCTAACCCAGACTCTGCTTCTACTACACTATACTGCCACCTTAATAACATTATAACGATAAACATTCTCTGTTTCAAATGGGGCATTATGTACTCAATACAATAAATCATTACAATGTCTAAAAAAAGTATATCAGTGTTACTATTACTCTAACGGAAGCTTTTTCTATATCTTAAACAAATTCTTATTCTTATTCATTCTGTAGACATTTCTCAAAAGGTGGGGCACTCAAAAAATTGATAGGAAAGTGGATAACAATGTATTAAGAGTTCCTGGCATTCTAAGATGCTGTTTATCTCTTTTGAGGAAGACAGGATTCAAATTGCCTTCATTAGAGGTGCAATATGCTGTGGAAAATGAGCTGGGTACTTATCAGGAGGCTTCTTGATTTGCATTTTTGCTAAATAATCGAGCTGTTCTGTTTGCTAGCTATTTATGAGCTACAAAAAAAAAAGGAGAGAAAGAAAATCATTCAGGTAAATAACTCGAGAGCTTTTGAAAGCTAGAATTTAAAAGAAAAAATAAGTTTATCACTAAAAATGTCAACTGTATTGTGCTATTTTTCAAACAGAATGGAATACACTGTACACAAGTTAAGATCCAGGAAAAACATTGACATCAAGGAGTCTTAGTTATCCCCACACCTGCTACTTCCTCCAGCAAAGTGAAAGACTGCTCTCTAGATAAATGATCAATACTTAAACATGACACTGCTTTAGACACCCTGCTGTTACTGTTTAAGGGTTGTGATTCCAATTAAGCAGTAAATCTTTATGGTATCACATCTTCAACAGTCAATGTCTTCAGGAATTCCTGCAATGTTTTAGGATTGTTATTTTGAAAAAAAAATACTTCAAGCTCACAAAGCAAAATAATTGTATTTGAGTGGTAAATATAAACATTTCCCTCCATGTGGTAGACTGAATAGCAAAAAATTTCTGTAAACATTAACGTCCTATGAATATCAAATCTGCACAATATGAGATGTGAAGTTACACACTTTAATACTGTTAACTGTCTGCTAAATCTTTGCCAACATCAAAAATAAACTTTTATTTCTGACATTACGCTTCACAGTTTCTTTAAGGATGCTTCTTCTCATAATAAAGTATTGAACCACATACTAGTTATAGGATCCAAATCGCAGCATAGATTTTGCTTTATTAAAGCAGCTTTTCCTTTAAAAAAGACAATTTTGATGTCTAAAGCATCAATTGTTAAGCAACCATATTTATACTCTATATCTTTCTTTACTGAAGTCTGCAAAATATTTTAGTGAAAATGTAGCTATTCCAACAGTAAACAGTTGTATCTCTTCACTCCAAGTGAGAAAGCGATTTAAAATTTTATTCTGGGTGACAATCAATTCCCAGCATTTCAAATTTCCAGATTTTACTATGATGTTAAAGTTTCAAATTTCTATCGGAAATAAATGTATGGTTTCAAAGTTTTGAGAAACTTTTTCCGTGAAGAATAAATGTATTAATGATGCTTATTTGGCCAGCAGACATGGGAAACCTGAGTGCTACATTTCCCATTCATTTGTGGGAGAAGAGGGGGAGACTTGAAAAAAACTGAAAATTTGAGCCAGTTAAAATCATTAATATAAACAGGACACACTTGCTTTTAAAATATTTAAATTTATGCTGCCATTCCTATCTATAAATCAGAAACTATTGTAGGAAACAAAAAAGATACTTTTAAAATATTACTAAACATGTATTCATTAGCATTTTTAATGATCCTCCACAGAATTAAAAAAGGATAAATTCTCTCTTTTTTTGCCTAACTGAAAAAGATTTTTTTAATGTCCTCAAGAGAAAAAAATAGAAAGAAAACGTAAAACAAGTTAGTTCAATTTAAGTCTACAAATAGTTATTAATTACCTACTATAGATGAGGTAGGCATTAATTCAAGGAGCTACAAAGGCAAAAATGAAATAAGCTCTAAGTCAAAGAGTTTATTATGTTCTACTGTGTTCCCTCGCCATAACATGCTAACAATGAGGTAAAGAAAAAAATACACACACACACACATACATATAAAGTGTGTGTGTATATGTGTGAGAGAAAAAGAGATAAAGAGAGAGACAGAGAGAGACACAGAGAGAGCTCATAATTTTAGGAATTAGGAAAGATCTTGAATAGAAGGTGGCACCTGAGTTGCACTTTAGAGGATCCTAGGGAATCTATAGAGAATGTTAAGAAGGAAGTCCCTTTCAGACTTATGTATTCACTTATGCCAAGGTGATCATGCACAGGGATCAGAGAGCAGATTGGTTTGACAGGAGAGTAAATGAAAAGGAGGCATATAAAATAAGAATTCAAAGGTAGGTGGATTCTAAATTATGGAGGACTTTAAATGTCATCATAAGTATTGTGTTTTGTTTTGTTTTGTTTCTTCTCTAAATTGCTGTTCAATTTTATCTGACTCTCATGATATCATTTAGGGTTTTCTTAGTATAGATATTGGAGTGCTTTGCCCTTTCCTTCTCCAGGTCATTTTTACAGATGGGTAACTGAGGCAAACAGGGTTGAGTGACTTTCCCAGGGTCACACTGCTAGTAAGTATCTGAGACTAGATTTAAACTCACAAAGAGTCTTCCTGATTACAAGTGTAGTGAAGATTTTTGGATAAGGGGGTGATATGATCAAATCTTAGTTTTGTGGCTGTTTATAGTACAGGTTGAAAAGAGAAGATGGACACGGGGATATCAATGGAAAAACAATTGTAATATTTCAAGTAATAGATGATTAGGATGAAAATTATGTGAGAAACTAGGAAAGTGAGTTAAGAGTTGCTGTGGAGATTCATGTACAAGATGATCTAGCAGCTGATTTAACTGAAATAAAGAGGGTTTTGAGGCAAAGAAAATAAGTTCTGTTTGCTCATATTGGGCACAAGGTACATGCAGAATATTCAGATAGAATCTGAATTCACAAAGACATATTATTTGAAAAGATGATTCAGGAAAAAGGAAAAGAACCTATGTGTTCTAAAAAAAACATTTATAGCACCTCTCTTTGTAGTGGTAAAGAATGGGAAAGTGTACGGATGACCATCAAATTGGGAATGGATGAAGAAGCTGTGGTACATGACTGTAATGGAATACTACTGAGGTATAAGCAGTGACCAGCTTGATCTCAGAAAACATGAACAGACTTGCACAAAATATCGAATGAGCAGAACACCAAGGGAAAATTGTGTACAGCAACAGTAATATTGTTTTAAGAATAACTCTGAGTGAATAAGCCAGTTTGACTATTACAAATACTCAAATTAACTAAAAAGGACATATGAAGGAAGATTCTATCCTCATTAAGTAAAAGAACTGATACATAAAAGTATGCATGAAATGATTTTGCACACACACATATACATATTTGTGTCTAATGGAAACCATCTCGAGGGTGAGGGAGGAGAAAAAAAGGAAAATAAAAGGAGAAATTTATATCATAACTTTGTTATATATTTAAAAGGAATAAAAAATTGTACATGATAGATTTGCAGTTTCACATGCAGTTATATTATTATTATTATTATTATTATTATTATACTACATTCCAGAAACACTTCTTTCATTCCACAAGCTAAAAATAAAATATTTATTTTTAAAAAGAGCAACAGTGACAGAATAATAGGATTTGAGAGCTGGAAGGAATCATCTAATTCAACCTATATACCAGCAGGCATTTGGGATGTAGGAAGCCAAAACATCTGATCCAGGATCCAGGCAGTTCTTTAAGGCCAGCTCCGGGTTTTCCTAAGTGATGTGGCCGAATGACAGAACCTGCCTGATTGCCTGAGATCCAGGGCTCTGCCCTGTTCTGGGATATTAGCCAGAAGGTGTTGGCTCACTACAAGATTACTATTATTAATATATTTAGATTACTAACACATTTTGTATGGGAAAATTTGTTTAAGGACATGATAGCCTTCAAGGTCTGCCTGACACTATCTACCTGACATCATGGAACTAAACAAAGCAGTAATAGAAAACATAGTGACTGATAGTTATCTTCTTTGTCTCTCTGCTCTATAAAAAACTTATTCCGAGAATCACTAAATGGAGTTCTACCCTGAACTGCCTGCCTGGCCCAATTCTCTTTTCTCATGTCTCTGCTCATGCCCAATGCTGGCAGCTGGCATTTGGTATAGTGGGACTAGAATCCAAGAGACAGATTGTATCTGGGTATATAGACATAGGAATTTTCTTATTTCTTTTCCTCTGAAAAATAACTTTTTTCTTCTTCTTCTTTTCTTTCTTTGCCTTTCAAGGCCTTTGTTTTCTTTCAAATTTGTATAGCATTTTATTTTTCCCAATTATACGTGTAAAGAATTTCTAGTATTTGTTTTTAAAACTGTGAGTCCTAAATTTTCTCCCTTCCTCCTTCCCTCTCTCACTGAGATGAGAATCAATTCAATACAGGTGATACATGTGTAGTCATGCAAAACTTTTCCATATTAGTCATAGTGTGAAAGAAAACAGAAACCAAAAATAAACTTCAAGAAAAATAAAGTAAAAACATGTCTCAGTCTGTATTCAAACACCAACAGTTTTCTCTCTGGGGATGGATACAATTTCTCATCATAAGTCCTTCAGAGTTGTCTTAGTTCATTGTATTGCTAAGAATAGCTAAGTTTTTCATAACTGATGATATTGCTGTTACTTTGTACACAGCACATTTCACTTTGCATCAGCTTATGGAATTCTTTCCAGGTTTTTCTGAGAGCGTCCTGCTCATTATTTCTGACAGTATAATATTGCACCACAATCTCATACCACAGTTTGATCTGCTATTATCCAAGTGACTGGCACACCCACTCCATCATTTGTCATTTTTCCTTTCTGTCCTGTGAGCCAATCTAATAGAGATTAGTACCTCCAAATTGTTTTAATTTGCATTTCTCCAATCAGTGGTGAGTTAGAACATTTTTTATATGACCATTGATAGTTCTGATTACTTCACTGGAAAACTGTTCATATTTTTGGATCATTTATCAACTGGGAAATGGTTCTTATTTTTTATAAATTTGACTCAGTTCTCTATAAGTTTGAGAAATGAGCCTTTGAGAAACCTGCTTCTATTTTTCTTCACAGTTACAATTGGTAACTATTTCCTTCTATCTTATTCCCCACTTAAAGATTATTCTATTCTCTCTCTCCTTTCACCCTCTCCCTCCTCAAAAGAGTTTTGCTTCTAATTGCCCCCTCTCCCAATCTGCCCTCGCTTCTATCACCCCCCCCCCCC
>CM053580.1:462408052-462437439 GCA_028627135.1 Pseudochirops cupreus
CTCTGCCTTTCCCTTTCTCCCAATATATTCCTCTCTCACCCATTAATTTTATATTTTTAGATATCTTTCCACATATTCAACTCACACCTGTGCCCTCTATCTATATATACTTCTTCTAACTGCCTTCATAATGAAAAGTTCTTGTGAGTCACAATATTATCTTCCCATGTAGCAACATATACAATTTAACCTTATTAAGTCCTTTATTATTTCCCTTTCCTGTTTACTTTTTTATGTTTCTCTTGAGGCTTGCATTTGAAAACCATATATATATACATATATATATATATGGTTTTCAAATGCAAGCTAAATTATATATATATATATTTAATTTTGCTCTGGACTCCATCAAAAATGCTAGAAAGCTCTCAATTTCATTAAATATCCATTTTTTTCCTTTGAAGAATTAAACTCAGTTTTTCTGGATAGGTGATTCTTGATTGTAATCTGAGCTCCTTTATCTTCCAGAATATCATATTCCAAGTCCTCCAATCCTTTAAAGCAGAAGGCGCTAAATCTTGTGTTATCCTCACTATGGCTCCATGGTACTTGAATTGCTTCCTTATGATTGATTGCAATACTTTCTCCTTCACCTGGGAGCTCTGGAATTTGTCTATAAAATTCCAGGGAGTTTTCATTTTGGGGTCTCTTTCAGGAGGTGATTGGTAGAATCTTTCAATTTCTATTTTACCCTCTATTTCTATTTTACCTGCAAATTTCCTCAATAATCTCTTGAATGTTAATGTTTAGGCTCTTTTTTTAATCATGGTGTTCAGGTAGTCCAAAAATATTTTTTTTAATAGTATTTTTTCCCAATTACATGTCAAGACAATTTCTAACATTCATTTTTTACAACCTTTTGAGTTCCAAATTATTCTCCCTCCATCCCTCCCTCCCTGCTTCTTAAAACGGTAGGCAATTTTTTTTTTCTGGAAAACTTTTATTTGTAGGTGGAATGGGGACACAGCTGGACACAGTAAGTTAGATGATTCCAATTATGTTGACAACATCTAAAGCATCATAGCCTGGAGCAACACGAACATAGGCCTTCTTCTCTCCATCAGGCTGGATCAGTGTGTAGACCTTGGCCACATCAATGTCATGCAGCTTCTTTATGGCCTGCTTGATCTGATTCTTGTTGGCTTTGACATCCAAAGTGAAGACTAGCATGTTGTTGTCCTCAATCTTCATCATAGCAGACTCAGTGGTCAAAGGAAACTTAATGATGGCATAGTGATCAAACTTGTTTCTCTGAGGGGCACTTTTGCGAGGGTATTAGTGCTCTCTTCGAAGTCTTAGTGTTTTGGGTCACAGGAAGATGGGGGATGTTTGGATCTTATTCTTTTTGTGGCTATGGACACCCTTCAGCACCACCTTCTTGGTCTTCAAAGCCTTGGACTTGGCTTCTGTCTTGGGGGCGGGGGGGACAACGGCTTCCTTCTTAGCTTTCTATCTTGAAGAAAAGGCAATGGCAGGGCAATTTGATATAGATGTGCTATCATGAAAAACGTATTTCCACATTAGTCACAGTTGTGAAAGAAGAAATGCTTTGATATGCTTTCAGAGTCCATCAGTTCTTTACCTGGATGTAGATAGCATTTTCCTTTGTGAATACTTTGTACTTGTCTTGTATCATTGTATTGCTGAGATAGTTGAATAATTCTTAGAAATTCTCTCTTTTTTTTTTTTAACTTCCCAGGTCAGTTATTTTATTAATTTCACATTTTCTTTTATTTTTTCATTCTTTTGATTTTTGTTGCTTTGATGTCTTATGGAGTCATCAGCTTCCACATGCCCAATTCTACTTTTTTAAAGAGTTTCTTCTCTTCAGTGAATTTTTGTTCACATTTTTTCATTTGGCCAATTCTGATTTTTAAGGAGCTCTCTCAAAAAAATTTTGTGACTTTCTTACCATTTAGCCTATTCTATTTCTTAAGGTTTTACTTTTTTCAGTATTTTTTGTGGCTCCTTGACCAAGCAACTGATTCTTTTTTCATGATTTTCTTGCATCACTATCATTTCTTTTCTCAATTTTTCCTGTAAGTCTCTTATTTGATCTTTAAAATCCTTTTTGAACTCATCAATGGCCTGAGACCATTCACATTTTCCTTTGAGGTTTTCATGTAATTGTTTTGATTTCATTGTCTTCTGATTTTTTGTTTTGATCTTCCTTGACACCATAGTAACCTTCTATGGTCAGCATCTTTTGTTGTTCTTGTTGTTTGCTTATTTTTTTGAGCCTTTCAACTTTAGGTTAAAGTTGGGCTCTGTTCCCAGAGTTAAGAAGCTTTCCCAAGCTTCATGTTTGTCATGCTTTTGTTTTCAGAACTAGTTCTGGGGGTGTGTTAAGTTTTCAGTTTTTCAAAGGTGGTACAATTTAAGGATAAGTGTGGAAAGTGCTCTCCTGCCCTGTGCTCCAGGCTGTAAATGACCACAAGTACTCCTTTCTACCTTGGAACAATGTTCAGTGACCCCACTCCTACTCGTGCTACTATACAACCTGTGATGGTGACCCATGTGTGGGAAATACAACCAAGTCCTGCTCCCACTGACAGCAAAGGGTCCCCACCTCCTTCAGGTCATTTTTCTAAACCCCTTCCATCTATTAGTTGAGAGCTCCAGATGCTACCATCCATTTACTGGTCCCCAAGATCTGCTGCTGGCTTACTAGGCTGTAGTTTCTGCTGCTATGGCCTGCACTGAACTGGACTAGACTGCTCTACTCTCACCCCAGTGAGGCAGACCTTTCTTACCAATTTTCTAAGTTGTCTAGGACTAGAAAATTGTATCACCCCATTCTTTTGTTGGTTCTGCCACTTCAAAATTAGCTTTGAGGCGTTATTTTAATATTGTTTAGATGAGAATTTGGGTGACATCAAGTGAGGTCCTGCTTTTACTCAGCCAATGTAGATCTCTCCCCTCTTATGACTTCCAAAAGGTCAGAAATTCTGAGACCCCAGTGATAGAGATGGAACAATATGGCAAAGAGTGTTGAGCTGAACATGTACTCTACCTAGTTTTTGAAGTCCTATCTCAAGATAATTAGAAATAAAATAGACTGATATTATATGATACACAGAAAGAAGCATTCAGTTCTTCATTTATGCAATGACAGAAGCAAAACCCCTCATCCTAGCTCCAAACATTGGTTGCATGGAAGCTTGGAATCTATAGTAAGTATTGTAGAATCAGTTCTGGAAAAGGTATTCTGTTGCCACAAGCTCCAAGAAATTGAGGACTAAAATCTAATAGATATCAAGGAGCTTATAATATAGTAGAGAAGACAAGATTAACACAAGTGAAATGATTATCAAACAATATAGTATATAACTTTAAGATGATTTCATTTGAATTTTTGAGCTTGATAATGTTGGTAAAAGTAATTACTGAGGAAGATTAGTTGGGCAATGTAACAGAAAAAGAATGGTCTTCAATTTGGGAGAATGGCATCAATGAGAACATTTTAGTAATTGTAGAATGAGATGGAATACAAAACTCAGAGTACATTAGGTCAGAAATTGAGATATAGTGGTGGCTAGGTGGCACAGTGAATAGAGCACCAGCCCTGGAATCAGGAGAACCTGAGTTCAAATCTGGCCTCAGACACTTAACATTTACTAGCTGTGTGACCTTGGGCAAGTCACTTAACCCCAACTGCCCTGCCTCCCCCCTCCCTCCAAAAAGCAAAAAAAAATTGAGATCTAAATATCAGAGGAAACTAAATATAGATGGTAATTAAAATTTTCATTCCTTAACTATTTCAGTCTTTCTTTCTTTAAAATTGCATAGTACTCCTTCATTCTGAAACATATGCATGCATGTACACATACACACATTTTTCTTTGGCCAGGTTGTTAGACTTCTCAAAGAAATGAATTACTGCTTTTCCCTCCATTTTCATATCACCAAGTTTCTACATTCTATTAGAGATAAAAAAATAATAATCTTACTCCCTCTTCTCAAAGATTAGAAAATTAAGGCTCAAAAGGTTAAATGACTGACTCTAAGCCAAATCATACAAAAGGGAATTCAGGAGAAGAAAGTCAGATTTCTTGAATTCCTAGATATTGCTCTTACCTCAACATAAATCTCTTATGCCCCCTGAATATGAGTTATCACCCTCAACTATACTATTACAATAACATTTTTCATTCTAAAAATCAGTGAATTTCTTATGTTTTATTTTCCCTTGACATCTATACCTCATAGCATACACATAGTAATTGTCTTGCTGGGTAGAAGGGGATATCTGGTTTCATGACTTTTGGTACATATTTCCAAACTTTTTCAGAATAGCTGGAGGATTAATTCATTACTCCACCAAGAGTGGTGGAGTAATATAAGCATGCTTATGTTCCCACACTAGTTCAACAATCATCATTTTTTTTATCTTTACCAATTTGATGGGTATTAAAATTGAGAGTTCTTTTAATTTTCATTTCTCTCATTATTAATGATTCAAGGAATTTTACAGGATTGTTGACATCTTGTAAGAATTATTTTACACATTTCACAGGTGAGAAATTAGAGGTTCAAGAGTTCAAATGGAAAATCAGGATTGTACTTTTTCCTTTTAATTATTTAGCTCACTGTCTAGCATCATGGTAGATTTTAAGTAAAAATACACAAGTGTAATATTCATAATCTCTCACCATGAGTTTCAATATAATTTTAGCACATGGATAATATTTTTATTAACTGAAGAAGACATTACTGTGTTTAATTTAATTGAGATGAAAAACATTGATTTCATTATAAAAGTAGGGAAACATATAAGGGTATTTTAGAATATTTAAGAAAAATTCAAGATGTCCATGTGAAGATAACATAAAGGATAAATAAAAATTCATTCTGTCATTTGAAATGCAGCAAAAATGTTAGAAATGAGAACTTCTAGGACTTGGAATAAGAGTACCTGAAGTTGAGCACCAACCCTGTCTCTTAGAAGTTGTGTGTGACTGGAAAAATCACTTGAGTTCTTGAGTCTCATTTTCTATTCTATAAAATGTGAATAATAAAGTTTTCACTTTGTATATTACATTATTGTTGAAACAACACAATTTGTAAACCTTAAAATGTTATACAAATGGTTGATAATGAAATTTTCAGAGAAAGGGTCAACCTGTGTTATTAGAGGGGGATTTCTCCTCTGGGATTTCCCCATCTCAATGAAACCACAGGACATATCCCTTTCTGTATCCTCATTCCTAGCATTACCTTAATGAGACAAATAAAATTGAGGAGTAAAGGTCCAAAAGATAATGCATACTAGTTATTTTTAATACCTCATTTTAATCAATAACAATTCAATTTATTTCAATAATACTTTAAAAGTGCATAGTGTGCACAGAAAAGGCATGAATAGAAGAAAGTCTGAGTGAGTCATGAAAAGAGAATGAAAGAAATTGGATGGATAGCCTGAATTGAAATCTTTATCCATGAAATGTTAAGAGATCTAGAGAAAGTATTTAGTACATTGGATAGATCCAGCACAGAAGATTTATGGAATGCCATGGAAAAGAAATTTACAGTTTGATCAGGTTTGATAGGTAGCAAACTGAATCCGTAGGGGGAAATAGACATATCGATGAATTTTAGATCCAATGAAATATTGAAGCATTTGCATGTTACTTCACAAAAATGTGAGGATAGGAAATATAAACATAATAGGGCTTTCTTTTGAGAAGCCAACACCTTACTGTGTTTTACAAACCTCCTTTGTCAATATCAATAAATCTAATTTAAGCACTAATATTTTCACATTATTTGGGGGGGAAATGAATTGAATAATTTCAAATATTGTCTTCATGTTACATTAGATGCATTTCTTCTGAAAAAATACAGAAAATTGTTGCTAATTTCCCTCTCTTAAATGACTTGAATTTTTAAAGCTTAACACAAGCTAAGAAATTTGATTTAGGCGTCTTTGAACCTAAGTACAATCTGAGGCTATTACACTAAACCTACGAAGTAATGTTTTTAATGAAGTAACAAAGTCAAAATTCATGAGTGAGCTTAAGTAATCAAAAAGGAATTAAATGTTTGGTGTGTGTGTGTGTGTGTGTGTGTGTGTGTGTGTGTGTGTGTGTGTGAGAGAGAGAGAGAGAGAGAGAGAGAGAGAGAGAGAAAGAGAGAGAGAGAGAGGGAGAGAGAAAGAGAGAGAATAACCTGACTAGTGATCATGAAAGAAAGGGCAGTTTGTATTACAACAACATTCTTAAAGACTGGTAGAATGAAGCATAATGTATCTATGGAGTAAACAATGAAATATAGAATATTATAGAAAGATATTGGGCATTAAAAGCATAGACTTACAGTGATTTCGCCCTACCCTACTTCAACCCCAACATAGAATGTGGTATTATTACTATTTATTGGTTTTTATTCTATTTTTTCAAGTCAGAGACACTGTAAACTAAGTTATGTATTTTTTACATATCTTAGTTGATGCCACTCCTTTTTTATATATGTGTGTACACACAAACACACATGTACATATACATGGGAATCTAGGATGCAGAAAATCATAAAGAATAAGTGTATTTGCATGTTGTGTGTGTGTGTTTCTGTGTCTGTGTATTGGGCAGGGAGATTAAGAGAATCACAAAAGTTCTCAGACAAGACCACAGCAACGTTCTTGTCCAATTCATAGTGAAAAAAAAAATCCTGACTATAAAATATTCAACAAGTGTTCATCCAGATCTCCGAGGAGGGGAAGCCTAACAACTCTTGAAGTGGTCCATTCTACTTTTAGACAGGTCTAATTCTTAGTGTTTTTTTTTTCTTGACATCAAGAAGAGCAGAAGACAAACAGAAGAATAAAGAAAATATTAAATTATACATTCATGGATCAGCTCAGAGGAAAAGGCCAACATAAGGGAAATGAGGTGGCACTAAAATGAAGGAAGAAAAGAAAACAGAGAAATTGGGTAAATGAGTAGAGAAATGGAGTAACATGGTGTGGTTGATGTTATAGGAGATAGTGGAGAAGACAGGAAGTATTGATCACTCACAAAAAGGGTTGGAAAAGGTTAAAATTGAGGGGGACATTTTGCAATGAAGAAGAAAAGGAAAGCAGAATTATATTTGACATAAACATGAATGTTTTAAGATCTTTCCCTAAAATATAGAGGAAATAAGACATAGAAAATTTCAACCCATTTGCAGAGTAGGAAAGAATTATCAATAGTATCTGACCTTCATTTGAAGGAAAATATAGAACATTATATTAAGTATAGAGTACTCCTCATTCCAAAGGTTCTTAGAATGAGTGAAACACACACTTATAATTGTTTAAAGTTAACAATGAACATGAAAATCATAATCTGTTTCATCAATCACTTAGGCACCATAAGTTCAAAGAAGCTGGTGAAAGAACACCTATTAATTTTTGTGATACAATTCCTGTGGAAGGAAGGAAGGAAGGAAGGAAGGAAGGAAGGATGGAAAGACGGAAGGAAGGAAGAAAGGAAAAAAGGAAGGAAGGGAAAAAGGAAGGAGGGAAGAAAGGAAGGAAAGAAGGAAGGAAGAAAGGAAAAAAGGAAGGAGAAAAAGTGGGACACAAGGGAAAGGAAAGAAACATAAGAAAATATGAATGAAAATTTGTCCTTACCATCATGATTAGGATTCCCTAGGGTCCATGGTTCATCTGAATCAAAATGAGTATCTCCCCCAATTCCTGGTCCAGGGAAGTAGGCATGTGCCAAAAAGCCTCCCTCTCCGTCAAAGGGAGAACTGTCTCCATGAAAACCTGATGCAAAAATGATTGTTATGTCCACGTCCCTTTTGCCATTTTCTAATTCACTGTAGGGAACTTCTTCAAATGTCAGAGGAGTTACATTCTGCCATACATCAAAGGCACGGCGAATAGCTTTACGTGTTTCAGGATCTCCTACTTTGGGAGTAACGTTCTTTATGCTGAAATTGAAAAGATAAAAAGAAAGAAAATATGAGTAGAAAAGCATTGTTTCTTTTATACTAATTCCTACATTCTTACAGAAACTGATATATCTAATGATGACAACAAAACTTCACTTGAGTGAGGGAATAAAATCTTACTTTAAAAGGCAAGATAATATATTAATCTGTATTTGTAAATGCTGGATCTCATCATAGCTTAACCATATGATTGTCAACAGTATAATATTTATCTACCAAGTCTCCACTTGGGAAATTATTCTCTGTAGGACACTTAATAGCGTAAAGAGTGAATCAATGAGCTACTTTTCCTCTTTAGCCACAACAGGAAGTAAGCCCTGACAAGTGATCACATGTCATCTTAATAAAATAGCTGAAGCTACTTCCACTGAAATCAAAATGGAAATTTCTTTATTCTATAATTACAGTTAGAATAATATTGCACTATGCCCATTAGACAGTTCTAAATAAGGTCTTAAGGACAGTTTTAGCCTTTTCTTTATCATCAAACATTTCGTTTCCAAAGTTAATACTTAATTAAAAACAAAAAGAAATACTTCATCATTATTACTGTTCCTGATGCTCTTTTGTTATGTCATTAAGCACTTTGTGCCTTCTTGCAAAAATGAAGTAGCATGGAAGAGTAATCATTTATTGGAAAGATTCAATAATTACCTTGTCAAAAACAATTTCTTGAAACTTTTGTTAGCCCTAACTCTTAATTACAACACAATAACAAATATATCTCAAAAAAAACTTTACTTCCTTTAGTATTCATTGCATATAGATATTTTAATCTCTTTCCTTTGTTAAATAGAAATAGTTGGAGGTGGGAGGAGGCAAACAACACATTACTTTAAGCAAAATGAAATCAGGCTAATAATCTCATTAAAAAGGTTCTAGATCCCACTATACAAAAAAGAAAAATGAACACGGGTCTCTTTTGGCTTCCATTTCTACTCATTCTGTAACTCCTATTGTATATCTGAGATCTATCAATTCTCCTTAGTTCAAGGGTGCAATTTGAAGACCTTCCCTGTCCCTTAATAGTTCTAGGGAATTTGAAGATCTCTCCTGCCCCTTAATGGGCCTCACTTGGAGTCCAACAAGAAAAGCTTGCTAAGGGGATATTTGTTTTTCAGGAAGGTCCAAATATTTTCTTACTTTGTAATTAGGCAGTGGGTCACGAAGGTTGTGATGTCCTGTGACACCAAAGAAGGTTACCTCTGTGTGTGTGTGTGTATACACATATATATGTGTATATATATATACATATATATACACACATATACATATATACACATACATATGTGTATGTATGTGTGTGTATAAACATATATATATATATATGTATATATTTATACACATGTATAGATACATATACTCTGAGGTGGGGTTTTGCTTTTGTGCACACTTATGGGAAAAGTTGTGAGATTGGGCCAGATGAGACTCTGGGTAGCCACTGAGCCCCCCGGCTTTGAAAACCCAGATGTTGGTGCTTCTCTCTCTGGTAACTAACTGTATGCATGTAGTGGTCAGATGACTAGAAGCCCTATCTGATGGTCTGTTGAACTGTGTTATTTTCTCTGTCTGTATTTTTTGTCTGTTTGTAATTTGTTTGTGTTTCCTGAAGTTCAGGGTACTAACTTTTTCCCCTGAACTAAATGAATGATATATAAAAGCTTTTTTAGCTTTTCCTATTTTTATGGAATCATATCATATATATGTATCTGTATGTGTGTGAGTGTTTAATTACAGATTGTTGACCCCTTTAAAGTTGCTTTCCTTTAGAAAAGCAAATCAAAGAACCTGTGCTAGCACCCATCCTGGGTATGCTAGGTGCTTGCCGTTACAAAGGGCTAGAGTGGACAATAACAACACAGCTACACTTACAACATAACTGGCTAAATAAAAAAAAATACATTCAGATTTTAAGAGAATGAAGATTAAGTGTAGTGGGATTTTTTTCCTAAAATGAATTTTTATTTTTTTTCTGTTTGACTCAATAAATTTTACCCCTAAAAGTGTTCTTTACATATATATGCCTAATTCTTAGGACAATGTGTCCACAACTAGGAATGACTTATTTCTTTGGGGGGGGGGGTAATTGTGGCATTACTACATATGTAGGCATTGGAGAGTAGAATGGAAAGCTCTAAAAAACTTATATGGGAGTGGTACCAGAGTAGCCCAATAGTATAATTTCCTACTACAACAAAATTATTTACCCTTCTTTCACTTTGACACATTTTTCCCTGAATTTCCTTGCCTACTGGTACATTTTAGCTTTCACTTTGTCTGAGATCATGATTATTACTCTTGCTTTTTTCCCCAAACAAATTCTACTCCTGATCTTTATTTTATGTTCATGTGTATCTCTTATTTCCTATCCCTCCTGACTTCTCTACTTTACTTCTACCCACTATGTTATCTTCCTATTACTTAACATACCTTCCCAAAGCTCTCTCCCTTATCCTCTCCCTCCCCCCACCCTATCCCTCTACCTTTTTATGTCTTTCTGAATTTAGAAGACATACGTGTGTGTCTATATACACACACATACACATATATGCATGCACACATATATATGCATGTTTATATATACACACACATATATATGTGTACACATATATGTGTGTTTTATTTGTGTGTGTATGTGTAGTTCCCTCTTTAATACACTCCTGATGAGAGTCAGGTCCCAGAACTACCAGCCCTCCTCCCCCATCTAATTCTTCTATGTCAATTCTTCCTCTCACACCTCATCTGTATGAGATAATTACTCTTTTTAGCTTTTCATAAATTGTTTTATTTTTTTGGAATCATATCATACTCAGGTCTACCCCAGTCTTTCTTCTGAACTACCCAATTACTAATAACAATCACATATTTATTACACTTCTTCATATAAAAAGCAAATAGTCTACTCTTATTGAGTCCTTTGCAATTAGTTTCTGATGTATACACTACATTTCGTTTGGATTTTGTATGTCAAATTTTCTATTAAGTTCAGATTTTTTTTGCAACAAAATCCTAAAAGTCTGACAATTCATTTAATATCCTTTTTCTTTTTTCCATTCAGAATTATGCTTACTTTTGCTGGGTGTGATATTTTTGGCCAGAACCCCAGTTCTTTTGCCCTTTAATATATTGTGTTCCAAGACATGTGGTCTTTTAGTGTCACTGTTGCTAAGTCTTTTGTGATTCTAACAGTGACTGTCATATTTGAACTATTTTTTCACTTGTTGCTTTGTAATGTTTTCTCCTTGAGCTAGGGGTTTTGGAATTTGACTATGATATTGCTGTGGGTTTTCCTCATTAGATCTCTTTCAGGTCATTATTAGTGGATTTTTTTCTATTTCTACTTTCCCCTCTTTTTCTAATGGTTCAGGACAATCTTCTTTAATTATTTCTTTTTTTGTATTTATTTAGTATTTAATTTTTCCCCAGTTACATGTAAACAACAATTTTTAGCATTTGTTTTTAAGACTTTGTGCTCCAAATTCTCTCCTTTCCTCCCTCCTCACCCTACCAATTGAGAAGGCAAGCAATTCCATATGGGTTATATATGTGTAGTCATGCAAAACATACCCATAATAGTCATGTTGTGAAAGAAAACATATATTAAAAAAACTCAAGAAAAATAAACTGGAAAAAAAGTTGGTCAAGCTGTATTCAGACACCAATCAATTCTGTCCTATTATCTAATCTAATAGGTATGAGGTAGTACTTCAGAATTGTTTTAACTTGCATTTCTCCAATCAATAGAGAATGAGAATATTTTGTAAATATGGCTATAGATAACTTTAATTACTTCATCTGAAAACTCACTTGCCTAGGGTCACACAGCTAGTCAGTGTCAAGTGTCTGAAGATGAATTTAAACTCAGATCCTCCTGACTCCAAGGCCAGTGCTTTCAATAGGGTTGTAGCCTGTTTTTTAGATCCTGATTTTGCCATTCAGGGTAGTGGCTATTTCTTCCAAGCTTTGCATCATCTTCCAATTTGATATAACCCACTACTTATAACTTTATTGAAGATACCGATAAAACAGTACAGAGTATAGCACTCAACACAGTGTCCTAGTACAGGAGTTCAAGTTGCCAATAAGCCTTTAAAAATGGAATCACTAACAGCTGAATCCAGCCATTCAACCAGTTCTAAATCCATCTAGCTTCACTATCATTGAGTCAACATTGGTCCCTCTTTTCATGATAAATAGCATTAAATGTTGTTAAATGATCTCCTAAAATAAAAGTAAATCCTAAGTGCAATATTACTCTGATCAAAGTTAGTCTGGCATGATCTGTTTGAAATGAATCTATTCTGGCTCTTAGTTATTACCATTTACTTTTCAAGATATTCACTAATCATCTCCAGAATTATGTAATCTAGATTTTATTTCAATTTTATCTTTATACTACTACACTCACTAATCAGAACTGATGTGAATTGAATTTGGTTTGTTCTTCTATGTCTGAAGATATGGAATTGAATGCATGTTCTCTAGACAATGATTTTATTTTACATAATCTCTTTAGTCATTTCTCAAGTTGTTAGAATATATTTGTTTCTATTTTTATGTTGGCAACTTTGGGTAATTCTAATATAACAATCTATAAAAATAATAGTTATGATAGCCATTGTTTATAATTTTATAAGACATAAGTTATAATCCTCATAAGATTATTGTTTATAATTCTTATAAGATGACACAGTGCCACAACTCTTCATTAGTACATTAATTTGCAGTGCACTCCTATTACTGATACAGATGAAGGTTGCCAAATGGTAGAAGATAATTGTGTACTAGCAGACTTTGTTTATTTGTAACACAAAGAAATCCAAGGTAGGACCAAACCATTTTATACTGGACTTCTATTATTAAATATGTAGTAATTGTTATTCCCCTTTCTTGTTTTAATGACAGATTTTAGGCAATTACAAAATGTTTCTCTTCACTGTTTGAAGTCATAATAAGGTAAGTACATTAGAACTCATTGCTTTTATACAGAGTTTTACAAATGTAAGAATTCTAATTCCTAATTCTCTACTGAAAATAAAAGACTTAAAAATGAGGGATTTTTTCATAATTTTATCAGTAATCAGGAAAATCACAAGTCACCACTGAGGAAGTAAAAGACAAATTTAATTTAAAAAGGAACAGATAAATACAAGGTATGACAAAGAAGAAAAGTTTTTTTCTATGTAATAGCACTACAGAAAATAATCAGAGTAATTAAAAACTCCAGATAAATTGTATTACAAAGAGCAATACCAAACTTTCATTCATGTGTAAGAACTTGTTGTTAATGTTACATGCAAGAAACTAAATTCCTTGCAATATATTTCTTCGACTTCACAGCAAGTGAATTCACAGCTACTGATTACTTTTAACAATCTTCACTAAACTATAATACTATCCCCTAAAATGGTGTTCTTCAAATGTCTGGGTCAAGGCACCCAATGTATGTGTAATCAAATTGTGGAAAAAGGGGTTGCATTTCATCTTCTGTTATAGTTTAATTTGAGACATAAATCTAACAAAACCACAAATTCCTATCTCCTAATACTCTTCCCTTCTGCTCACTTCCATCCCTGTGCAGGATACCATTTTTCTTCCTTCCGAGCCCAGTGTTAATCTCTTCTGGTAATTAAAGCTTATTGGCTACCTACACATACAAAGCAGGACAAATGTCAACAGAAAATAATTTGCTACCCCCATGAGAGCCCCTTGTCTGTGAGATCTCTTTGTAGTTGCCACAGGCGTTTCCTTGGAGGATAGGCTCCACATTCTCAGCAGTTAGTCGTCAGTAAGAGCCCCACTTTCTGCCTTGTCTTTGGTAGCAGGACAACAGTAGTTCTCAACAATGGCCAAGCATAGTTGGATTGTGATCTATATGACAAAGATGATTGCATTGTCTTCCCCAAAAACTCATCTTTCTTACAAACCTCCCTGTTTAGGGCACTACTATCATTCTTCAAATTCTTTTTTTAAAATAAAATTTATTTCTGATTATTTTGTAGTAGGTTTTCTTTCCAATGACATTCTACTAGTCATGGTGCTGACTCTATTTACCCAGGATTATAATTTTAGCATTATCTTTGTCACCTTATTTGCCCTCATCTCACATATCAAATCAATTACCAATTGATCACTCGATAAGAACTTATGAGTTGCCAGGCATTGTGCTTCACAGGTATAAAAAGACAAAGAATTAAATAATTCCTGTTCTCAAGGAAATTACATTCTTTCAGAGAAGCTTGTTGTTTCTGCCTGCATAATATCTCTTGAAGCTCTCTTCTTACAGCCACTACCTAATTTCCTGATCATCTCTTGCTTGGACTATAGCAACTGCCTGTTTAGCATACTTGACTCTAATCTCTCTCTTCTCTAGTCAAGCCACACAAATACCAAAGTGATTTTCCTTAATGAAAGTCTAAACATGTCATTATCTTAGTCAAGAAGCTTCAGTGACAAATCAATTTGTGTGTGTGAGTGAATGAGTGTGTGTGTGCGTGTGTGTGCATCTGACATCAGCAGTTAAAAAACTGAAGTAGAGAGAAATTAAATTATTTGCCCAGGGTCACACTGGTTGAAAATGCTTGAGGCAGAATTTAAACTCTGGACTTTCTTCCTCTAGAGTCAAACAATCTATCTGCTATTGAGTCTTGCCTCAAAAAGATGATGAGAGGTTAAGTGACTTGCCTTAAAATGCATACTAGTAAGTGTATAACAGGCAGGTTTCTAACTCAGGACTTCCAAACTCCAAGTCTAGCAATCTATCTACTTTGCAGCTCAGCCTCCTATAGTACCTACAAGCTAATTACCACAGAATAACTGATTGTATACATGATTAGTTATATTTTTTTTTCTGAAGGCATTAGTATGGAATTCAGTAAATTAACTCAACAAACTTTTTTTAGTCATCTGCTGTGTAGATAAAGAGCACTATACTTGGTAGGAGAGAGATACAAAATGGAGACAAATGAAGGTCCTTGCATTTATAAAAGAAGAAAATAAGTATGTCAAATGGTATATTATCCAACAACAGTTTTTTTTTCAAGTAAAATACAGAATACCTTTCTATAAAATAATGTGATCTGTTCTTTAAAGAGTAACTTAGATACTTTTTAACCTAGAAGCATCTGCCTATCACTTCATCACAGTATATATCTGATAACACTTATTCTTCACCCAGATTAGCTAGCCAGTAAGCTATTTCCTTGAAGGTATTCACTGCCTCCATACAGTGACATTTTCCATCCTTGGATTTTACATAGCACTACATTTTGTACATCACTAATTCATCTTTCACATATAGTAATCTCTGTACGTGTTCTATATTTTTACTAGACTGTTCTGTGGTCAATAGGAACTTAAGAAATGGTGATTTGATTGAATTGAATTAAATTGACATCCATAAGCATCCTATCATAATGTTTGTTCTGCAAAACAAAAAAACAAAAAAACAAACAAAAAAAAGATTCAAGATACAGAAATACTTGGATTCAAGTCCTTCCTTTAACATGTACTTTGGCAAGTCACTTAACCTCTCAGTGCTGATTCTTTTTAAATAAAAACATGCTTAATATTTTATTTTTCCCAATTAGACATAAAATAAATTTTAACATTCGTATTTTTTTTTAAAAAAATTGAATTCCACATTCTCTCCCTCTCATCTTTCTCTTCCTTATTGAGAAGGCAAGCCTTCTGACATAGGTTATATATGTACAGTCAGGCTAAACAAATTTACATATTAGACATATTGCAAAAGAAAAAACAGACCAAAAAGGAAAAAAAAACACAAAAAAATGGTACTACTAAGTGGTATTTTTTAAAAATCGCTGATGTTTAAAAAAAAGAAAAAGAAAGTTTAAAAAGTATGCTTCAATCTGCACTCAGACTCTATTAAGTTCTTTCTCCGCAGATGGACATTACCTTTCATTATAAATCCTTTAGAATTGTCTCGGAACATTGTATTGCTGAAAATAGCCAAGTCATTCATAGTTGGCAATCATACAATATTGTTTTTTCTATGTACAATGTTCTCCTGTTTCAGTTCATTTCACATTGTATCAGTTCATGTAAGTTCAGATTTTTCTGAGAAAATTCTGCTTGTCATGGAATACAATAGTATTCTATCACCATCATATAACAATTTTTTCAGTCGTTTCCCAGTTGACAGGCATCCCCTCAATTGTCAGTTCTTTGCCACCATAAAAAGAGCTGCTGTATATAGTTTGTTTGTTTGTTTTTTACATAAAGGCTCTTTTCCTGTGTTTTATTTTTTAATCTCATGGGATATAGCTTCAGTCGTAGGCTTTCTGGGTCAAAGGTTATGTTCAGTTTTATAACCTTTGGTCATTGCTCCAAATTGCTTTCCAGTATGGTTGAATTAGTTCACAACTCCACCACAAGTAGATTAGTGTTTCAGTTTTCCCATATGCCAGCTAATCATTTGCCATTTTCCTCTACCCAGCTGCCAAAATGATATCACAAAAGCATAGGTTTGTCTATTTTACTTCCCTGGATCAAACCAAGTTTCAGTTTATTACTACTGTCTCAAGAATAAAATAGGAACTCCTCTGTTTGGCATTTAATGCTACTTTAAAACAAATTCAAATTGATCATTCAAAAATATTCATAATTACTACTTTTTCATATGTTCTACCAAAAATAACTGCTTGTACACAACCTTGCATCTCTATTCTGTCTCCTTACACGGAGACCTCAAAGAGTTCTTATCTTCCTCATCTGTAAAATTAGGATAAATATACCACCTACCTCAAAGAGTCATTGTGAGAATTAAATAATTGCAAAATGCTTTGTAAATCTTAATTATGTACATATTGGTCATTATTATTATTATTTAATGCTGTCTGAACGGAGAGAACTATTGCATATTTAAATTTGAAGGGTACCACAATATTTGCATGTCTTAAGCTGGATCCATGGAAAAACAAAGAAAAAATGTTAAAAAATTCACAAAAGTGAGATTGCAAGGGGGGATTTGAATTATTTACCAGGAGAATATATGTCACGGCTATGATTATGTAAGGCCAAAAAATGTTTTGAGAAGCATGAAAATGGGAGAGTTGTGTCCTAACAAAAATATACAATGGCAGCTACTGAAGGAAAACCAATAAATGTACAGGATCACGAGGGATTCTGGTTCTCTTTCTAAAAAGTCATTCAAATTGAAGTGTATGAAAGGGAGTTATAATTTTTCCCAACTTTTTAATAGATCTTCAGTCAATAAATGTTTATTAAATGCCTACTATGTGCCAGGCACCGTGCTAAATGCTGAGAATCAAAAGAAAGGTAGAAGACAGTTACTCTTAACGATATCACAGTCTAATGGGTGAGACAATGTAGGAGTAATAAAAGGGGATGACCTTATCCAGGAGATGCCTGTATCAATAAAAGAGGAAGTCTAGTCTTTATCTTTCTCCTATGTGACCCTAAAAATCATTCCTCATCCACTTGCAATCTGGCATCATCAAACAGGTGATCCCTTAATGAATAAAGCCAATGACCCATTAGCACCCTTCCTTCTTGACAACTCTGTAGCTTTTGAACATGGTTTATCAGTCTTTTCTCTGAAAGATTCTCTTCCCCCTAGGCTTTCATGACAATGAACTTTCCTGGTTACTTTTTCATATTTCTTTCAATTTCTTCTCAGACTCCTTTGATGGATCATCATAACCGATGACTGACTGTGTGAGCATCCCCTAGGGCTCTACGGCCCATCTTATCCTCCCTCTAACCTCTAGTCACTCTTCTTGATGATTTCATCAGCTCACAGATGTTCACCTATCAAGGCCATAACTCCCAAATCTACATAATCCAGCCTTCTTGTTTCCTTCTTAATCCTTAAACCTCATCACCAACTTCTAACTGGAAATACCCTCCTAGACGTCCTGTATGCAGTGAGTCAGTCAATCTAGTTTAACTGGTATAACCCCAGACTGTATGTATTTGGGGGCTTATCAGAACTAGAGAGCAGGCAGGGCTGGAGGAGGGCAATGGATCCCAGACTCCAGTTATTTTATGCTGTTCTACTGTTAGAGTTAAATTTCCTGGGTCCCTACCCTTCATTCCTCATTCTTATTAAGTAATTCATAAAAACCTAGATTTCAGTGGTCCAGACTAGTCCACTATCTAGCCTCATGGCTAACAGAAAAATCTGTTATTAGTTCCCTGTCAATTCTATTTCTACAACTCTTAATTTGAGCCCTGAATATCTTAGACAACTTAGATTAGGCTGCTTGTTATGTTGCACATTTGCTCTACTAAATTAGCTGGAGAGCTGGGGGTGAGGGCAAAGAGGTGAGGAGTGCCCACCTATGGTGTTCTCCACTGGCACTGGTTCTCCTATAACTGTAATCCCTGCGTGTCAGTGTCACTCTTCAGAAACAGCATGCTGTAGGCATTTTAAATTCAACATGTACAAAACAGAAATTTTTTGCATTTCCCTGAAAATCTACAACTTCTTTTAAATCAATTCCCATTTTCTGTCAATTGAAGTTTTGACTTTAGAGTGATATAAATTCACAACCTCAGAATCATCCTCCCTTCCTCAATCTCATTCAACTCAGTTGACAAGGCCTGTTAATTCTATACCTATAACATCTCTCATATCTTTCCTTTACTTTCCCACTCATTGAGTCACAGCCTAAGTCAGGCACTTACCACCTCTTCCAAGGATGATAGTCTTCTAACTGGTTATTTTCTCCAGTTTCTCCTCTAATACTTTCTCTAGAGGAAGCTAGTGGAGTGGATAGAGTGCTGGGCCTGGAGTCAGGAAGACATCTTTCTGAGTTCAAATCTGACCTCAGATAATTACTAACTGTGTGATCCTGGGCAAGTCACCTCATGCTGTTGGCCCCAGTTTCCTCATATGTAAAGTGGGCTATTGGAGAAAAAGGCAAACCACTCTAGTACCTTTGCTAAGAAAACCCTAAATGAGGTCAATGAGAGTCAGACACAACTGAAACACCTGAATGACAATAAACAACAATAATGTATCTTCTACACAGCTGCCAAAATGATATCACGAAAGTATAGATTTGTCTATTTTACTTCCCTGGATCAAATCAAGTTTCGGTTGGTTACTACTGTCTCAAGAATAAAGTAGAAACTCTTCTGTTTGGGATTTAAAGCCCCTTTTCAAGCAAATTTAAATTGATCATTCAAGAATATTCATAATTACTACTTTTTCATATGTTCTATCAAAAATAACTGCTTGTACACAACCCTGCATCTCCATTCTGTCTCCTCACATGGAGACCTCAAAGAGGTCTTATCTTCCCTCAAAGTACATTAGTTACTACATCTCTCCCTTACTAATAAACTATCATAGGCCCATATTGAGTCTGGGATAAAATACATCCCCCCTCTACCTTGTTAGGCTTTTTGATCCTATTTCAATTTGGCCCTAATCATTCTTTCTAGAGTCATTTTACATTCATCCCTCTGTGGCCCAGTCAAGGCAGCTGTCTCTATGACCCAAACATATAGCATGTCGTCTCCCATCTCCATGCCTTTGTACTGATCATCCATCACTCATGCTAAGATTGCCTCCCCTGTTCACCTCTCTCTAATACAGTGGTTTTCAACCTTCCTAATGCTGCTACCCATTAATACAGTTCCTCATGTTGTAGTGACGCCCAACCATAAAATTATTTTCGTTGCTACTTCATAACTGTAATTTTGCTACTGTTATGAATTGTAATGTAAATATCTGATATGCAGGATGTATTTGCATTGTTACAAATTGAACATAACCCACAGGTTGAGAACTGCTGCTCTAATAGAATCCCATTCCTCCTTCAAAGTGTAGCTTAAGTTCTACCTTCTGCAGAACACTTCTGATATCACCAATTCCTAGTACCCTCCTTCCTGAACTACCTTGTAGTAAACTATTTGGTATTTATTTGGCTTTTCTCTCTCACTCTCTCTCTCTCTCTCTCTCTCTCTCTCTCAAATATAATGAATGAAACAGGCTCTATATATATGGGGGGGGGGGGAGTGACTCATGAGGAGGGACTGTTCCGATACATGGTAGGACTTAATAAATGCTTGTTGACTGGATAAATGATTTGCTAGATAAAAAACCTTTTCTGATCTTCCCCGCTCAGCCCCTGCCAACTGTGGGTGTTTAACCATAAACAAAAGTATTTTATAATTACTTTGCATCTAGTGTGTCTATACTTATCTGTGTACTTGTTGTTCCCTACCAAGAAGGCAGCTAGCTATCACAATAAAAAAAGAGAATGTTGGACATGGGGTTAAAAAGACTGGAATTCAAGTATACATCAAACACTTATTAGCAGTAAGGATAAATCACTTAAGGGTAGCTAGGTGGTATAGTAGATAGAGCACAAGGTTTGGAGCCAGGAAGACCTGAGTTCAAATGCAGCCTCTGACACTTACTAGCTGTTTGTCTTTGAGAAAGTCATTTATGCCTCTTTGCCTCAGTTTCCTCATCTATAAATTGAGCTGGAGAAGGAAATAACAAATTGTTTCAGTACCTTTGCCAAGAAAAACCCCAATGGGTTTACAAAGAGTCATGCATGACTCAAATAAATGAAAAACAAATCACTTAGCCTACAATAGCACCTACCCCATAGAGTTGTTTTGAAAATCAAATGGGATAACAAATGTAAAGAGTTCTGCAAAAGTTATAGAGCTAAATAAATGCTGGATACTATTAGAATCTAAGTTACCTGACTTGCTATTACATTTTTGTCTTTGCATTCCCAGTAACTATCACATGGTTAGACCCAAATTAAATTCTTTCTGTTTTTGATGTTTTATCCCACCATAATAGGAGATCCATGAATGAGACTCAAATATAGAAAAGAAATTAGCCTGTAAGTTATTACCTAGGAAACAGTTAATGGATACTGCATAATGGGAAGAGGGCTGCAATGGTAATGATTTATAAGGTAGCAGATTATTTGATAAGGTCTTTGATTCCAAGGGGTAGACTTCTAAACAGGACTGTTGTAGTTGCCAGGATGTTTGTGAGGCTATACCTATGCAAGGCATTTAGAATGTCAAAGAAAACGCTTTAAGAGAACCAACTACTTGAGCAATTTAGTCACCAAGTTCTGTGTATCGTTAAGAAATCTTGGAGGATTCTGTCTCACCCCTCTCAGCATTATCTAATTTCAGACAATAGAAACTGAGCATTCAAGACTGAAAACCATTTCACTTTAACAGAATGACTATGAATAACTCTTAATCAATAGGCAAACATTTCCAAAAGAATATTATAAGGTTTTTTATGATTTTGTGAAAAAAAAACAAAACTCCAACAGACATATCTGATCACTTTCTCTAACAGTGTTATGAGACTGCTAGACCAAAGAGGAAGTGACAGATGCTATCAAGTTTTCTTTTTTATTTTATTTTCCCATATGGCACATATACTTATAAATTGAAGAGAACTAAATCAAACAACTATCAAGTTGTTTCAGTAACCACAAACTTACTTGAGGTAAGTACATAGAAATTATTGTGGACTTGCTAGTATCTAACAAGTGTTCAGTCATGTAGATATGTTTTTAACTTTTAGCATGTGGTTTTTGTTGTGATTGTTTATGATGCTGATTATTTGTATAACACAACAGAGAAGACTGTCACAAGCACGCACTTAAAGTCAAACTAAAAGCACAGTAAAATTGGCATAATTTAAAAGTCGTTAGAAAGAAGCTAGAAGCAGCTTGATACATATGGGCCAATTTACCTGGTAAATCTAAATACAGGAATATTTTAAAATAGTAGAGTTTCTTTCATCTGATGGTATTTCTAAAGACAACATCTTTAAGTTTAATGCTCCTGAAGGGCTCTCATATAAAGAACAGTATCTATCTCCCTACTCTTTATCATTAATTTATTTTTATAAAGGTAAACTGTGACCCAAGTATACAACTAACTACAGCAGTTCTTATCAACGCAATTTGTATGGTATCCATATTGCTTGGACTGTCTTTCATTCAGGAAATTTCTCTAATATATTTCCATGGGAATAGGAAAGAAAATAACTGGAATGATGATAGAATTTATTTAGGGCCTTCAAAGGAATTTCTATTCAAATAGAATAATGGACACATATGTATAGAGAGATTAGAGAAATATGCATATAAGGATGTATAAATATATACATATTTATTTGAACATATATATGTTTAGGTGTACATGTATGTGTGTATATACATATGCATACATATATTTTCATCAATCATTTCTTTTTCAATGAAATAATACTTGCCAAAAGAATTAAATATTATATTGGTGGGCTTGATGAGCTGATTATGTGACCAATTTTTTAGATTTTTAAAAGTAATTCAGGCTATTAACATTATACTCAACAATCCAGAAGTGCTAATTCACTTAAAAAGAACTAAGGTCTAAAAAGTTTCCCACAGTGCCCCACTGCAAACTATATATTTTATTCTCTTCCACCTAGGGGCTCTTTAGGTCCATTTTTTTAAGACTGCATGTTAACACTGAATAGTGTTTATAACTCCAAGTCAAATCACTTTGTAAAATGGCCGTCACATAAAATGTAAGAAAGATGAATTGATAGTCAGTTTGGGTACCTGTATGTGATGTGCTTGTGTTGCCACTTCTGTCCTGTTAGTGCATATCGCTTTCGACGAATATTAAATTTGGAGCTGCCTCGAGTCTGGTCAGGAACACCACACCGAGGCTTCTTCATCCAGCTGTCAAAAAAATATTTTCCAGTTACCATTTATTTCAAACCACTTTTTTTTCAAATTTTCACACACACACACAAATACACACACACACACACACACACACACACACACACAGACAAACCTGAGACCACAGTGCAAAAACCCATAGTTCTAAGTAAAATGTAATTTTAATGAGCCAGGGTTACTGTCTACACTATCCAGATTAATCAAAGAATTTCTCAATATCTAATTTATTTTGGTCTGTGTTGACTGACATGGCCTTTTACTCTAGAAACAACAATAGGACATTTCACAATACTTTATCCAAGTGAAAAAAGTATTCTCCTCTCATATTACATTTTGTCTTTTTTCTTCCCCTCTTTCTTTCACTTTGATCTTTTCTTCCATTATGTGGAGTAGCTCTCATTTGCCTGAGACTTTTTACCAAGAATCCAATTTTTTGAAAAAATAATCAGTTTATAAGATTTAGAATCACAGGAGTTGAAGTGGGTACAATGGAAATAACCTTGAACTTGTCAGCACAGAGGACGTGAATTCAAATCCCTGTTCTACCACTTACTCTTTCTGTGACCAGGGGAGTTACTAAAGTTATCTGGACCTCAGTTGCTTTATTTGTAAAATGAGAAGAGTTGAACTAAATGACATATAAGGTAACTTCCATGGTCATATCTATGACCATAAATATTGTGTATATATGTATATGTATATGTGTGTGTATATGTGTATATATATATATGTATGTATATGTATATATATACATATTGTATGTATATGTGTGCGCGTGTGTGTGTGCATGTGCGTGTGCATGTGTGTGTGTGTGTGTGTAACACCGGGGTTTAATGGCTGCAGGGGCCTTTCTGAATTCAGGAAAATCTGAGTTCAATTCCTGCCCAAGATGATATATTTTTAGTTGAGTGACAATAAGCAAAAAAACACTCAGGTTCACAGGCAACTCTTTCAGACTCAAAGTTAAAGAAGAGTTGCCCAGATGAGTTAACTGAAGTCTTTTTGATACCAGAAGAAACTCTCCCTATAAAATCACAAGCTCTAGATATACATATTCATTTCAAAAGCATGATTCTGTATCTGTCTACTCTTTTCTATTTTTTTCCAGACAAAGCTTCTTATATTTAAGCATTCCTGTTTTCTGTTCCTCAAAGTCATCAGCCTATGTAAATACAATGATTTTAGTCATCTTGGCAAAGGCTTTTTACATGCCTCATAAAATATCGTTACTGTGAGATTTCCCTGCTATACTGTTAAAGCCATGTACTTAAATAGCCTCTTTATCTTGTTAGTAACTCTATGAACTGAGACTTATTCATGAACAATGTTAAGGAAGAGGATAAATTGGGAAATTTCTGATCAAAATCTACTTAATCCCATCAAGGCTTATATAACTCTACTTCCTCTAAATAGAGAGAAAACTAGATAACAGAGATGAATCTATAGAAGATAATAGTTTTAATTAAGTACAATAATTTAAATAAATAATAATGAAATGTTTCCTATTTTAGAGAACAAAGTGGTTGTCTTTAAAAGAATAATTTATGATCTAATAAAATCAAGAAAATTTTTTCAAAGGTAATTATTATATGTATATTTTTTCTTTAAGTTTTAGTGGTCCAATAACTAATAGCACAGAATGGGTAGGTATTGGATTTAACTACTGCTATTATGTTTTTCACATAAATGTAACATTTAATTAAGAAAATCATAGCTTTGGGATAGAGACAGCAGGTCTTGAATCTCTTGACATCTAGAATAGTACAAAAAATAACAGCTACTAAGTAAATACTGGATGAACTGACAAAATAACGAATTTAGTTAATGCAAGCTGTAAATACATACATCTAAGGAAATGCATGTTATATGCAGCTTAAAGCAGCAATAAATCTTCTTGAATAAGGTTCACATTCTGGTTCCATCTATGTTTTCAGGCTTATTTCTTATTCTATGTCAAATACCACCACACTTTCTAATTGCCTGTACCTATTCACTGTACATTAAATTCCATCTCCCATACTCATGTGTTTGTACTGGTGTTTTCCCCCAAGGTCTGAAATATATTCCTTCCTCATCTATATCAAATCAAATCCCTTATTCCTTCAAAACATAGGTCTCTCTCTCTCTCTCTCTCTCTCTCTCTCTCTCTCTCTCTCTCTCTCTCTCTCTTTCTCTCTCTTCTCTCTCTCTCTCTCTTTTTCTCTTTCTCTCTCTCACTCTTCCTCTTTCTTCCTCCTTCCCTCCCTCCCTTTTTTCCCTCTCTCCTGCTTACAACTAATCCTTACACTGGCAGGTTTAGTTTTCCAGAGAAAGATAAGCACTACACAGCTACAACTCACACTGTCTCAGGATTCTAGCAGCCACAGTGTACTTTCTATTTCCCAGTCAGTCATAGCATTAACATCATTAACTCAAACTTAAAACATCTACCTACTGATAAATGAAAAGCAAGAATAATCAGCATACCATAGTGAAAGCTACACAAAAACTTGGGTAATGCTCTTCAATCAAATTTTCCCTGGGGGAGAATGGGTGTATACTTATAAAAATCTAGTAAGGAGACCCAAGTGAGAACAACTCAAAAGCTCAGGGATACTCAGAACTTTTGATTGCAAATGTTGATGTCTTTAGTTCCTTTATGAAAAATCTGCCCTATATGAAGCCACTTTTCTAGTAAATGTTCTCTTTTGGGTCCTCATTGCTTTCCTGCTGAGCAAATCCACTCCTCCTTTACTCTTGAATTCATGAAACAGTGATAAGCCCTTCACCTATAATGGATGCTGAGGAATTATTACACTATTGTAGTGATAAACAATTCTGTTAAACCAGAAAAGTACAAAACTTCTCAGGTTGGAGCTCTGGGAAAGAGATAATTCCAGGCAATTCTGCACTCAACAGGATGCTGGATCATCCATTTACCTTAAAATTCCTTTCTAGAACAAAGTAGAACTCATATAGAAATTCCTTGAATTAGCTCTCTGAGCAATGCTGATCAGTCAAGGCAGATCATCACTCAGCAAGATGCTATTTTGTCCAATTAGATTCAATTCCCTTGTTATAGTAAATGACATAAAGAGAATATCCTCCCCCCTCTTCTTCACCCTATCAGATCAGATATACATGTAGAGAGTAACTGAAACATGAGGGAAATATTATCTCTCTCAATCTGTAGATGGCATCATGGGGTAAGGAGGGGAATGTAGATCATTCCCAATGAGCTTCAGCCTTTCAGGATTCAGCAAATACTAGAACAGCTGCTGAAACATCTACCAGCTTACTCTCCTGCTTTACTCTTAACTTTCTCCTTCTATCTTCTCATCTCTTATCTCCATCTAGTTTTCCACTTTTCTAAAGCTCCTTCAGCACTACCCATGAACAGCTCAAATCTGAGTCTCCCAGGCTTTAGTGATAAATCTTTTACACACAAAGTAGAACTCACAAAATATACCCCTCTGTTAGTTATAAAGCAACAAAAAAAATCCTTATAGAATCATTCCCTGGTCTTCAAATGATTATCTGATTCACAACTATGTAAGTTTTAATCTTTCATACAAATAAACTGATGAACCACAATGCCCTACATGCTCAATATTTTTCCTGTATCCAAATAGATTCTCTTGGTCCTTGATTTCATCCTTCAAAGAGTCTGTTCTTCCTCACATTTTATCTGGAAAAATATTTTTCATGCTTTAATTTTGTCAGATTTTTAATCAAAACTTCAATTTTTTGCCCTTTTGAGCAACCAAGGAGATGATATATAAAAAGTGCAGTATCTTACGTCGCTTACAAAATTATTTGGTTCTTTTTATTTCTTTAAGTGAAAGTTCATTTTCTGCCCCCAAATGTTTGTCCTCTGCTCCTTTTAGAAATCAAAATGCTTATATATACTTTTAAAACCTTAAAACACTAAAGAGATGTGGATTAATATTGTCACTATTGCTCTTTCTTCGCATATATTTATTCATTGATTATGTATTTATTTATATAGATGTTTATCTATCTATTTACGTGAATTATGTGTAATCTAAGTAGGTTCCATTATTAAACTCCATCACAGCAGGATCTGTTTTATTTTTGACTTTGTATCTTAAATGCCTAGGATAATGCAGATAATAGGTGTTTAATAAATGTCTCATCATTAACTTTCATTGACAAATATAGGGTAAAAATTGCCAAAATAGAAGCACCAGTTATCATATTTTGGATAAAAATAACTTTTTTTGTACTTTGGACAAAATGAAGGTGGAAAGTTAGATAGCTGGAACATGGGAATGTCTGTTTTGCTGCATGTGGTGCATTCAAATGACTTCAAGGACTTGGGTTGACTAATTCTATGACTTCACTAATGTTTTAGAGTATACCTATAAACATACCATGAAATGAAGTTGAAATTTAGATACTAATTATGTTACATAGTTAATTTTTATCAACAGAAATAGTGAATAAAATTCATAGGGGAAAATCTATTCCAGGGGCTGAATTTTCAAGGCTGACTACTCTGATGACTGTTCATATTACCAGAATAACAATTAAATTTCCATTTTCCTTTATGGAGCAGAGGTACAGTAGTGGTAAAATAAAAAGTGTTTCAACTACTCAGGTAACTTTTCAGATACAAATAGAAGTGATTAAAATCTCTCTCTCTTTTCGCCCCCCCCCCACGTGTATATACATACACACACACACACACACACACACACACACACACACACATATATACATAGACATATACATAGACATATTATATATATATATATATATATGTATATATATATATATATATGTAGTGTGTGTGTGTGTGTGTATTTGTGTGTGAGTCTGTGTAATTAGAATTTGACCAGCATTTCCTGAAAGAATCTCTCCTTTTTTGTGCCCTGGAATGTTGCTCACATTTTCCTCTTACAATCCTTGCACCATAGAAATTTATGTGCATGCCTTAGAGAAGGGCCCATACTTTCTTCATTTTGCTATCTCTCAGTCCCAGAAAGTCATGGAATTGTGCACATGCTAACAGCTCAATAATAGTAGCTTATGAATTAACTAATTAATAACAAACGAATGGGTACTTTCTGCTTGTACATATCATAATATGCATTAAATCACAGCATATTAAAGAGGAGTATTGGGATTGAAAATGAATATCAGAATAACACTGGAAAATAACACATGGATTCCAGGAATAAAAAACAAACAAACTTAATGGAAAATATTTGCATAATTTGGCACTGAGAACATACATATGTAAATTATGCAATCCTTACAATCAAATATTCTCTATAACTAAACAGACCATAATATCTCATCAAGAGTAACTTCCAAAGATAATAGCAAAGTATATTAGAGCACTGAACATTACGCCCTGGTGTTCACATTTTAAAAATTCAAAATTTGTCTTCCATTGGTTCCAATACCAATCTATCTCACAGCTAGCCAAGTTCAGTTTCTGATCAAGAAAACAAAAAAGCAGAGAGAGTGGAGCCAAGATGGTGATATATAAGCAGGGCCTTGCCAGAGTTCTCCCCTGAAATCCCTCCAAATACCTGTAAAAAATGACTCTAAACAAATTTTAGAGTAGCAGAACCCACAAAAAGACAGAGTGAAACAAATTTCCAGTCCAAAACAACCTGGATGGTTGATGGGAAAGGTCTTTTGCACCGGGTTAGGAGAGGAATGTTGCTCCTGCACTGACCAGACCCCAGCAAACCTGGAGCAGACTGAATCACTAGAAGCTGAGATGGTTTCCAGATTTTTCAACTCAAAAATGCTAAAGACAATTTAGAAGATCAGAGGGAAAAATCTGTTGGACTTTTGGTAAGGGAATAGCATAGACTAGGCCATGCTCCAATGCCTCCCTATGTCAACAGTGACAGCAGTGGTAGTGGCAGGGGCAGCTGTACCAGCTGCTTCCAGAGCTCTCAGCCCACAGACAGTAAGAGGAGCAAACAATTGATCAGAATGATTAAAAGTGATTAAAAGCATCACTTTGCTGGCACTGAGGCAGGATTCTGTTGTTTTGCCGATACTTGGAGCTGGGTTGCAGTCCTGCATGGCAGTCCTGGAACATGGAGGAGCACTGGCACAGCTAAGCTTGTAGCAGCAGTGGAGAAGGAATCCATCTCACAATTCCAGGGCAGAAAAGAGTAATAGTGGTCACTCACAGACCACTACACAGACCAGGAGAGGAATAAACACCTCTCCTTAGATCATATGACCTTGGAAGAACTGAAAATTTACAGGTCCCTAGAAGTACCTCTGAGAACTCTGCACAAAACCCTGAAGGCTCCAAGAAAAATATGGATTGGTCTCAGGTCATGGAAGAGCTCAAAAAAGAATTTTGAAAATCAAGTAAGAGACACAAAGGGGGAAAAAAGCAGTCTTTAATAGCACACATTTTACCACAATAAGAATTGATCTGAAAATAAAATAGAAATGAAGAATTTATTATAATTGAATAATTGCATCATAATCAGTCAGTAGCATTTTTCCAAGTTGATGTTAGACAAATACACACTTAAATTAAAGTTTATATTCATTTATCAAGTTAAATAAAAATCATATGGATTTGCACATTGACTAAAATTCTTTTTTTATTATTTTTTATTTTTATAAACTTATTTTATTAAATTTTTTTTGAGTTACATATTTTCTCCCCATCTTTCCCCCGCCCACCACCCCAAAACAGCCATCCCAGTGTTTCCCCCCTCCCCCAGTCTATTCTCTCCTATGTCACTTTTT
>CM053580.1:462437939-462470340 GCA_028627135.1 Pseudochirops cupreus
TCACCTACCCAGAAAAACTGAGTATAGTGTTCCAAGGGAAAATATTGTCATTCAGTGAGGTGGAGGACTTTCAAACATTCTTGCTGAAAAAAACCAGAACTGAAAAGTTTGACACTCAAATACAAGAAGCATGAGAAGGTAAACATGGAAAAGAAATCATAAGGAACTTATCAAAGTTGAACTATTTACATGGCAACATGCAAAAGTGATAATTGTAACTTATGAAACTTTTCTCAGTATGAGGATAGGTGAAGGGAATACAAATGTATATATACATATACATACACATACACATATGTCTATATATGAGGGCTTATATATGCATAGAAACAAATAACTGCGTATGTGTATATATGAATACATAGAGGGCACAAGATCAATTGAACAGGAAGGGACAATACTCTAAGAGGTGAAATTCTGAGGTGGGAGAGGATTAGAATGAGAGAAGACAGGCAGAGGCAGAACGGGGTTAATCATCTCATAGAAGAGGCAAAGGATAATTGTTACAATGGAGGGAAAGAACAGGAAGGCAAAAGGGAAAGGGTCAACCTTACTCTCATTGAACTTGGCTTAGGGAAGGAATGACATAAACTCTAAACTGGGCATCTTGCCACACAGGAGTGTAGAGGGGATGGGGATGAGAGGTGGGATGATGGAGGGGAGGACAGGGTGGGGGAGAGGGTTGATGGAAGTACACATTCTATAAAGGGACAGGGATAGGGTCAGGGTAGAGAATAGAACAGGGGGGAGCAGGATAGGAAGGAGGGACATATAATCGGCCTCTCACAATATGCCCACTGTGGAGAGATTCTGTGTAATTACACATGTACAGCCTGTATTTAATTACTTGTCCTTCCAGTGGGGATGGGTGATGAGGGAGGAAGGGAAATAATCTAGGATTTAAAGTTCTATAATCAAATGTTAAAAATATATATGTATATGTATATGTATATGTATATATATATATGTATATTATTATTATTATTATTATTATTAACTACATCCAACTGGGAATTAAGGATACACAGGCACTGTGGTATGGAGATCCATCCTGCCCTACCAGAAAGTCAGAGGGGCGAGGGGGAGGACATAGGAGAGAACAGATTGGGGGAGGGGTTATATAGTAGGATGGCTGTTTTGAGGTGTTGGGTAGGGGAAAGATGGGGAGAAAATTTGTAACTCAAAATCTCATGGAAATGAATGATGTAAACAAGAAAATAAATAAATTAATAAAAAAAGAAAAAAATAAAATTCATTAAAACAATATCATAAAGTTAGATATTCATATTTAGAACGTTTATCTATAGATGGCAACTACGGCACTCTTTCTGTCTCAGTTAATTATTCTAAGTCTACAATTGTACTCCACATTTGTAATGGAGTACTCTATATAGTTTCAAGAAAAATCCATACCATATGATAACTAAATGCAACAAATATATGTTCACTTTTACTCCAATTTTTTATGTCTCTAGTTTGGGTTTGGAAAAAGTAGATAATTGACTTAATAGAATGTTCAAGGTAAATAACTTATTTAATAATAGTAATAATAATTAACAGTAATAACAATTGCACATCACTTTAAGGTTTTGTAAAGTACTTTACAAATAATATCTCACTTTATCCTCCATACAATCCTGGAAATGTAGTGCTATTATTAACCTTATTTTATAAATGAGCAAAAGAGTCTGGCAGGTATAAAGTGACTTGTACATAGAGAGCAAATAAGTTACTGAACATGGATTTGAAATCAGGTCTTCCTTATTCCAGGCCCAATTACCAGATGGATGGATGGAAGGAAGGAAGGAACGAAGGTGGAAGGAAGGAAGGAAGGAAGGAAGGAAGGAAGGAAGGAAGGAAGGAAAAAAAAGGAATTTTGGTTTTGTGATATGACCCATTTCAAAAGTGGACATTCTTTGTTTAGGAAGACAATGTAGTTCAATAGAAACAGTATTGCTTACAAGTAACAACTTTGCATCAAATCCAGCCTATTGACTATTTGGGTGAATGTAAAACACTTCATCTACTTGAGTCTGTTTCCTTATCTGTAAAATGAGGACAGTGAACAAAATAAGTCTCTATTTCTTCTACTTATGATCTATAATTCTATGATGATTTTTTCACCTCTACTTAAATGACACTCCAAAAATCAAATATGAACTAGCTGATACTTAAATCTCTGAGATTCCTTTTCACCCCTAGGTTGTAAATAAAACCTCTACTTATACCTCCTCCAGTGCTTCTTAGTGAGGAACATGACTAATTATAAGGAAATCAGATCCCTCCAACATGAACTCAGCCCATTGATTTTTTGCAGGTCTGATTATACAGAAAAAGCACAGATATCACTTCATGGAATGTCTAAGTTTCCCATAATTGCCTCTGCTTGAAAAATGAGGAGGGTGGCTAGTTCCCATGCTATGGAGCAAATGTAACTTGAAAGATAGGTGGGAACCAGTATTGAAGTTTGCCAAATTTAGTAATCCTTGTCCTTTGACCCTGCTTTCCTCAGATTGCCTTGTTATTAAGCCAAAACGTAGAATTCTATGCAGAACATGATTTATTTTAAATCTCTCACATTAGCCTTATAAGAATTTCCAGTCCTCACCTAAGAGACTTCTCTCCTCATGATATTCATTGAACTCTCTTTTAAAGTCTTTTGCCTATGCATTTCTTCTCCTGTTGACTGGCTTCTGCTCTTTCCCTCACACATTGAAGTAGCCAAGCATCCTGTCATAGGATAAAATGTAATCTGTGGTCATAGAAGGCAGTCAGGTTTCACAGTCATGTGGCCCTGGGGGGAGCAAGGTGAGTCAGGAATTATATACCCTATTCTAGAAGGTTTATACAATTTTTCTTCCTTAATAATCATCACCAGATATTATTAAATATTTTTACATTAATGCTTTCTAGTACTATTCCTCTCGGCCTTTGTCACTATCTCTACTGAGCTGGTATTAATTCCCCATTCTGACAATTGTTTTACTTTTGTTTTAGTTGAGTTAAAGGTAGTCACAAATATGTTGCCACCATTCATATGCCTTTGAATTCAGGAAAGAGAAGAGAAGGGAATAAATATTTTTTTAAAGTTTCTACTATGTAATAGTTAGTGTGCTAAGCACTTTTTCAATATTACCTAATGTGATCTTCATAGCTTCGGGTACCTGAAGGCAAGTAGGTTCTATTACTACCTCCATTTTACAATTGAGGAACAGGAAAAGGACAGAGATTAAGTAAGTTTCCCAGGTCACACAGTGAGGAAATATCACAAGCTGGGTTTGAACTCAGGTTTTCCTAAGCCCATGTCCAGCACTCTATTGCATCTCCTTGCTGTTCAGTATTTATCAGATATTTCTAATAATGAAGAAATAAATAGATATATGAATGAATGAATGAAACAAAAAATGAATGAATGAATGAATAAATAAATAACAGAATAAGGTCTTTGAGCACAGGACCATGCCCTTTCATGTTTCCTACATCTCCTATGGTATGGTGCTTTGAATATGTTAGATGTCCAAAATATAACTGATCCTTACTGCAAGGAATTAAGCAAGAAGTAGGTCTCACTAAATGACGCCTTGTTGGGACAGTCCTCAACATGTTGCATGTTAATTTTTTTCTAGTAGAATGATAAATTTGTCTATCAAATAAAATATGTATCCAAACATTGTTAGAATCAATATTTTGGATGCAACTTTTAAAAATCTTGTTACCTACTTTGTCAAAAAGTATAACATTGTATGACATACAGAACACACAGAAGTGAAATTAAAGAATTTATATTTTGGTGCAACCAAGTAACTAGGGACACTCTTTAGTACATTTGTTCAATTATTGCTGGTTTGGGAGGTTGATTTAAATTAAATGATGTTTGCGTGTTTGTGTGTATACCAATACACACACATATATTATATATATATATGTACACACACACACAAGCAATTTTTCTACCTTGTAAAAAAGATCTTTCCAAGCTTTAAAATTAATTTCAATTTTTGTTTAGTTTTAAGAAATGTTTTCTTTACATTTTTATTAAATATAATTTCACAGTTTTAGTAAGAAGCATATTGCCATTCGTTTAAAAAAGTAATTTAGATTATAAAACATTCAGAAGGAAATTCTCCCAGCACAAGGCTATAAATAAGAAATTTTGGCATTCTAATTCTAGTCCTGACAGCAAGTTCTTACATGCCTTTAGGCAAATAATCAAAACTCCTTGATGCGATTTCCCCATCTACAAAATGAGAATAATATTTACATACCCTTACAGGTTATTGGGCAAGTTAATTAGCAATTTAAAAAATTCTTTGAAGTTAATAATAGTAAGTTTATACTATATGAATTTTGAACTTGATGGAAAAGTAAAAGGCTTTCATCTGGATGTAAAATTTAGAATAGTGAAAGAAACTAATAACATCACACAATTATGTGAATATGTTAGAACTTGCTGAACTAATTTAGGTATTTTGTTTACAAAGAAAGTCAAATCTATTGGTCCATACTCAGATCAGTTAGTACACAGAGTGGAAGGAATCAGTAGCAAAGTTCATGCAATTCAGAATTCTCTTAAGTTGTCTCAGAACCCTTTAAAAGACTCCATGATATGATCTCATAAGAATTATATGTTTTTACTGTTATACAAAATACATTCCTAATAATGAATAGTAACATACAGCATGGTGTTTTTGCCAAGAAAGGTCAGAGAGTTAAAAAGACATAAAAGGCAAAGTTGAAAGTAAAGATCTTAAGAAACCACAGTGCCTAACACGTGATGTTAACAGAATCAATTTTTTTGTTTCTATACTACACTTTGTTTAGTAGCAGTAGACAAAGAGAGATAGAGAGACAGAGAGAGAGAGAGACAGAGAGGGAGAGAGAGAGAGAGAGAGAGAGAGAGAGAGAGAGAGAGAGAGAGAGAGAGAAAGAGAAAGAGAGAATGATTTAGTTACCATTACTTACTCTATTGTGTTTCTGTCCACTTTTCCGGTCATATTAATGCCATAAAACTGCTGCATGGCAGCTAGAGCTGACTGCATGGTCTCTGCAGAACGTAACACCGACATTCTGGGGTCTGCTGGTGGAAGGTAGCCGTACTTTTGTAACCAAACCTGCAATAACAAGTAGAGTTCCTTTCAGTTCAAATTTACAAATAAGTCAAAAGTTCTTTAGTTCTGTAGACCTCCATGTCTAAAATCAAAGTTATTTATCATACTTCACACTATAAGTCATTCAATTATTTAAGATTTGTTCACATTATCATTTAATTATTTATTTGTTGATCTTTGGATCATAGGGTAATAGATTTAAAGCTAGAAAAAAATCCCAGAGCCAACTCAGTTTACATATCAGATCACAGAAGCAGTAAGTGGCCAAACCAGAAATGGGAAAAAGGTCCACTGCCTTTAAGTATAGCTCTTACCATTGTACCATGCTGATTCAAATGATCTTTCTCAATAATTGCTTCAACATTTCAACTTTTGTCTACAGGTATCTAATACGAATGAAGTCCCTAGAATTAGAACTAGAATCTCTTTATTAATGTCACCATTAACCTGTTGCTTGAAAATAAACTCTATAAATATCTTCAGGCCATATTGAAAAAAATCATTTTCCTTAACAATAAAATACTGATGTCAATTATGCATCTTAACAGGGTTGCTATCTCATTCTAGTATAATCAGGGCATGAATGCCAGAAACAACCAGTCTATTTAGTTGTGGTTGAAGATGATTTGAAAGTAAAACACTGATATTCACCCCAGGAGAATTTTTTTTCAACCAGCTACTTGTGGTAGCTCCTGTCCATTCAGATGACAGAATCATCCAAATGTCTTACTGATGGATAAAAAGCTGCCTGGGTAACTAGGCCCAGTCAGTGCTCACTTCAAAAGAATATACTTCAGGGCATAAGTGAGAGGAAGCCTAGAGAGGATTGTACCTGACATCAAACTCTGCACAGGGACTAAACCTAAAAAAAGCAGAATGAGTATAGAAACATAGGTGGGTAGAGAATTCAGAGAAATATGGGAAATATTACCATTAGATCAAATATTACCATATATCAAAAATAATTGTGGGTCCCTAGGATTTTTCCAAGTTCATTTCTTATTCTAAATCATATGTTTGGTTCATAGCCTTTTCACTGCCTTTGACCTCCCTTCTCCCTAGAGATCCCAATTCAGTGGGAGCTCAGTAAGCTATCTGTCAACCTGATAAAGCTTTCACACCAAAGAATGTTGCCACTGACATCTCTGTCACTATGGTGCAGTGTACTTTCCATCTTGTTTCTGCTTCCTGCTCATCATGTAGAGGATGAGCAAGGACCTGTGAAAAGTCAGGAAGCATTTTTCCCCACATAACAGAGTTCTCTTAAGAAGATACTTCAAAGAAGTAAAGTTATGTACATAATGAAAATAAATAGCAAATGTTAACATTAAATTTCCCTCAAATAAACAGATACTGGAAAGTAATCTGTCACCAAAGAAAGAAAAAAGATAAAAATCTGTTTCTTTGCTGTATTTCTTAGAGGTGCACTGGAAAGAACTAATATAAAAAATATAAATCCTCCCCCTTTGTCTCCTGAAAGTGAAATATAACCTCTGTTCTAATACAATGCACAAAAGGAATAATATACTCTTGTCAATGAGCTGTATTTGCAAAACTCAAGCTAGGAAACTCATTTTTCATGCAACCAGAAAATGTGAAAATATTTTTTCATGTAATCTGTGATGAATATAATAGCAGCGAAGTCTGTAAAGATACATTTACCTCTGATTTATTATTGCTTATGTCCAATTCATATGAAATTTAATACAATTGTCGTTATTTCTCACAAAGTAAATGACAATTTAAAATCACACTGTTCATCATGCATATATATGTACACACATATAATGCATGTTTATATTTGAACGTATTCATTTGTAGATAGATAGATAGATAGAAAAATAGATAGACAGAAAGACAGATGACTTAGCTGAATGGAATCCCAGGTCTGGATCAAAAAATAAATATCAGTTCCTATGTTAGGAACTGAGGATAAAAATGCAAAACTGAAAAATTTCTATTGTCAAGGCGACTGTATTTTAATAAGGATAGAAACATGTACATAACTATCTATATATAAAACAAAATAAAAAAAAAACAAAGCCATTTACGGAGAGCCTTAAAAATTGGTATAATTAAGAAGGGTCTGTTACAGAACACAGCATTTCATCTGAGCTTTGAAGGAAAATAGAGTCCCCAGCAATGAGGAAGCAGAACATTCAAAACTTGAATGGCAGTCTGTGCAAAGGAACAGTGGTAGGAGATGTTGTGTTGTTCATAGGTAATAGAAAATAAACCCAGCAGGACCTAAATATAAAATTAGTGGGTGGGATTAATGAGAAATCTGTATGAAAGGATGGGTTGCAGCCAGACTGTGAAGAGATTTAAACAGCAAAGAGGAAATCATATTTTATTCTAGAGGCAGATCACTTGACACACAATCTGGAGCTTTTGCTATTACACCAGATTATCCTTACCACTAATTATCATCATATAGTATTTTAGAAATAGAATGCACTAGAGGTTGGGCTGAATCACTTCTTTCACTATGAAGAGTATTTCAGAAGCTATTTTTTTATAAACCAATCCCTGACACTTAACTTGGTAATGGAGTGCTAACAAGTCAATCAGTCAATCAATAAAACATTTCTTAAGTTTCTAACGGGGGAGACAACACATATAAAGCAGCTAAGAAGTGGGGAGGAGATAGAGGGAGGGTACTAGCATAAGGGAATGGGCACATAATGAGGTACTGAAGTCAGTGGAAAATGATCAAATAGTTGCCCTAGATGTACTTCTTAAGTGGAGGATTTGGGAGGAGTTCTGGGAAGAGAGTCCCAATGTCCACCCTCCAACCACTCCAATCAGAGGAAGGGGCTCCAGGGCCAGAGAGTACTGAGGTGGTGTGAATTTTGGAGCTGATGTATTGCAGGACTGTGACTTTCTGGAGACCATTATAAAGTCCAAGAAAGCAGCCATTTGGGAAATTATAAGTCAATGCAACACACAATTCAAACTACCATAAAGCTAACAAATCAGAGGAGTAATAGTGAAAATATAGATTTATGGCTCACTTAATCCAGGTTCAAACACCAATCCCGCTAATTAGTACTTGTGTAATCTGTGGACTGTAGGCTCACTATCTCTCAAATGATATCTGGAATAAAAAAAAGAACTCTTCTGTGTTCAAAATATTAAATCCTATAAATCCACTAAAAAGGGGGGGGGGGAGGTTGCAATAAGACATCAATTATCTGGAATCCAATTACATATAAACTTCAAATAAATCAGATGTTATTTTTCTTTTATAGTAAGAGATAGTTAGGTCTTACACTGCTTAGAGCACTGAGCCTGGAGTCTAATTTTGACCTCAGATACTAAAAGCTATACAATCTTTGGCAGATCACTCATCTTCTCTGGCTTTCAGTTTCCTCATTTGTAAAAGGTTGGGATTGGACTCCATGACTTTAAATTTCTTATAGCTCTAAATGTGTGACCCTATGGAATGCAAAATAAATAAATAAATAAAATGAAACCCAACCTTGCTGATTTAGCATAAAACATATATACACAAACAGAACTCCTGAATAACAATGGAAATCCCAAGAGACATCCTTCTACATCCTACAATAATGTATAATTATAACGTTGTCAGAATGATTAAAGTGAGACACTGAAAGATCCTCATTCAGGAAAGAAATATTAAATTGTGAGCACTACATATAAAGAAAGAAATATTAAATTGTGAGCACTACATATAAATCCAATGTATTAAAAGATAGTACAGGATTGTACTTTGATTGAAGTTATTATGCAAAAGTCATATTTGATATCTGATTGTTTCAACTTTTTCTTTGAAAAATATGATCCCTACAAAAGTACTCTAGTAAGGCAGGAGATTACATAACTGTATTTTCAAAGGTTTTCAGAAGTGAAGGCAAAAATAGTTTTCTGAAAACCATCTAGCTAAGTAAAATTTAACTGGAAAATTCAGTGAAATAGGCAATCTCATTTCCTGAGCATTCTTGCTATTTCAAGCTTCACTGTATTTATTCTGAGTTAAATTTATGAATAGATTTTTAGGCAAGAGGCAAACAGTCCACTATTTTTATAGGATCAATAATTTTAAGTTGGAAAGACCACAGAGTTCAACAAACTCAGCCTTGTCCTTTTCTACATGAGGATAGTGAGGCCCAGGATAATTTAATCACTTTTACAAATTCATACAAGTAGTAGGTGTAAAAGCAGAACTTGAACCCAGGTCTTCTGGCTCCAGATTCAACAGCTATTCCCACTTTTCCATGCTGGAAGCTGAACTTCTGTGTAAATATTGTCCTCATGAAGGAAAGGGCTAAAATAAGACTTTCTGTCACATTTATGTATATATTTAGATTGTCATTATATTCAAATGAGATCATTTAAAAATTTTGTTCCATTGATCACAATTTGGAGAAAATACTCTTTTAAGATTAACTGACTTTGAACCAAGTGTACAAATACACATACACAAAACATGCACATATCCATTGGTAATAGAGGCTTAATCATGTCAAAATAATTAAGTGACTGAGATATGAATTTCTAATCTTCTCATATCAAAACCAAAGAGTACAATATTTTTAGCAGTTACGTGGTGAGATTTCACCACTGCTCTTTCATTAATTTTCATTTGTGATACAAAGTTTCTGGGCATTTCAAAAACTCAAATTATTTTACAGACTTAAAACATAGCAAAAACACTTAGAGTAAACAATGTACCTTGGGATTGCCTTTCTATATAATTTATTTAATGGTGATGATAACGACAATGGATAATGATAACAATAATGCATGATCTAACTTTATCTGAATAGATCTAACATGATCTGAAAGAAGAATATGAGACAGAGACAGAGAGACAAGAGATAAAGAAAGGAGACATTAAGAAAATATTGTGTTTCTAGGTACTTGTTCCCATCAAGAAAAAAAAAATCAGATGCCCACAGATAGCTGACAAGGGTCTAAGTTCTATTTTCTAGTGTGAAATTGGCTAAATATGAGTCATAGCTACCAATTAATCCAATAATTTAACCAGGGTGGGGCAATTACAGTGATTTTGTACAGTGTAAAACTCTAAGTACATATTTTTGGGTTTTTTTTAAAAATTATAAATCAACATTACAAAAATTAGCCCTTCTGTTCATTTAATTCCAAATGGCTTTTAAATCGTGATGCTTTTTCCATATTAAAAATATTAGTTAATGGACTTTTATGTATAACCTCAATCACATTCCAAATGCTATAATTCAGCAACCATAGTGCAATAGGTACAAACCATGACTAAAATAAAATGCAAGGACATATGGGCCAAAATGCATTCAAAATATTTCATCACTAAACTGTCTTTTGGATTTAAAATGTAAAGGTTACATAGCTGGGTCACTACATCAAATATACTGATGATTACTCTCAATTTTCCTTCTGATCTCAGCATGAGCTTTTTTATCCATTATAAAGGTAAAATTGCTATTGAGTAAAAACTATGACCTTTTCATCCCTCAAGCTCCTTAGGGAAACACATTCAACCTAGTAACAAAAAATAGTTTAGTCTTACACTGTGTTTGACAAGTATGAGATAAAAATACCTCAGAGAGGAAGAGATGAGGCACGGTGTATTTTCTGCCTTCTGCTAGATCACCTATAATTCAAAAATGTAAATTTTATATGCTCTATATTTCTTGATTTCTCTCTTTGCTTATTTTATAATTCATTGTATCAACAAAAAAAAATGACCATCCAAAGGAGATGGAATGGAGGTGATGCTACATTACTTAAAAGAAATCTTAACTATTTGAAAAGAAAACTCTTCTTCAGCTACTTATTAAAAAAAAAAAACTCCTTATTTAATTTAAAGATATTTTCCCCAATGAAAAAGTTTTCATCCATTAAAGTTAAGTTTCTTCATGGTGAGTGTAATGTGTAAACTGGAGGATGGAAACTGGACAAGTCATGTGAGCAACTGGGAAATTCCCTTAATAGCAGGGATTTAGGCATTTAGGTAATTTGTTGTTCTTGTTAGGTAATTCATTCATGTCCGACTCCACATGACCCCATGGACTTTTATTCATGGGGTTTTCTTGGCAAAGATACTAGACTGGTTTGCCATTCTCTTCTCCTATTTAGGTAACGAATGATTAAATGGTTGCCTCTGTTTCTCAGATTCACTTCTGTAAGTAAAAATTTCCACTACTGGTACAAACTGGAGGAGTAATGAAATTACTCTTTTATTTACTTCCTAAGGAAGGTAGATATATAAATACTGACTTGTGGAATATCAGATCTGGAAAGATCTATTTAAATGCCAAACTTTAGTCCAAAGCAGTTCTAGCACAAACTACTTCTAGCACATTTTACAGATGAGAAGATGAGAAAATAAACTCTGGAGATGTTTTGTGTCTTGGTCCAAATCACAAGGCTCTCTGCTTCCAACAAGCTCATTTTTCAGTTTGTTGTTTCTTGCCCCCTTTCTTGTTTTCTTTTATAAATACCTTTTAGGAAAAAAAATTATATATATATATATATATATATATATATATATATATATATATATATATACACATATATATATATATGTACACACACACACACACATATATTCAGTGATTCCTCCTAAGTCTATAAGGGGAGTTTAAAACAGAGCCAGATTTTGGGTTTGTGATTTAATTTAATGGCATGTACCCACATTTTCATTTGGTTAGTTCTTTGGGTTGTTTTGTTTTGCTTTTAGTTCAAATGTGTTCAATTTATATTGTTATTTTTTGTCAAGGAAACATTACCTTTAAAAAGCCTTTGTTTGTGTTGCCCAAAATCACAATAAGAAATTCTAAGAGAGGGGATGAAGAAAGGAGAAGTATAAAGATGTCTTGTAGTTAAAAGAAAATGAGAGTGGTAGTCAGGGAGTGGTTGTCTTAATTTCAGGTTATTCCCTACACAACTTTGTAAAAGTCTCTTGTCTGGATTTAAATTTCCCCATACTCAAAAATTCATCTTTTTTACATTTAGGATTCCAAAACACTTTGAAGTAAAAGTTATCTAAAAAAGAGCTACTCTACAGAAAGATATGGAAAACCACTAGGCCAAATAGGTTCCTCATATTTGAATTTTATACTGCACATTGGAAATAAGCATTATAAAAACTGAATAGAGATATTAATATTAAAAGGAGGTAGCATATCATTACAGATTGAGAGCCATCTATGAAATCAGGAAAAGCTAGGTTCAAATTCTGCTTCAGACACATACTAGATGGATAACCTGGGAAAACCATTGAACCTCTCAGTAAAGCATACAACTCTGTAAGATAAATACTTTGCAGAATAGTTGCTAATCTATATTATTAAGAGTTGCCTTATCAAAAGTCTCCTATGTTCCTGAAGTCAGAAATCCTGATGACATCAATGTTAGAAACATAGAATGGTGGAATGGGCCTTGAAAATATATTTAGTCTAATACTCTCATTGCACAATTAAAAGAACTATGATTAAGAAAAGTCAAATAGCTTGCTCTGAGTCACATAGGTAGTAAGTGAAAGAGCTAGGATGAGAAACAAGGTGTTTTGCCTCTAAGGCCAACATTCTTTCCATTATCCTTAAATGGCTCCTAGAGGAAATTTATATATGGGCTATTGAGATGAGACAATATAAAAAAGTCTTTACTGTGCAATAATTAAATGGATTGTGATCTCTGATTTAGGAGGCCTTCTTCTCTTTATCATTCTGAGGGTACCACTGAAGCACTCTGGTTGTCTATCTATTATCCTTTGCTCTCCCCACCTGACTAAGCCATTTTATTTTTCTGTCATACAACTTCTTGATAGCATACTTTACCTCACAGATCTTTGGAATTTAATGTTGTTTACAAACTGTAGTTTGCTCATATTTACACTAGACTTTTTCATTAATCTCTGAGTGATGCTCATCTTACTTCCCCAGAGGAAGAGATATTCTAGGTCTCCCTATCATTATTGCAACACTGATAAATTATACTTTGGCAATATGGGAAGCTTGGAGTACATAAAGTACTTTGTAATTTCCTGAAAGGAATGCACTCCATTCTTTTGCTCCTTTTCAATTCAGGGCTCAGCTCACTGTCCATCAATTTTGTATGGGCCATATAAACATATTCATGGACAGTCTCCCAAAGGTGTTGATTCAGATTCATATTAATGTCTGAACAAAAGGCATTCTTTCTTCATTTAGTCTGGGTATATGAACATGTCAAATTTCTTTAAGTGATTACAGATCTCCTGTAGGATACTACGCAGGGTCTTCAGCCTTGATGTAATTAATACAATGTTATCCTGAGAGAGGAAAATCTAGAGGACTTCACCATCCACAGAGAGTCCCTTCTCTGCATGAATTATGGATTCTGTGCTTGATCTCCTCCACCACAGTGGAGAATAATTTTGATGAGCATATTTCTTCTTCTTTTATGAGTTGCCTCATATTTATTATCAAAGGGTCCCTAAAAAGGATTGTTATATCTTCCAAAGAATCCTGAAGGGTCTTGATAACACTTTGTTATAAGTCTGTTTTGGCAAACTGATTGCTTTTCATACTCAATAAACAAAATGGGACCTTATTTTCTCTAAATCTTTCAACCAATTGTAATATATGAAAGATGCAATAGATTTTACAATTGCAACCATAAAAGTACACTTATTGTTTATTGGTATGCTGATCAAGGAGGACCTCAATTTGTTTATAGAAAATCCGTATAAAAATTTTGCCTACATAAAAGAGTAGGCATATAAGTTGGCAGTTGACAGTTTCCTGGTCAACTTTTTTTAAAAATCAATAATGTCTGACATTGTTTCCATATCTTTGGAATTTTCCCATCCTTTAGATAACTTGTAAATCAGTCATTTAATTCCCTCACAACTAATTTGCAGCTGGCACAGTTAGTTTCTATACATAACTAATATAATCTGGCTGTTTTTTGCTTTCTATTTCTTTAGCACCACTTCTTACTATGTAAAGACCTCAAGGAGTATGATGTTAGTCATAAGTGTGGATGTTCTACTTTTATTGATATAGAAAATTATGTTTTGTCATTTTTTGATAAATATTTCCATTTTTCTTTTGTCTAAAGTTCTTCTTTAGTTATCATCCTTGAATGTCTTTATTTGGATATCTAACCAAGCTTTATTTCACCTATTTTCACTCTCTACTACTTATCTCTGTTATAGACATTATACCATTCATAATTATCCATCATACCACAGATGGAATTATGTTATAATGAAGTTGTTGCCTTTGGCAGTCAACTCTCCTCATTTGGCAAGTAACTCAAAATGTGACTAAAGTATTTTTTGGGCTATGTTGATGTTCTTATCGCAATTAATTTAAATTGGTTCAACTTCTGGAAAAAAAATTATATAGTCTCTGGCAATATCATTTCTCTTATCTGTTTCCTATTTTAAAAATATTCAAAATTGAATCTTGTTAAGTGTATGCTACATCTTTTTCTCTGCTGTTCTTTCACCTTCATTGTAAATTCTTGTCATATTTCTGACAATTCAATGGTCTGACTATGTGCAGACAGCTGACTAAGGCATTTCTCCCACATCCTTAAGAATTTTCTTCTCAGTGTAATGTATTTTTTAATTATAAAATTAATTAAGAAGGCATGTAACCAAGATAACAAAAGAAGCCAAATCTATTCCGTCACTACTGTTATCATTCATTTTCATTTTCTATATATCTTTCTAAGAATATTTGTACTACGTAGAATGACTAAGGAGTCTTACTGATAATACTTATTATTGTAGTCATTTACTGACTTATAATATAGAAAAGAAAAAATAATCCATTTATAATTTTATTGATACATATGGTTAAAGTGCCTTAAGGATTATATATGTACCATTTATAGCTATGTAAACATATGTGCACATATACACATAAATACATTTGTGTGTATTAGTATCCCCATGTGTATTTAATTGTGAGGTTATGATTTCAGAGAGATGCTATATGGAGACACTGACACCACTGAGAACTGAATGCCATCAGACTCAGAATAAACAAAACAAAAATTAAAACAGTAAGAATTTTTTTTTAAAGCAAAGCTGTCTATAGGCATTTAAGATAGGGATAAGTGGGTCCATGTTTTCCATTTGGCCCCAATAACATCATTGTATTACAGAAAATTTCATTAGTCAATATCCATAAGGATGCTGGAGCACAAAGCACAATGTTATAGCATAAAGAACACTACAGTGAGTTAGAAGATATGGATTTGAGGGCAATTCTGTTGCTTAAAAGCAGTGTTGCTTTGGGCTAGTGAAATAATCTCTCCTGAACTTCATTTCTTCATATATAACAGGGAAACAATAATATTCTCTCTTCCCGATGCAAAATTGTTGTGAGGATTAACTGGGTGAACATACTTTCTCAAATGTAAAATGCCTGAGAAATGGAAGCTATTTTATTTTCTTTAAGAAGGAGAAAACACATTATCACATTTTAGATGGATTTTCATTCCAAGAAATTAAAATGGAGTTTGGTAGTTTAAAATGCCAAAATATCTAGTATCCACAAAACTCTGGTATACAAAACAACTCACTGAACCATGTTTTTGAAAACCAAGGTTTTCAAAATAAGATAGATGCAGAGACAAGATGGTGCAGTTAAAGTAGGAACTTGCTTGAGCTCTCCCCTAAATGCCCCCACTTTTAAAGAATTCTAGAGTGGAAGAATCCACAAAAGGATAGTATGAAAGAATTTTCCAGACCAAGACAGGAAAGGTCCAGCCCTAGGAAATCAGTAGCAGGCCTCAGGGTGACTGGGAGGTGTGGCAGTTTCCAGACCTCTCGGTCTACAGATGGTAAGGGAATCAGATGGTAAGGGTCAGAAGGAGGTTTAAGGAGTCACATTGCTGGCACCAGGAGCAAAACCGTTGCATTGCCTCTACTTGGATCTGGGTCACAGTCCTGTGTCTTATTCCCAGTATAAGGAAGAACATTAGCAGAGCAGAGCTTGAAGTCACAGGACAGTAGAGACATGGATCACAGTTCCAGAGTTAAAGAGTGTTTATGGTCTCTCACAAACCAGTGCACAGTACAGCAGAATAGTAAACATACTTCTCCCTGGTCATAACATTTTGGAAGAGCCAAAAACTTAAAGCTTCCAATAATTACCTCTGAAAACAGCTGCACAAAAAATCCTGAAGCTTGGGACTGTGCTCCCTATGCTTGGGCAGCAAAGCCCCACTTTAGCATAGAGTAAAAAGTTAAGAAATAGGCTGAAAAATGAGCAATCAACAGAAAAAAAAATTCGGACCATAGAAAGCTATAGCAACAAGAAAAAACAAAATACACTCAGAAGAAGACCACAAGGTCAAAATTACTGCATCCAAAGCCTCAAAGAAAATATTGAATTGGTCTCGGGCCATAGAAGAGCTCAAAAAGGATTTTAAAAATCAAGTAAGAGAGAGAGAGTAAGAGAGAGAGAGAGAGAGAGAGAGAGAGAGAGAGAGAGAGAGAGAGAGAGAGGAAAAATTGCGAAGAGAAATGAAAGTGATGGAAGAAAATCACATAATCAACAGCTTAGCAAAAGAGGCCCCCAAAATACAAAAGGTAACATCTTAAAAAAAAAACAACAAAGAGAATAAGCCAAATGGTAAAAGAAGTGCAAAAATTGAATAAAGAGAAAAATGTCTTGAAAAGCAAAATTGGACAAATGGAAAAAGATATACAAAAATTCACTGAAAAGAATTCCTAAAAGAATTAGTAGAATTGGACAAATGGAAAAGGAGACAAAAAAACCTCACCAAAGATTCCTTTAAAATTAGAATTTGGCAAGTGGAAGTTAATGACATTATAAGATATCAAGAAACAATTAAACAAAATTATAAGAATGAAAAAATAGAAGAAAATGTGAAATATCTCATTGAAAAACAACTGACCTGGAAAATAGATCCAGGAAAGAAAATTTAAGAATAATTGGACTAACTGAAATTCATGATAAAAAAAAGCCCAGACACACCTTTCAAGAAATTATCTAGAAAAACTGCCCTAATATTTTAGAACCAGAAGGTGGGATAGAAATGGAAAGAATCCACTGATATCTCCAAAAAGTGATCCCAAAATGAAAACTCTCAGGAATATTACAGCTGAATTCCAGATCTCCTAGGTCAAGGACAGCACATTGCAAGAGCAGACTAAAAGAAACAATTCAAATATCATGGAGCCACAGTGAGGAAAACAGAAGATGTAGCAGCTTCTACATTAAAGCATCTGAGGACTTGCAATGTGATATTCCAGAGGGAAAAGGAGTCAGGATTACAACCAAGAATCATCTACCCAGCAAAACTCAGTGTAATCTTTTTGCAGGAAAATGGATATTCAATGACATAGAGGGCTTTCAAGCATTACTGATCAAAAGACCAGAGCAGAATAGAAAATTTGACTTTAAAATACAAGATACAAAAGAAACATAAAAAGGTAAACATGAAAGAGAAATCATAAGGGATTTGATAAAGTTAAACTATTTATATTTCTACATGGGAAAATGATATTTATACCTCCTAAAATCTTTCTCATTATTAGGGAAATTAAAAGGAGTATACATAGAGAAAAGCAGAGATGCCAGTTGAATGATGGTATGATTATCTCAGAAAATAAAATTAAGGGCTAAGAAAGAATAATGCACTGGAAGAAGGGGAAAGAGAGAGGTAGAATGGGATAAATTATCTGACATAAAAGAGACCAGAAAGAGATTTTACAGTGGAGTGGGAAATGGAAGAATTGTGGAGGGGAACACATAAATGTTACTCTCATATGAATTGGCTCAAAGTGGGAATAATATACACACTCAGTAGGGTGTTGAAATCAATCTTCCCACATAGGAAATTAGGAAGGAAAAAAGATAAGAGAAGGTGTGGGAGCTAATAGAAGGGAGGGCAGTTTGGGGGAGGTAAATATCAAAAGAAAAACACTTTTGAGAATGGATGGGGTAAAAGAAGAGAGAGACTAGGATAAATATGGAGCAAATAGGATGAAGAGCAATGCATAGTTGGTAATCATTACTGTAAAAAAAATTAAGTGAGTTTCTCTGATAAGGACTTCATTTCTCAAACATTTAGAAAACTGAGTCAAATTTATAGAAATAAGAGCCATTCCTCAATTTATAAATGGTCCAAGAATATGAACGGGCAATTTTGAGACAAAGTAATAAAAGTTATCTATAGTCATATTCAAAAAAAATGCTCCAAATGAGAGAAATGCCAATTAAAACAACTCTGAGTCACTAACTCATACCTGTAAGATTGGCTAATATGACAGAAAAGGAAAATGACAAATATTGGAGGGAATGTGGGAAAATTAAAACACTAATGTATTATTGGTAAAGTTGTATACTGATTGGATCATTCTGGAGAGCAATTTGGAACAATAACCAAAAGTCTATAAAAGTACAGATACCTTTTCACTAAGCAATCCTGCTACTATCTCTATATCCCAAAGAGATGAAAAAAAAGGATAAGGACTTCTGTGTACAAAAGTACTTACAGTAACTCTTTTAGCAGTAGCAAAGAACTGGAAATAGAGAAAATGTCCATCAATTGGGAAATGCCTGAAGAAACTGTTGTATATGTTTGTGATGGAATACTCTTGTGCTTTAAGAAATGATGAGCAAGATGCTCTCAGAAAAACACGGAAAGACTTACATGAACTGATGCAACTGAAATAAGCAAAACCAGGAGAACATTGTACACAGTAGCATCAATATTGTATGATTATGTGCTATGAATAACTTAGCTATTCTGAACAACACAATGATTCAAGACAATTCTGTAAGATTTATGATGAAAAGTGCTGTTCCTCTCCAGAAAAAGAACTGGTAGAGAATGAATCTAGATACTCTTTTCTTTTTTCTTTGCTTTCTTTATTTTTTCTTGGAAATGTGTTTTGCATGACTACACGTGTATATCCTATGTCAAATTGCTTGCCTTCTCAATGTGGGGAGGCTGAGTGGGGAAAGAAGAAGGGAGCAAACTTGGAACTCAAAGTTGAAAAAAAAGAATGTTAATTTTTTTTACATGTAATGGGGAAAAATAAAATATTAAATAAGATTCAAAATAAGAATCTAACCACTCTGATATTTCTTTTTCCACCAGGATCACTTCAATTTAATTCTCAGAGCACTGTTAGTACTTAAAAATAATTAAGAACACTTAAGTAAACTTACTCATTCCTAATCTTATACCATAATCTTCCACAAAAGTCCCATGGCAATGTGTCATCTTGATGAAGAGGAGGTTCTAGGTTCTCTAAGGCTATACTGGTGGAACCCAGCTTCTGGCAGATACTACCTACCAGGAAAAGATAAACATGGCACAGGAAACATTCTGTGTCAGTTCTCCAAGAATGAGTCTAAATCAAGAGAGGATTATTTGCTTTGGTGGATGTAGTTACTCATATACATAATAACATGGCATGTTACATAAGAATGTAATTAAGCCATTGCATAATATATGAAGAATCTGATTTTTTATAACACTATGAGAAATGTTTCCCTAGGAAATATGCCCCTTTGTCATTTAAGGATTTTATTGATTTGAAGGAAAATACCATCATACCCTATTCCTTTCTAGATCAAATACTCCTAAATGTGCAGGGCATAGTTTTCAGTACCCTAATTTTGCTCAAGTTGTTCCATTTTCCATGTTCATGTTATGGATATCTGCAAATATTTCTAATGGAATGAGAAAGTATAGTCTTTTCCTTGATTAGAGCTTTAAAATTGTAACTCTTCTTTCTCTGTTTAGGGAGTTGGAGGGAGAAGGACAGAGGGAATTACACTGGGTTTTGGTTACTATAAAGTAAGTATGCCTTTAGGCGAAGTACCACCTTCTCAGAAAAACTGACGAAGGAAGCAGGAATTAGAGAAATCTGGGCTTGGCATTACAGAAAAGAAACACTTATTATATGCCTAAGGGCAGATGATATATTTAATAAACAGAATTATATTAATATTTTTATTTTAAAAATCCAAACTCCTCAAGTGAATATTGATGTATGTTCCAAAGTATAAATGCAACTATATTCTCCCTGCTTTATCTTCTTAGTTTCCTACTCTTCTAACCCCAAACATATATTAGCTGATTAGAAAGTGGCCACTGAAATTTAAAAAAAATTAAGTCATATTTAAGAAATTTAAAAGGGAAGTGAACAATGGAAAGACACTTTGTCAGAGATTTTGCCATTAAATGCTATTTCAATCAATATTGACCATTTTGGTAATCAATGCTGGTCAAATGAAACAAGTATAAAGTGATGAGGAAAGAGAAAGAAAAATAGAAAAAATTTCATGTCATGACTTCTAAGGTTAAGAGGGATCATTAAGTGGCAGCATGATAACAAACAAACAACTACATGGCCCTGTTTTCAGCTTTTACCATTTAATACCTCTAGCATGATCCTCTTCCTCACTCCCCAGCTCCTCAAAAAGGACAAAAATGATTTCCAGTCACAAAGTTCTTATATTGTCTCTTTGTAAACCAAGAACAACTCATTAATTTCATAGGAACCTTCAAATAGGAAACTAAAATATAGATGCCTCCCTCATTCACAGATGGAAATGAGTATTTTAAGATTTCATTCTAACATCTCCATTTTTCCTTGGACAAATCAATCCATAACTGTTAACTAGAAAAGAGACATCAAGACCAGATTAGAATAATTACGCAAGAAGTGATAACCCAATGAAAAGCAAGGAGACAAATGTGAACATATAAGAGGACAGAAGAGGAGAGATATTATAGAAATAGATTTGACAGCTGATTTTATATCAATAAGTTCTAAAAGAAAGTTACAACTTTCAGCAACAAGAAGTGTCTGACTAGGAAATTAATATAAATGAGGTAAATTGAAGGTTAGAACTTCCACAGGTTAAGTTTTATTATATAAAATGAGGTATAATCATTCTCTAGTTTTACTCAAAAAGTTGCCAAGGCTGAAATCAGGACAATTGTAAGAAAATCAAGTTTGTTGTAAAGAAAACTACAAAATTCTCTCTATGAATCTCATCATTGGATTAGTAATGAAAACAAGAGTCAATAGATTTTTAGAAGACAAAAATGATAGTACATCTTTCAAACATTTATAGATCAATTTTCACTTCCTTAAAATTTAAAACTTATAATAATTTAAAGTTTCTGATTGTTTGACCTGGTCAGAATAAAAAAAAAAAACAAGACTTCTGAAAATTTCTAAGTAACAGTTGTTTAGAAATTGGGAGAGTTTAAATTTGTCCCTAATAGTATATATTCTTTTCTTATTTTGTTATGATAGAGGGATGGGGGAGGGACAGTCAAGAGGGAATGAGAGGGAAAAGGAAGGAAGGAAGGAAAGAAGGAAGGAAGGAAGGAAGAAAAGAAGGAAGGACAGACAAACTGACAGAGTCAGAGAAACAGAAAGAGACAGTGTGAGAGTTTCTTCTGGTGTAAGATCAATAGTACTTAGAGTGAGTCTCCCAAAATGCTTCTTTAATGAGAGTAATAAAATGGCATATAACGCATAAAGAACTAAGCACAAAGTCAAATGTTCTGGGTGCACACCTGGCTTCAGGCATTTGATATACATGTGTCTCTGGAAAAGTCATTTGTCTTTCTAATCCTTTATTTCTTAAATTTAGAGATATTTTATTAGCATCTTTGTCACAAAATTGTTGTGGGAAACAAATGAGCTAATGTATATAAAGTAAGTCACAAACCATAAAACAAATATATTTCAATTATTATTATTTATTGTTTCAAATATCTATTCACAGGGGTCACTCAAAACAACAGCTTTCTCCAAGGATAATACTCAGTCCTTGAAATTAAAAACCTAAGAGCATCCATAACCCAACAAGGTTAGAGACTGTTAAAATAATCTGATTTTATTTTCCACTGAAATAATACACTGTGTGGTGAAATGCTTTTAACTCCTCAAAAAATTAAATCAATTGAATGGAATAAACATTTATTACCTACTATAGACAAGGCACTTACTTTTAATTTAAGAATTTATGAAATTTCCTTTTAATATAATTTTTCTAGGAATATGGATAATAATAATAGCCAGCATTTATACAGTGCTTTATAGTTTGCAATGGGTTTTACATTATGTTTTCAAATACTTTGTGAATTAATCAGGCAAATTAAAATAAGTTAATGAATTAATGCCATCAGAAGTTTCTTAAAGGCAGCCAGCACTAAAAATTCCCTAGCAAACAAGGAAACCCTTTGACAAGATCCCCTATGGGCCAAAGTTATCATTCAATTAAAATGTGACATTATCACTACTGCGTAGCTTAATTAATATGCATTTGTAATCAGCACAAACTATCTTCTAGAAAATAATTCAGTTCCCTCTCTCCCCTTCTAAAATTTCTGTTTCTGTGATGTTTACGACATTTTCTTTCAATTCTCAATCCTACAGTCCTAGGTATAGAGAAAACTGCTCCAGAAAAATATGCATGTGATTACATGTAGTTGTGAGAAGAATATGACTTTCTGAGTATTAGGAAATGGGATATCCGACATTTGTTTCTATAAATTTAGACTCCATAATGGGTGAAAACTTTATTACAAAACTTAGAATTCTAGTTTTATATTCCAATTTTAATTTAATTATATAGGCCTACATTTATGTAACCTAACAAATATAAGAGAATACAACTCGGTTGTTACCTACTTGTGTGACTATAAACAAGTCACTTCTCTGGATGAATCAATTTTTTTTTCATTTCAAAAATAGAGTTATATTAGATAATTTCTATTTTTCTTTTCCCCTCACTATAATTAGAGAACCAGTCATTGTAATGGATTTACCTATTACCTCTCCATGGATGACTCCAAGATTATATGGGTATATTCATAGCCCTGACTTATCTGTATCTAAGAAATGTTGGTATGTTATTTCATGAATACAATTTGCTTTCATATAATTACTCATTGTTTCTATGGTCTATTCCTTGATTCACTCATTATTTAAGACTTAATTAAGCCTCCATTTAGATTTCTGTCTTTTTGTTTGAGTTCCCTTAATCAATTATTTTTTATGGCATTATGGTCTATAAGGGATGTGTTTACTATTTATGCCTTTTTTTTCCCCTATATCTCTGTGGTCAATTTTTCTAAGAGTTTCAACTCAGCTATATATTAGCTCTAAAGTTCTAATACCATATCTTCAACAACTTTTATGTCCCATAGTGACTTCAGAATGAATACATTTAAAATGTTTATCTCTCTCACAAATTCAGTTTCCCTTAAATGAACCTTAAATTTATAAAAATAAAAGCCATTCCCCAGTTGATAAAAAGTCAAAGGATATTAACAGGCAGTTTCCAAAAGGAAAAAAAAAATCAAATCAATAGTTCCATACAAATGCCCTAAATCACTACCACGAGGTCTATATCCCAAAAAGATCAAAGAAAAAGCAAAAGGAACTATTTGTACAAAAAATATTTATAGCAGTTCTTTTTGTGATGGCAAAGAATTGGAAATTGAAAGGATGCCCATCAAATGGAGGATGGCTGAACAAGGTGTGGTATGACTGTGATGAAAAAATATTGTGCTGTAAGAAATAACAAGCAGGATGGTTTCAGAGAACCCAAGAAGACTCATATAAACTCATGTAAAATAAAATGAGCAGAATCATGAAAATATTATACATGATATCATAAGGATGATTAATTATGAAAGACTTAACTACCATGATCAAAACGATGATCCAAGACAATTCCAAAAGACCCATGACAAAAACTTCTATATTTCTCCAGAGAAAAAACAGATAAACTCTGAATGCAGATTGAAGCATACTTTTAACATTATTTTTATTGTTTTACTTTGTTTGTTTCTGCAACATGGCTAATATGGAAAAGTTTTCTGTGACCTCATATATACAATCAAAATCAAACAGGGGGGCAGCTAGGTGGCTCAGTGAATAGAGCACCAGCCCTGGAGCCAGGAAGCCCTAAGTTCAAATGTGACCTCAGATACTTAACACAAAAACTAGCTGTGTGACCTTGGGCAAGTTACTTAACCCCAATTTCCCTTCCAAAAAGAAAAAAAAAATCAAATAGAAAGAGATTTTGGAATTCAATTTTTTAAAATGTTAAACTTGTACACATAATTTGAAAATATTTACCAAAATAATAAAAATTACTTCAGTTTCCTTCTCTGATGTCGCTTTTTTCTGTTGCATACCCATTCTATAAATCAGACTGATAATCTTGAAATAGCCTTTACATGTCAGCTTCTTGTAAATTTATTCTTCAAAATGTACCAAGTTATTCTCTTCTACTTAATTCTTATCAACATTAACCTAGGCCCTCATATCTAAGTTATTGCTTAGCTTCCAAAATGATTTCCCTGGCTCCAGTGTCTCCTCCTCCAGTTTTTCTCACCATCATTTCCATATTAATCCTCATACAATATAGACTTTGTCATAGTAGTTCCCTGCTCTTAAACACTGACTGATTCCCCATTACAAGTTCTAAAAAGTATATACTCTTCAGCCTGCTATTCCATTATGCTCACAATCTGGTCTTTGTCTACTTTTCCAACATTATTATTATTTTTAGTTGTTTCATGGTATGTACCTATCATTTAAGCCAAAATGATAATCTTAACTATTTCCTAAGTATTCCATACTCTTTCTTATCTCTTCAAGTTTGCTTTTGTTATTGATGAGATGAAGGCTCTGGGAGCCCCCTTGATCTCCCCTTGAATCTTAAGGCATCTGCCTGAGGCCATGGGCCATAAATTGTGGCTCTGCCCAAATCTTTAGCGCTCCTTTGTCCAGCAATTTCTCACCCTTGATGATCCTCCTGTTCCACCCTTGAATTGGCCTGGACTACCACTGTCTGTCCTCTCCAGGCAGCCTTCAGCAACTTCACTCGTTATTGGAGTCTGACCTCATTTGACTCCTGAAGACCCTCCCCAAACTCCTCCTCTAGACCACCCCTAGATTCCTCCCACAACCTTCCTGTATATAAGACCCCATCTTCCTCCATGTGGTGTGAGAACGCCATAGAACTTTCCAATACAAGCCTTAAAGGTATCAAGGCTCCTTAAGAGTATACCCAAATACGGCGAACTTTTAATGAACGTTGCTTTTCTTTGGCTGAGAGAAGCCTTGAGTCAAATTCACTCGGCAGGACCTAGCATGTTGGTCTTTTAGGGTGTTGAGCACCCTAATGCTAACTACATCACTATCCTCTCCTTCAGGAATATTCACATCCATCCCTCCACATAATTCAGATAATGCCCATCCCTAATCGCCCAGATCAAGTCTTCTCTCTTCTAAATCTATACGCACATGAAAAAAATAAGCTAACATTTTTTCATTGATTGACCTCTTTGCCTCTAAGTACCTGATCTCCTGATATAAAATGTGTTCAAATATATATAATTTGCTATAAAGTTATAAAGGATATTTTTTCATGAAACTTTTCTAAATCAAATCTACACATTTGATGAATATCACTATTAGCTTCTGCTTCCTAAAAGTTTAGCTAAAATAGTTATTGGTATTATAGTATATAATTATTGTTTTGGGATTGATTATAATAATACATATAATTATTAAAGTTAAAGATATTATGCTATGACATGTTATACTGTAATCTATATTATAATAATCTTGATCATTATATTCAAACCCAATATATTATTGGTATTGCTATCTAGCACTTCAAAGTTTCAAAGTGCTTTACACATATTATCTCATTTTAGTCTCACATTAATGCTGAGAAATAAATACTCTTATCATTTCTCTCTTATTTTTTTTAGAAGAAACAACTTAGACTGAGGGAAGTTAAATTATTCTCACAAGGTCACCTAGCTAGCGAGTGCCTGAGGCAACTCCAAATTCAGTGCTCTATCCACTATTCTACCTATATGTCCCATTGCTTGTAAAAATTGAGTTTAATTTTTAAATTAAATTGAAAGTTTCAGTAGGAATTCCAAAGATATATGTAATAATTTTGTAGGCATTCCATGCATATAGAGCAGCATGAACACATGCAGGACCTAAAATAATATTTTCAAGAAAATGGAAGGAAAAACAGAGAATTTAGTTGTTTTCCCAACATTGAACAGCTTGGAAGAGGAAGAATTAGCACTTGAATGTAGTTGTTACTTTTTTTGGGGGGGGGGGGGTTTACAAATCAAGTATTCTTTACACTATACTTAATTCTTTCACAATCACCTCATTCTCTTGTAAATGTTTTCAATGATACAGACAGACAATTTACATTTCCTTTCTATTTGCTGTACCTCAAATTATCTATTTAGTTCAACACTTTTCTTTAAAAGTTCCTGAGAAAATTTTATATTCTCCTTTTATGATTTTAGTTGAGTGTCTTTCAACACTTATAAGCAGCATTTTTCCCCCAGCATTTAAACTACAGCCCACCTATTGTAATTTAAGTTCAATCCCTCTTATTCTGTTCGTTGCAGAAATGAATAACATCTGCTTACTACCATCTGAAAAAATATGCTTTTATGTACCTGAAAAACTGTTAGTAAGTCCCTCCTTAGCCTTCTCTTTTCCATGCTAAATAGCCACAATTACTGGAACCTATCTTAAATGTCCTATTTCCAGTTCTTTTAACATTTTTCTTTTGCACTTTTAAACTCCATCCAAGTTTTTCAGAGCTTAAATTACAGTTCTCAAGATTGAATGCAGAAGTCTAATGAGAATATGATCAGTTACAAATAGGGTTAGAAATTTACTTTGTGATTTCTAAATGTTAGACCCCTGAAATTCATTTCAGGGTCATTCACTAAGCCTCAATTTCATAAGAGTTTAATTTCCCTACATTAATTTTTAAAATACTATATTCTTAATTCTATCCAGGAATATACTTTCATCGGAAAACTTTTTTTTTAATCCCTGTACTTAAGATGGCATTTAGGTATTTTCACTATACAAACACTGGCAACTCTGGCTCAGTAGGACATTTTCTTTTTACTCTAAACCTAAAAATGGTGTGATCAAAATACTTTCACAACTGTATGAATGTGTGAATGTGAATATAAGACTAACATATGACCAGCAGCACATTCCACAGCAGCATGACTTTCTGCATATCACACAAGGGGCTTTAGTAGAAGGAAGGAATTATAACTATAGAAACATAAGTAATGAAAATAATCAAAAGGTGTCCTTGCTTTGCCACACAATACACAAAATAAGAGTCACTTTGCTATATATCATAAAGAACAGGGCAGGGGCAGCTAGGTGGTGCAGTGCATAGAGAGTACTGGCCCTGGAGTCAGGAGGACCTGAGCTCAAATCCGATCTCAGACACTTAAACACAAAAAAAACTAGCTGTGTGACCTTGGGCAAGTCACTTAACCTCAATTTCCCTACCTTCTCCCCTCCAAAAAAAGCAAAAAAAAAAAAAAGAATAGGGCATATTTGTGGTTTTTTTTTTCCTTTTCCTTTTGGCCCCTGTGACCAATAAACACTGCTTTGGGGTTTACTTGGATATAGACACGTCATAAGAATCATACGTCATAATTGCAGAGAAACTGAGGTTTTAAGAAATAATTTCCTCACAAGAAACTTTGCATCAGGTATAGAAGGTACTATTATTTTCTAAATGAGAGAGTGGAGACTCACAGAAGCCCAGTAATTCATCCATTCACATTTATACTGCACAGAAATGTCAGCTACAGTATGTAAAGGACGATTGATATGTATTTGTTTGTTTTCATTTTGGGGGGGGGGGGTCCAGTAATCTTTATATTACATTAATATGCTCCTATTTGGGGAGTTTTAAGGGGGGACAAATGGGGGATTGTCCACAAAGGTGTAAATGGCGTGAGCCAAATCTTAGAAAACCAAGGTGAAAAAAAATTGTGAATTATTAAAAGTCAATAAGACAGTAAGGAGCAGAGCCCAGATGAAGACACAGGTCTCCTTACTCTCAGTGCTCTTATCTATCCACTATATGGTGTTCCTTTTCCTTCAAAATGAGATTAGCAGCATCTACAATTTGACTTTTTTAATTAACTTCTTCCTTTTACATTTCATTTCTCTAAAAGTGAGCCCTTCCTTTTTCAGATGTTTAGAAATATATTTTTAAAAAAACACTCAAACACAACTAAACAATTCAACAAATGTTTATTAAACATTATTCCATGCTAGTGCTTTGGGATAAAAATACCCCGTATACAGCATCGTCTCTGGTCTCATGGAGCTTGTATACATTGGATATATTACACATAACCAAATATCAAAACTTGATGTGAAATACAAGGAGGACCAACATCAATATCAACTTCAGAACTATCATGGAAAGCTTCATGGAAAAGATGGCAACTGAGTTATACTTTAAAGCGTGGGAAGCAAATCAACAGATGAAGGATGTTGAAAGAACCGAGAACAATATGAGAAAAACAGAATCAGTCAGATGTGGGGCCTACACTTGGACCACAAATATTCTGCATTAATTGAGGGATAGGGAACATGCTGAATAATATGAGTTAAAGCTGAACATAGAGAATTACAATATAAAATTTTGGCAAATAAGCTTTCCTTTGTTCAACATGAAAAATAAAGAGCTATTTGATCATATTAAGGAAAGAGTGAGATGTAATCATATATATGCAGCTAAGGAAGAGAAAAGTCTGATAATAGTTTAGAGAATGACAAGACTGCAGGAAAACAAAAAGCAGGAAAACTTGGTGAGTGGTGATTGTAAGAGGGCAAGTAGGTGGTGAACAGTGGCTTATATTAAAATAGTGGTGACCAGACCATAGCAAAGCCAGAGCAGATGCCAGGGGGCTGAATCACTGGCAGCAGTGGAGATTCCCAGACCTTTCAGCACAGGAGAGAGGTCTGTCAGAACTGGGTAAGAGAGAATCATAGTCCTGTGCAGGGTCTGCAGGGTCTGCAGCTACTCCGGGGGCTATCAGTCCACAGATGGAATGTTTGAAAGTCACCTATTTAAACTTCTGGGAGCCAAGATGGCAGAATAAGCAGGAAGTCTCTCTAACTCTCCCTTATTGACCTTGAAAAAATTAGAGAATATTGCCAAGGAAAAATCCTGGAATAGTGGAGCCAGCAGAAAGACAGGATGTACCAGTCTTTTAGCTTATGAAGCTAAGGGATTAAGAGGAAATGTCCCTCTTCCTGTGGCTGAAGAGGACCAGTACAAAAAGGGAGGCATCCCAGCAAGCCAGCAGCAAGCTCCACCTTACTAGACAAGTTGGAGATCCTGAGCACCAGGGTGGAGGAGAAGGCAAATGTCACCATCAAGACACATCAGCCACCACCACCAACTCCAGCTAAGCACCAGGTAAACTGCCAGAACACTATAACATCCAACTACCAGCACTTGAAGCCTCAGCCAGAAAAACAGTAATTAAGCCCCTAGCCAACAGTACAAGAAGACTGAGACATGCCCTAGAAGTAGAGATAAAATTTAAAAGCCAGAAAAAAGGCAAACAACATGAGAAAGAAGAATCAAAGGAAAACAATGAACAGAGATAAATATCTTGGTGACAGGGAAGATCAAAATACAAATTCAGGAGAGGATATCATGGTCAATATACCCACATCTGAAACCTCAAAAGGGGAATATGAATTGTTCTCAAGACCAAAAAGACTTCTTGGAAGAGCTCCAGAAGGATTTCAAAAGTCAAACAAGAGAGGCAGAAGAAAAAATAAACAATTCCTTTAAAAATACAATTGACAAAATGGGAAAAAAGTACATTGAAGAAAATAACTCCTTAAAAAGTGCAACTGGCCAAATAGAAAAGGACATACGAAAACTAACTTTAGAAAACAGCTTGTTAAAAATTGGAATGGAGGTTAGGGGACTTGACCCAAGATGGCTGAGTGAAAGCAGGAACACCCCTGAACTCACCTATGAAATTCCTTTGGTAATTTCTAAAAAGTGGATGTGAGTGGATTTTAGAGTGACAGAATCCTTTGGGAGATGGAGCATGACAGTTTTCCAGCCCAGGAAAATCAAGTAGGAGGATTTGTTGTGCCACGTACAGGGAGCACAGAGCATTGCACATGGGGGCTGCGCCAACACAGACCTGACAATAGCAGAGCCAGAGAAAACATGGGCAAACAGATGTAACCAGTTTAGGGGCAATTCCCAGACCTCTCACAGCAGGACAGGGGTCTGTCAGAGCTGGGTAAGAGACAAGAGCAAGGCCTGTGGCCACAGCATCACCTATTCCTGGGGATATCAGTCTAGAGTCTGGATGTTAAAAAAAAAAATCAGCTACCTAAAATTCTGGGAGCAAAGATGGTGGAGTAACCTTAAGTGCCTGCATCTCCCCCTTTTTTGACCTTGAAAAACCCAGAGAATATTGTCCCAATGTAAAAAAAAATTGTTAGAAACAATGACAGGCTTGGGAAACCTAGAGGAAGGTTATGGCTATGACTGCGCTGAGGCTAAAGTGCAGGACAGAAGGTGGCCCAAAAAGTGCCATCTCAGCTGACCAGCAAGAGATCCTGAACCCCAGAGGGTTGGAGCAAACAAGCACTAACACCAGAACCATAGGTGTGCCTTCGCACAAACAGGGGAATCTGCAGATGCCAACAAGACCCCAGCCACCAGTGGCTAAGTCCGCCTGAGCTCTAGCCTAGGGGTGCAGAAGACAGAATCCTGAAGCAGCCAGATCACCCCTCCTCCACAGCTCACATTATGAGCTTCCATGTAGCCCCGTGGAAATGCCAAAAGTCCTGGCCTTGGCTTCAGTCTAGGCACTCAGAGGCCACAATACACAAAACCAATAACCAGGCCCCTAACTCCCAGCATAAGCAACATTGGTCAGAACCATCAGTGGCACATAAGCAGAGATTCACCTAAAAGCCAGGAAATAGGCAATCATAAAGGACAAAGCAAATTGGAAAAACAAAGACTATAGAATTCTATTATGGTGAGTGAGAAGATCCAAATTCAGAAGAGGACAGCATAGATCCTATACTCCCATCTGAAACCTCAAAAGGTAATATGAATTGGTCTGAAGCCAAAAACTCATTCTTGGAAGAACTCAGGAAGAAATTTAAGAGTCAAATCAGAGAGGCAGAAGATAAATTAACCAATTATTTTAAAAATACAATAGGCAAAATGGAAAAAAAATCACTGAAGAAAACACTTTAAAAAGCAAAATTTGAAGGGGTGGGATGGAGGGAATATATAAGAGGGCAGAGTGGAGGAAGGAGTAATAAATATGCTTGCCATCTTGGGGTAGAGGTTGAGAGAAGGGGAGAAATTTGGAAATCAAAATCTTGAATGGTGAAAGCTAAAAATAAATAAATTCTGAAAAAAGCAAAAAATAGATATAATTAAAAGAGACAGGGAAGGAAATTACATATTGCTAAAAGGCACCATTTACAATGAAGCAATATCATTACTAAATATATATGAACCAAGTGGTATAGCATTCAAATTCTTTTTTTTCCTTGTAGAACTTTTTATTTTTTTTTCTTTTAAATGTCTTGTTTATTTACTTTTAATTTACAAGATTCAGTTCCACATTCACTTGAGTTTCAGATTTTCTCCCGTCCCTCCCCCCCCCCCCCCCGCCATGGTGGCGTGTAATCATGTACAGGATTTGCAAATACTTTCACATTGTACAATAGTTTGGTTATATAGAAGAGTTGTAACCAATGAGTGATCACTGGGAAAAGAAAAAAGCAAAACCAGACCTGAAAGAGAACAATAGCGTGTTTTGCTTCAGTATCCATTTAAACTATACTCTTTCTATATCTTTCTCTGAGTTTAGATATCTCCTTCCATCCTGAGGCTTGTAGAGTTGTCTTTTATCTGTACATTGTTGAGGATAATCCAGTTTAACAAGGCTGGTCATCATACGTACGATGTGTCTGTGATTGTATACAGGTTTTGCCTGGTTCTACTCTTCTCGCTTAGCATCAGTTCGTATAAGCCTCTCCAGGTAATTATGAAGTCCATCTCCTTCCCATTTCTTATAGCACAATAGTATTCCATTCCATTCATATACCATAGCTTGTTCAGCCATTCCCCAATTGATGGGCATCCCCTATATTTCCAGTTTTTTGCAACCACAAAGAGAGCTGCAATAAATATTTTTGTACATATGGGACCTTTTCCCACTTCTGTGATCTCTTTGGGATATAATCCCAACAGTGGTATTGCTGGCTCAAAGGGGATGCAATAATTTATAGCCCTTTGGGCATAATTCCAGATTGCTCTCCAGAATGGTTGTATCAATTCACAACTCTACCAACAATGCATTAGTGTTCCAATTTTTCCACATCCTCTCCAGCATTTGTCATTTTCCTGTTTTGTCATCTTAGCCAATCTGACTGG
>CM053580.1:462470840-462513798 GCA_028627135.1 Pseudochirops cupreus
GCTCTCCAATTCTTCTTTGGTTATAAAGTCCTTCCTATTCCATAAATCTGACAAGTAAACTATCCCTTGCTTCCCCAGATTATTTACAGTATCAGCCTTTATACCTAGATCATGCACCCATTTAGACTTGACTTTGGTGTATGGTAGCATTCAGATTCTTAGAGGAGAAGTTAAGGTAGTTACAGGAAGGACTAGATGGCAAAATTATACTAGTGGGGGACCTCAACCCAAACCCCTCTGAACTTGATAACTCTAACCTCAAAATAAAGAAGAAAGAAGTTAAGGAGGTGAATAGAATGTTAGAGAAGGTAGATATGAAGATCTCTGGAGAACACTGAATCCTTTCTTGATGAAAGGGAATGTACTTTATTCTCAATGGTACATGGCACATACACAAAAACTGACCATGTATTAGGGTATAAAAACCTCACAATCCAGTACAGAAAGGCAGAAATATCAAATGCATCATTTTCAGATCATGAAGCAATAGAAAATATAGAAAGACAGACTAAAAACTAATTGGAACTAAATAATCTAAACCTAAAGAATGAGGTGGTAAAACTACAAATCATAGAAATAATCAGTAATTTCATTCAAGAGACTAACAATAATGAGACAACATACCAAAACTTATGGAAAGCAGTGAAAGTGTTTCTTAGGAGAAGTTTTATATCTATGAATGTTTATATGAACAAAAAAGAGAAAAAGGATATCAAAAGGGCATACAATGGAAAAAGCTAGAAAAAGAACAAAATGAAAATTCTGAATTAAATACTAAATTAGAAACACTGAAAACCACAGGAGAGATTAATAAAACTGAAGTTAAGAAAACTATTGAACTAATAAAACAAATAAAATTGATAAACCTTTACTCAATTTGATGGAAAAAAAAAGAGGAAACCAAATTACCAATAATGAAAAAGATGAATTTACCTCCAATGAAGAGGAAATTAAAAAAAAATTTAGGAATTATTTTGCCCAACTGTACGCCGATAAATTTGACAATCTTAATGAAATGGATGAATATTTACAAAAATATAAATTGCCCATATTAACTGAAGAGGAAGTAAAATACTTAAATAACCCCATCTCAGAAAAAGAAATTGACAAGTCATCAATAAATTCCCTTTGAAAAAATCTCCAGGGCCCAATGGATTTACAAGTGAATGCTATCAAACATCTAAAGAACAATTAATTCCAATACTATATAGACTATTTGTAAAAACCTGGTGAAGGAGTCCTACCAAATTCTTTGTATGATACAAATATTTGGTACTGATACCTAAACTGGGAAGCACCAAACAGAGAAAGACAATTTTCAACCAATTTCATTCACAAATATATATGCTAAAATTTTAAATAAAATATCAGCAAAAAGTTTACAGCAATTTATCACAAGAATAAAACTCTATGGCAGATAGAATTTATTCCAGGAATCCAAGGCTGGCTCAATATTAGGAAAATTATCAGTATGATCAATCATATCAACAATAAAATGAATAGAAAACAAATGATTATCTCAAAAGATGCAGAAAAAGCTTTTCACAAAATACAACACTCATTTAAAACTAGAAAGCATAGGAAAATGGAGTCATCCTTATAATAAGAAGTTGCATCTATCTAAAACCATCAGCAAGTATTATATACAATGGGGATAAACTAGAAGCATTTCCAATAAGATCAGGGATGAAACAAGGATGTCAACTATCACTCCTGTTATTCAATTTGGTACTAGAAATGTTAGCTGTAGTTATAAGAAAAAAAAAAAGAAATCAAAGGAATTAGATTAAGCAAAGAAGAAATTAAGCTATCACTCTTTCCAGATGATATGATGATATACTTAGAGAATCATAGAGAATCAAGTAAAAAAAAAACTACTTGAGATAATAAGTAAATTAGCCAAGTTGCAGGATATAAAATAAAACCACTAAATCCTTAGCATTCCTATATATATTTTAATGAAGCCTAAAAGCAAGATACAGAAAGAAAAATTCCATTTAAAGTTACTGTAGACATTATAAAATATCTGGGAGTCTACCTGCCAAAACAAACCCAGGAACTATACGAACACAATTACAAAACATTTTTCATACAAATCTAAATAATTGGAAAAACATCAGCTGCTCATGGCTATGTTGAACTAATATAATAAAAATGACAATTTTACCTAAATTAATTTACCTATTTAGTACCATATCAATCAATGAACCAAAAAAAAAATATTTATACAGCTAGAAAAAAATAGTAACGAAATTCATCTGGAAGAATAAAAGTTCCAAAATATCAAGGGAATTAATTAAAACAAATTAGGAAAGGTGGCCTAGCCTTTACAGATTTTAAACTATATTATAAAGCAGCAGTCATCAAAACTACTTGGTACTGGCTGAGGAATAGATTGGCTCAGTGGAGCACATTAGGTACACAAGACATAGTAGTCAATGACTATAATAATATACCATTTGATAAACTTAAGGACTCCAGCTTCTGGGATAAGAACTCACTATTAAACAACCTGCTGGGAAAACTGGAAAATAGTATGGCAGAAACTAGGCACAGACCAATATTTTACACTGTATACCAAAATAAAATCTAAATGGAATCACAGTCAAGATATAAAAGCTTCCACTGGAAGCAATCTGGGAGAGCAAGGAATAGTTTACCATTCAGATTTATGGAGACGGGAAGAATTTATAATGAAACAACAGATAGAGGGCCTTATGAAATACAAAATGGATAATCTGGATTAGATTAAATTGAAAAGTTTATTGTACAAACAAAGTCAATGTAACCAAGATTAGGAGAGAAGGAGAAATTTGGGAAAGAATTTTTACAAGCAGTGTCTCGGATAAGGGAAAGAAAGAGAAGAGCGGCTGATTGAAGGGAGGGAAGATTGAGGAAGGAGGTGGTCCAAAGCAAAACTCTAGTGAGTAGGGAAAGGGAGAAAGAAGAAAGAAAAGTGCAAATGGGGAAGGGACGATAAGGTGGAGAGAAACACAGATAGTAATCACAATTTTGAGTGTGAATGAGATGAACTCCATTACAAAATGGAAATGGATAGCAGAATAGATTAGAAATCATTATCCTACAATATCTTGTTTATAAGAAACACATTTGAAACAGAGGGATACACGCAGGGTAAAGGTAAAAGGCTGGAGTGGAGTATATTATGCTTCAGCTGAATTTTAAAAAAGCAGAGATAGTAATCCTGATCTCAGACAAAGCAAAAACTAAAATAGATCTAATTAAAAAAGCTAAGGAAGGAAACTACATCCTGCCCAAAATATCAGACAATGAAGCAATATCATTACAAAACATATACACACCAAATTCATAGAGGAGAAGTTAGGGGAGTTACAGGAAGAAACAGACCAGTGGTTCTCAATCTTCCTAATGCCGTGACCCTTTAATACAGTTCCTCATGTTGTGGTGACCCCCAACCATAAAATGATTTTTGGTACTACTTCATAACTGTAATTTTGCTACTGGTATGACTCTATCTGATATGCAGGATGCATTTTCATTGTTACAAATTGAACATAACCCACAGGTTGAGAACTGCTGAAATAGACAGTAAAAGTATACTAGAGGGGGACCTCAACCTCCCTCTCTTTCAACATGATAAATCTAACTTCAAAATAAAGAAGAAAGAAGTTAAAGAGGTGAATAGAAATTTAGAAAATGTAAATATGGTAGACCTATGGAGAAAACTGAATGGAGATAGTAAGGAACATACCTTTTTCTTAGAGGTACATGTCACATACACAAAAACTGACCATGTACTAGGGCATAAAAACCTCACAATCCTGTGCAGAAAAGCAGAAATATTAAATGTATCATTTTCAGTGCATGATGCAATAAAAATTATATGTAATAAAGGGCCATGGAAAGATAGATTAAAAATCAATTGGAAATTCAATAATCTAATCCTAAAGTATAGGTGGGTCAAACAACAAAGCATAGAAACAATCAATAACTTCATTCAAGAGTATGATAATAATGAGACAACATAACAAAACTTATTGGATGCAGCAAAAGCAGTTCTTATAGCAAGTTTTATATCTCTAAATGCATATATGAATAAAATAAGAGAAAAAAGAGATCAATGAATTAGACATGTAATTGAAAAAGCTATAAATAGAACTAATTTAAAATTCCCAATTAAATACCAAATTAAAATACTGAAAACCAAAGGAAAGATTAATAAAACTGAAATTAAGAAAACTACTGAACTAATAAATAAAACTAATAGCTGGTTTATGAAGAAAAAAACAACAACAATAAAATAGACAAACCTTTGGTAAATTTGACTAAAAGAATGAAAGAAGAGAGGATTCTGGGAAGATCATGGAGTAGGTCAAAAAATTCCAAGCTCTCAAGATTTTCTCTCACAAAAACGGTCAAAATAGCACCTTAGGGCAAACAAAGTGTGGGTGGAAATAAATAAACACAGGGGCATAACCAGGGTCCACCTGGGATAATTTGAGAAGATTGGAAGAAAAATCCCAGGACAAGGTTTGGTCCCTGTGAAGAGCAAACACATCCAGGCTAGGTTCCAATTTGACAGCAATAGGTAAACCTCTTAAACAACAAACTCCAAGTCCAAAGGTTAGTTGGGTTGAGAGGATGCCTCAGCCCCAGCCACCAAAATTTGTACCCTGAGGATATTGAGGAGAGTGGGCCATCTGACCCCAAGGGAAGCTCTGCTGACAAGGAATGACAGACTCAGCTGTGCTATGAAGAGCAGCAGGGTGAGAAGGAACCAGCACATGCCCCGTGAGTGCAGAAGCAGTGGGGCAGAAAGCCCCTAGCTGTGGGCACTTACAGGAGGTTGGAGGTTTGGCTTTGGTTTCAGGTAGAAGAGAGAACTGAAGATCTGGGGCAAGAGGCACCATGAGCCATACCCCAGGGCTAGAGGTGATTACAAATAATTACGCTATTAAGACAAAAATTGCACAGGCAAAGGTGAAAGCATCCAACCATAGAAAACTATTATAGGAATAGAGATGACTAGAGTTCATCTTTAGATAAGATTACTGAAGTAAAGAAACCCACAAAGAGTAATGTCAAATGGTCACCTGACCAAAAAGAATTCACAAAAGATCTTTAAAAAGATTTTAAAAATCAAATGACAGAAACAGAGGAAAAACTAAAAAAGAAAATAAGAATAATCCAAGAAAAACAAGGGTATGAAAGGAAAGTCAATCAATTATATAAAGAGATCAAGAATCTTAAGGAAGAAAATGACACCTTGAAAATAAGAATTGGGCAAAGTAAATCCAGTGAAATTATTATATCAAGATATGATTAAACAATATATAAATAATGAAAAAATAGAAGAGAAAGTGAAATATATTATAAAAAAAACACAATTGGAGAAGAGATAAAGAAGAGGAACTATAAAAATAATTGGACTAACTGAATGTTACTCTCAAAAGAAGAATCTTGATACAATAATATAAGAAATAATTAAAGAAACTCTCCTGAAGCATTAGAACAAGGGGGAAAATTAGAAACAGAAAAAAAATCCATTAATCACCACTTAAAAGAAGTCCTATGAGGAAAACTCATAAGTATATCATAGTCAAATTCTGAAAACCCCAAATCAAGGAAAAAATACTAAAAGCATTAAGATTAAAACAATTTAAATATGATGGTGCCACAATTAGAATTCAGATGACCTAGAAGCAGAGACATTAAAGGATCTCAAGTTTTGGAACACAACATATTGAAGAGGAAAAGAACTGGGGCTTGAGCTAAAAATATCATACTATACAAAGTTAAGTATTATCCTGAATGGAAAAAAAAAATGGACATTTGATAAGCTTTCATACTTTCAAGATTTTCTTAAAAAAAAAAACAGTACTTAATAGAAGATTTGACATACAAGAACAAAGAGAAATATAATGCACATAAGAAAGACTGATTATAAGGGATACATAAAGACAGATTGCTTACTATATGTGTGTGTGTGTGTGTGTGTGTGTGTGTATTGTATGTCTAAGATTCCTATTAATAATTGGGTACCTCACAAGAAAGATTGAGGGTAAACCTGAATATGATAGACATTTAAAAATTAAAAACCATTAAGAATAGCTAGAAAGAGTAATTATTTTATAAAAATGAAGTGAGAGAGGAATAACTGATAGGAATTAGATGGAAGAGGAGAGCTGGTAGTACTGTAACCTACCTTCATTGGGAATGGGTTTAAGAGGAAACTATCTTTCTATGTATGTATGGATATATGTATAAATACTTAGAAGAATATAAATGTCTTCTAAATTCAGAAGAAATAAGATGGTAGGTGTATAGGGAAGGGGAGAGGAAAAAGGAGGGATCTTTAGAGGAGAGCAGAGGGAATAGGTAAAATAGGGATGTAGAAGGGTTTTAAGATTTATAGGAATGGGAGAATAGGGGAGGGATCCTTGGAGGGTGGTAGACAAGGGCAAAATAGTGGGTAGAGGAGGCAGAAGGGATAGAAAACAAGAGACATACACCAACATAAAAACAAAGATCAGGAGTAGAGCATGTTTAGGAAAATACTTGTTTATATATGTGTATATATATATATATATATATATATATATATATATACATATATATATATATACATATATATATGTATGTTTATATATATATACACATAGGTATATATACATATATACACACATATATACTTATAGCCATAGAGAAACATATCTAAACTTTATGTTAGTCTTTTGGGGTGGCTGGTTGGAGCAAAAAAAAAAAGAACAAAGTAAACAATGTGCACAGCAGAGAACAAAAGAAAATTCACAAGGAAGCTAAGAAATGATGAACAATTCTCAGCACAAGTATTAGTTATCATACATGGTTTCTTGAAATGAAAATTTACTGATACATATTGAGAATCCCCTCTTACATTCTGCTATGCACACCACCTGCTTTTTTGTTCTTTATAACTTTGCACTGAACTTCCAATATTTAAGTTTATGATATGTTTTCATTTCTTTTCTCCATTCTATATCAGGGTTCTGTCTCTTGAGTCAAAAATTAAAAAAAAATAAAAAACAAAAGAAGAAAATCAAATTACCAGCAGCAAAAAAGAAAAGCATGAAGTTACCACCAATGAAGAGAAAATTAAAAGAATAATTAGGAACTATTTTGCCCAACTCTATGCTCACAACTTTGACAATCTTAGTAAAACGTGTATTTACAAAAATGTGAATTGCCCAGATTTTTTCTTCCAGAATTTACTTATTTATTTTTAGTTTTCAACATTCATTTCCATAAGATTTTGAGTTCCAAATTTTCTCCCCATCTCTCCTCTACCCCCACCTCAAGATGGCATGCATACTGATTACACCTTACTCCAGTCTGCCCTCTCTTCTTTCCCCCTCTATCCCCTATTTGCCTCTTTTTCCCTTACTTTCTTTTAGGGCAAGATGAATTTCTATACCCAATTGCCTATATACATACATACATACATACATACATACATACATACATACATACATATATGTGTATGTATACACACACATACACACACACACATATATATATATAATTTCCAGGTTGCATGTAAAAATAATTTAACATATGTTTTTAAAACTTTGAGTTCCTGATTCTCTCCTTTCTTCCCTCCTCACCCACCCTCACCCACCCCTAAGACAAGCAATACAATATATGTCATAGATGTGTAGTTATGTGAAAGATTTCCAGAGTAGTCATATTGTGAAAGACTAAGTAAATTTCCCCCAATCCTGTCCCACCCCCCATTTATTCTATTTTCTCCTCTGACCTCGTCCCTTTTCAAACGATTTTGCTTCTTACTATCCTCTCCCCAAATCTTCCCTCCCCTCTATAATTCACCCTTAAATCCTTCCCTCTTACTTTCCTGTAGGGTAAGACACCCAACTGAGTGTGTATGTTATTCACTCCTTAAGCCAAATACAATGAGAATAAGGTTGAATCATTCCCTTTTACTTCCCTGCTCTTCCCTTCCATTTTAACTGCTTTCTCTCATATCTTTTATGTGAAATAATTTACCGTATTCGATCTCTCCCTTTCTTCTTCTCCCAATATATTCCTCTCTCACCTCTTAATTTTATTTTTTAGATACCATCCCTTCATGTTCAACACCTCCTGTGCCCTCTGTTCACACACACACACACACACACACACACACACACACACACACACACACATACACACTAATATGTGTGTGTGTGTGTATTCCCTTCAACTATCCTAATTCTCAGAAAAGTCTCATGAGTTACAAATATCATCTTTCCACATAGGAATGTAAACAGTTCAATTGTAATTAGTTCTTTATGATTTCTCTTTCCTGTTCACCTTTTCATGCTTCTCTTCATTCTTGTATTTTCTATTCAGCTCTGGTCTTTTCATCAAGAATGCTTGAAAGTCCTCAATGTTATTGAATGTCCATATTTTCCCCTGAAGTATTATACTCAAATTTGTTGGATAGGTGATTCCTGGTTTTAATCCTAGCTCCTTTGACTTCTGGAGTATCATATTCCAAGTCCTTTGATCCCTTAATGTAAAAACTGCTAGAACTTGTGCTATCCTGATTGTGTTTCAGCAATACTCAAAGTGTTTCTTCCTGAGTGATTTTAATGGTTTCTCCTTGACCTGGGAACTCTGGAATCGGGCTATAATATTCCTAGGATTTTTCTTTTTGGGGTCTTTTTCAAGTGGCGATCCATGAATTCTTTCAATTTCTATCTTATCCTCTGGTTCTAGAATATCAGAGCAGCTTTCCTTAATGATTTCTTGAAAGATGATATCCAGGCTCTTTTTTTTGATCATGTCTTTCATGTAGTCCAATAATCTTTAAATTATCTCTCCTGGATCTATTTTGAAGTTTAGTTGTTTTACAGATGAGATATTTCACATTGTCTTCTATTTTTTCATTCTTTTGAATCTGTTCTGTATCTGGATTTCTCAGAAAGTCATTAGCTTCCATTTGTTCCATTCTGATTTTAAAGCAATTATTTTCTTCAGTCAGATTTTGAACCTCCTTTTCCTATTGGCCAATTCTGTTTTATAAGGTATTCTTCTTCTGATTGACATTTTAGACTTCTATTGCCATTTGAGTTAATCTATTTTTTAAGGTGTTATTTTCTTCAGTATTTTTGTAGATCTCCTTTAGCATGCTATTGATTCCTTTTTCATGACTTTCTTGCATCTCTCATTTCTTTCCCCAATTTTTCCTCTACTTCTCTTACTTGATTTTTTTTCTTTTGGGGGGGGTGGCAGGGCCATTGAGGTTAAGTGACTTGCCCAAGGTCACACAGCTATTAAGAGTTAAGTGTCTGAGGCCAGATTTGAGCTCAGATCCTCCTGACTCCAGGGCCAGTGCTCTATTTACTGCGCCCCCAAGCCACCCCTTCTTACTTGATTTTCAAAATCCTTTTTGAACTCTTCCATGGTCTGTGATCAATTTATATCTTGCTTGGAGGCTTTGGATGGAGGCTTTTGAGGAGTTTTGAATTCGTTGTCTTTGTCTGATTGTATGATTTATTTTTCTTTGTCACCAAAGATTCTATTGTCAATTTTTTTTCCTGTTTGCACATTTTTCCAGTCAATTACTTGACTTTCAAGCTCTTTACCAAGGTAGGACTCTGCTTCCAGAGTGGAGTGTTCTATCATAAATTTCTGTGGTTTTGTGTAGCTGTTGTCAGAGCTACTTCTAGGCAGCTATAAAATTTCCATTCTTCTAAGGTGATATAATCAAAGGAGAGGTGTTTATTCCTCTCCTGGACTGTGATCTGGTCTGTGAGTGAACACAAGTACTCTTTTCTGCCTCAGAACTGTGAGGGACTCCATCTCCACTGTTGCCACTAGCTCTGCTACATCAGCACTCCTCCTCATCCCAGGACTGCCACCGAAGACTGCAACATAGATCCAAGATGGGCAAAGCGAGAGAATCCTGCCTCCATGCCAGCAAAGAGATCCCCACCATCTGTAGACCTGGAGCTCTGGAAGCAGTTGCTTCTGCTGCTGCTCCTGCTGCTGCTGCTTTTGCTGCCACCACTGTCACCCCAACGCTGGGACCAGACTGTGCTCGATTGCTCACCCAGGTCCAACAGAGTTTCCCCACTGACTTTTTACATTTTTTTTTAGTGCTTGTGTGTTGAGCAGTCTAGACCACCCCAGTTTTCAGTAATTCAGTCCCCTGAGATGTGATCTAGCCCAGTCTGTGTTGGCATGGCCCACGTGAGACTATGTTCCACTCCCAGCATAGTGCAATAGACCCTTCTTGTCAGCCTGCCAGGCTGTCTTCAGCTGACGATGTGTTTCACCCTGTCATTTTGTAGTTTCTGTAGTACTACAATTTGTTTCGAGTAATTTTTTACAAGTATTTGGTGGTGACTGGGGAATGAGTTCAAGCCAGTTCCTATTTTTACTCTACCACATATAAATTGCCCAGATTAACAGAAGAGGAAGTAAAATACTTAAATAAGCCCTTCTCAGAAAAGGAAATAGAACAAGGTATCAATGAAGTCCCTAGGAAAAAATTTCCAGGACCAGAGCAATTTACATGTGAAATCTTTCAAGCATTTAAAGAATAATGAATTTCAATACTATACAGACTATAATAGGTGAAGCAGAGTCCTAACAAATTCTTTTTATGATATAAGTATGGTGCTGATATGTAAACTAGGAAGAGCCAAAACAGAAAAAGAAAATTATAGACCAATTTCCTTAACAAATAAAGATGGAAAAATATTGAATAAAATATTAGCAAAACATTTACAGCAACTTATGACAAGAATAATACTTTATGAGCAGTTAGGGTTTATTCCAAGAATGCAAGGCTGATTCAATATCAGGAAAATTATCATCATATTTGAACATGTCAACAACAAAACTAACAGAATCCATATGATTATATCAATCAATGCAGAAAAAGCTTTGGACAAAATACATCACCAATTCCTATTAAAAGCATCAGAGAGAGTGGGAATGAATAGAGTCTTCCTTAAAATGATGAGTAGCATCTATCTAAAATCATCAGCAAGTATTACATGTAATGCGTATAAACTGGAAGCCTTTTCAGTAACATCAAGTATGAAATAAGGATTTCTACTGTTGCCACTTTTATTCAATATGATATTAGAAACATTAGCTGTAGCAATGAGAGAAGAAAAAGAAATAGAATTAGAAGAAGAAGAAACAACATTACCATCCTTTGAAGATGATATGATGATATACTTAGAGAATCCTCAAGAATCAAGCAGAAAACTACTTAACATAAATTACTTTCACAAAGTTGCACAATGTAAAATAAGCCCACATAAATCATCAGCATTTCTATCACCAACAAAACTCAACAGCAAGAGAAAGTCAAATTCCATTTAAGGTTACTGTAGACATTATAAAATTTTGGGAATCAATCTGCCAAAACAAACCCATGAAATATATGACCACATTTACAAAACACTTTTCACAAATAAAGTCATATCTAAATAATTGGAAAAACATCAGTTGTTCATGGATAGGCCTGAGAAAATATAATAAAAATTAAATAAATAAATGAAATTTAAAAAATATTCTACCTAAACTGATTTACTTATTTAGTGCCATACCAATCAAACTACCAAAAATTATTTTATAGAGCAAGAAAAATAATAACAAAGTTCATCTGGAAGAACAAAAGGTCCAGAATTAATGAAAAAAAAAATGCTAGGGAAGGTGACCTACCCATACGAGATAGATCTTAAGTTGTATTATAAAGTAACAATCATCAAAACTACTTGACTCTAGCTAAGAAATAGTATAGTGGACCAGTGGAATAGGTTAGGTACACAAGACGCAACAGTCAATGACTGTAGTAATATACTCTTTGATAAACCCAAAGACTCCAGATTCTGGGATAAGAACTTGCTATCTGAGAAAAACTGCTGGGAAAACTGGAAAATAGTGTGCCAGAACCTGGGCATAGACAAATAGCCTATACTATATACCAAAGTGAAGTCAAAATGGGTGCACAATTTAGATCTAAAGGCTGATACTATAAGCAAACTGGGAGAGTAAGGAATAGTTTACTTGTCAGATTTATGGAGAATGGAAGAATTTATGACCAAACTAAAGGTAGAGGACATTATGAAATGCAAAATGGATAATTTTGATTACATTAAATTGAAAAGATTTTGTATCAACAAAGCCAATACAACCAAGATTAGAAAGGAATTAGAGGAATGGGAAAGAATTTTATGACCACTGTGTGTGTGTGTGTGTGTGTGTATGTGTAGAAAGAGAGAGGGAGAGAGAGAGAGAGAGAGAGAGAGAGAGAGAGAGAGAGAGAGAGAGTCAGAGAGAGACAGAGAGAGAGAGAGAAAGAGAGAGAACTGAATTAAATGTATAATAATATAAGTCATTCCCCAATTGATAAATGGGCAAAAGAAAGGAACAGGCAATTTTCAGAGGAAGAAATTAAAGCTATTTATAGTCATGTGAAAAAATTCTCTAAATCACTATTGATTAGTGAAATGCAAAAGAAAATAATTCTTAGGAATCACATCTTACCTGTCAGATTGACTAATATGACAAAACAGGAAAATTGTAAATGCTGGAGAAATTGTGGGAAAATTGGAACACTAATGCATTGTTGCTGGAGTTGTGAACTGATTCAACCATTTTGGAGAGCAATTTGGAACTGTGTCCAGAGGATTCTAAAAATGTGCATACCCTTTGTCCCAGCAATACCACTTCTAAGGCTCTTTCCGAAGCAATCATACAAATGAGTAAAGGATATACATGTACAAAAATATTTATAGCAGCTCTTTTTTTTGTGGTGGCAAAGAATTGAAAATTGAAAGGATGCTCATCAATTGGGGAATGGCTAAACAAGTTGTGGTATATGAATGTAATGGAATACTATTGTATTATAAGAAATGATGAGCAGTAAGATTTCAAAAAACCTGGAAAGACTTATATGAAGTGATGCTGAGTGAGGAAAGAACCAGGAGATTATATACAGTTACAATCACATTGTGCAATGACTAACTTTGATAGACTTGGCTGTTCTCAGTAATGCAAGTTTCTAAGACAACTTCAAAGGGCTCATAATGGGAAAAGTTATCCATATGCAGAGAAAGAATTATGGAGTCTGAATGCAGATCAAAGTATACAATTTACTCTCGCTCCTTTTGTTTTGTTTCTTCTTTCTCAAGATTCATTCCATTGGTTGTAATTCTTCTTTACAACATGACTAATTTGATAATATGTTTAATATTAATGATATGTAGACCCTCTATCAGACTGCATGCTCTATCAGAATGAGGAGAGAGAGGGAGAAAATTTTAAACTTGAAAGTTTGTGGAACTGAATATTCTAAACTAAAAATAAAGTAATTAAAATTTTTAAAAAGAGATAGTGGCATTGCCTTGCTACTCCTCGGACCTCATATGATGCTTTTCAGTCCTTCTCTAATGCACTTATACATATTATTTAATACTGCAAGTATTTGTGTGTATCATATCCCCATACTTGATGATGAGCTCCATAAGGTCAGTGATCCTGCTTTATCTAAAGATTCATGTCATCACCAGGCCAGGAACTATGTCTTATCTAAAGACTCGTGTGTCTATCAAGTCAGTGACCATGTCTTACCTAAAGATTCATATCTCTATAAGGTCAGGGACCATGTTTTACCTAAAATTTGAATCATAAGATTATAGATTTAATTGAGAAGATACTTTAGAATTTATAAGATTCTTTATAGACTGTGTAGTGCCATCATAGTTTCATTTTATAGCTGAGGACACTGAGATGCAGAAATATTATGCAACCTGCCCAATATCACAGAGATATAAATTATCAGGCCTTGGATTTGAAATCATTATTCTTAACTCAAAATTCATAACTCTTTCTGCTATACCATGCTTTATGTCCCTATACTCAAATAGAAGGGCAGAAATGTGAGAGGGTGGGTAGAAAGAATCAACAGAATTTACTAACAGGACATGAGGTGAAAGAATGAGAAAAGCCAAAGAGTTACCAGATAAATGCTTAAAGTGCTCAAAGAAATAGTTAAAGTGGTCAAACATCATAATGAAAAGGAGTAGTAGAGTAGAAAGGATGGGTCAAGAGAAGTCTTGTTAGGAATATCACCTTAATCTAATTATATAGACAAGCCAAATTGCATCTCTAATGCTGCCCTTCAGTATCAGTAAAATGGAGATAATGCTGTCAATAGTACTTACCTCACAGAGTTAGGATCAAATAAGAAAATTTATGTAAAGGGTATTTCAAAACTGACAGCAGTATTGAAATGAATGAATACATATAGTTGGAAAGATGATAGACTAAGTTTTATATATGTTGAATTTGACATGCAAGGGTACTTAAAAAGAAATGTCCAATGGAAGATTTGAGATACAGAGATAGGAAGAAAAAAAGCTTAGCAGCAAAGATGTCCACTTTTGGGGGATGCTTTTCATTTAATTGTAAAATTCAGTGATGAATAAACTTTTAAAATGTTCAAAATCACTTTAGCTTATTCCAAGACTCAGTTTTGAGAATCAGAGAGCATATTTCAAAGTAGGCACAGTAACTTTAAAGATCATAGTCTCCATCTTACAAATAGTATTCTGATGTCTTAATGCAGCATCCTTATATTGAATATGAAGAACTTGGAATTCTAACTTGGATATTTTCAGAAGCAGAGACACTGTCTTTTGACAGCAATCAAAACACTTTTTCAAAGTGGGCTTCAAAATTGATGAAATGAGGGTTCCTACTTGTTAGAAGCATGGTAATTATTTGTTCTGTGACTGTGAAGTAGAATTAGTATCAGCAAAAGAAAATAAATCTTTTCTTTGCAGTTCATAAGAGAATTACAGGCAAAACCACCTTTAGGGAAAATTATTTTTATTAAAATGATGTAGTTTCTATCATAATGAATTTGTATGTATGATTAAAATGGATAGTTTCAAAAATAAAACTGTAATGTGCAAGCCTGAACAAGGCTATTCCATTAGTTTATATTCACATATAGCAAATTATGTTGCTTGTTGGTCCATTCAGCAGCATAATGGAAGTATATCTGACCACTGGGCCAAGGTGTGATGGGTGAGTCTTGTGATATCTACCAAGTCTAAAGGGTGCCAGTTCTGCTTAGGTAGATCTTTATATGCCCTTGGGTGATCAAACAGCCATGTCAATATTGCCACTAATATGCTGAATAAACAGAGGCAGGCTTTGGCCCTTAATCTCTTGAATCAATCAAAGTTAGGTGAGATCATCCTTTCTTTTAGGAAAAGAAATAGCTTAATGTATATGGAGAAGAGAAAGAGACCTGGTAGATGATGACTGTCACAAAAATGAATATTAATATGAAAGCAATGCAAGAAGTATTTGACACTAACTTTCTTATCAACATAATGAAAATTAATAGATAATGAGGTACTGCCACACACAAATTTAAGAGTTTCTTACAACTTTTTGAATTCAAGAATTCCAGCATTCATTTTTGTATATCTTTAAGGACTCAAATGATGTTTTGCATGTAGAAAAGAAAAAAATACAGAGTGCTGAATGAATGACATTTTATAATTTCAATTGATTGCATCCCAGAATACTATTATTCTTCTATACCATTAAATTCATGACTCTAGGAAAGAGTATCTTCTTATTTAGGATAGCTGAGTCAGGATCTTAAAAGATTTCAAAAGGCAGGTAAAGGGCAGGTCTGATATGATTAAACATGGTGACTATATTTAAAACATTTAGATTCAGAGAATCTCCTTCAATCAATAAATCAAACAAGCATTTACTATGTAGTTAATAAACATAATATGAAATAAATTTTTAGTTGATAGTGATAACAAAATTACAAATAATACAGATGTAAGTATTTACATTGTATGAAAGTAGACAATACACACTTATAAATATGTATATATAAAATAAGCATAGCATATAAAAATATGAAGTAATCTGAGGGCTACACTAGTAGCCTATACAAATATAATAAGGGGGAAGTATGTCTGTATAACAATCACTCAACTATGAAAAAATTATTGGGATTTTAGTGTATTGCAAGACCAATATAGATAGATTGACATGGAAGGCAAAACTGCATTTAAAAAAGCATAATAATCTATATCTTTTGACACAGATATCTCATTGCTAGTCATATACCACAAAGAAGACAAAAAGATCCATTAAAACACAATATTTATTGCACTAATTTGTGTAGAAGCAAAGAAATGGAAACAAAGTAAAAACCTAAAGACTGAGGAATAGCAAAGCAATTAGTGTTTTATAAATGTAACAGAACCTTACTGTACTGTAAGAAATTATTAATATGAATTCATAGAATCACGGGCTGAAGTACTCAGAACCAGGAGAAAAAGAGAGTCCATGACTATAACAATGTAAAATGAAAGAAAAAACAATAACATAATCGAAATTAAATGTTGTATATAATGATGGCTGTACCTTTAAGTACAAAAATATTTAAACCAGCACTTTTTGGGTTGTCAAAGAATGTGGAGAATGACTGAACAATTTGTAGTGTATGATTGTGATGAAATACTATTACGCTATAAGAAATGAAGAGAGTAATGGTTTCAGAAAAATCTGGGAAGATGAACATGAATTAATGCAAAATGAAGAGAGAACTGGAAGATTATTGTGCAGAGTAATAGCAGCATTGTATGAAAATAAATTTGATCAATTGGGGAATGGCTAAACAACTTGTGTTATATAAATGTAATGGAATACTATTGTGCTATAAGAAATGGGGAGGAGACAGTCTTCATATTCACCTGGAGAGGCTTATACAAGCTGATGCTAAGTAAGAAGAGCAGAACCATGAAAAATTTGTACACAATCACAGACACATTGTATGTGTGATGACCAACTTTGATAAACTGGACTCTTTCCAGCAATGCACAGTTATAAGACAACTCTACAAGTCTCAGGATGGAAGGAGACATCTACATTCTGAGAAAGATCTAGAAAAAACAAAGTTTAAATGGAGACTGAAGCAATCTACATGCTATCATTCTTTTTCATGTTTGGTTCTCTTTCTTTTTTCCCATTGTTCACTCCATTGGTTACAATCCTTCTGTACAATCAGACTAATGTCCAACGTGAAAGTATTTGCAGATCCTATACTTGATTGCATGCTACCATGGGGGAGGGGGAGAGAGAGGGGAGAAAATTTGAAACTCAAAGGATTGTGGAACTGAATCTTGTAAACTAAAAGTAAACAAACAAATCAATTTTTAAAAATGATGAACAATTTATTGAAATATTGGCTACTCTTATCAATGTAATGATCCAAGATAATTTCCAATGACTCATGATGAAAAAAAAAATTATATCCATCTCCATAAAGAGAACTGATGTGAGGGCAGAGACAAGATGGTAGAGTGAAAGCAGGGATTCATCTGAGTTCTACAAAAGACTCCTTCAGATACCTATAAAAAGTAAATCTGAACACATTTTAGAGTGGCAGAATCCAAAAAGAGACAGTGTGGCAGATTTCCAGCCCAAGACAACCTTGAAGGTCAACAGGAAAAATCTGTTGCACCTAGCAAGGAGAAGACCCCAGAGTGTGCAGGCTACACCAGTGCAGACCTGATCATAGCAAGGCCAGAGCAAACCTCAGCAAACTAAATCTCTGGCAGTAGTGGCAACTCCCATACCTCTCAGTGCAGGAGGGAACATCTGCAAAAGCTGGGTGAGAGAGAGGTGTAGTGCTGCATGGATCCTGAGGCCATGGTGGCAGCAGCTGCTTGTGGGGAAATCAGCCCTCAGACTGAATGTTTGAAAGTCACCCATTTAAACTTCTGGGTGCCAAGATGGTGGAGTAAACAGGATGTCACTGTCACCCTCCCTTGACCTGGAAAAACCAGAGAATATTGAACCAAGAGAAACTGTGGAATAGTGGAGCAAGCAGAGAATCAGGGTGCAATAGTCTTTCAGATCTAGCTCTAGAGGCTAGGAGATTAACAGGAAAGCTCCCTCTTGTGGCTGAAGGGGAACAGTGCAGGACAGGAGGCATCTCAGCAGGCTAGCAGCAGGACCCACTGAAGCAGACCAGCAGGAGATCCTGAGCTTCATGGTAGAGGAGCAGGCTAGCACTATACACTGCCTCCAGCTCAGCACCAGGAAAAATACTAGACCATTATAGCATACAACAGCAAGCACCTGAAGCCATGCACAGAAAACCAGTAACCCAAGAAGTCTGAGACAGTGCTTCCTGGCCCCCAGAAGCAGAGAAAAAATTTAAAAGCTAAAAAAAAAAAAAGGCAAACAACATGAATGAGAAAAATCTCTTAAAATGACCATAGATAAATATCTTGGTTACAGGGAAGATGAAAACATAAATTCAGAAGAGGACAACATGGTCAATATACCCATATCTGAAACCTCACAAGGGAATAGAACTTATCTCAAGCCCATACAGGATTCTTGGAAGAGCTCAAGAAGGATTTTAAAAGTCAAATAAGAGACAAAGAAGAAAAATTTTAATATACAATTGATAAAATGGAAAAAAGGAGACTGAAGAAAACCTTAAAAAGTGCAATTGGTAGCCCTCCACTGTCTCTGCCCAGAGGCTGCTCTTTCTGCTTCTGGGTCGAGGGTCAGCAAAAAAAATGGTGCTGCCCATAAATATCTCCCTGCTCATCAAGGTGGAACTCTATTTGGCCCTGCTCCTGTGGATGGTCTATAGTTCGAAGCACTATGCTTATCTAAAGCCACAGGCAGAAAAAGAATGGAAGCTAGCAGCAGATCAAAAAAAGAAGGAGGAAGAACTGAAGAAGGCCCAACAGAAATTGGAAGAAGCCTGGGTGACATCATATTGAAATAAAAGATTTGCTGCATTTTCTTCTGAAAAAGTTGTGGTTTAATAAAGCTTTCTATGATATAAAAAAAAAGTGCAATTGAGGGCAGCTAGGTGGTGCCGTGAATAGAGCACTAGCCTTGGAGTCAGTAGAACCTGAGTTCAAATCCAGCCTCAGATGCTTAACACTTACTAGCTATGTGACTTTGGGTAAGTCACTTAATCCCAATTGCCCTGCTTTCCCCCTCCCAAAAAAGCAAATAAAAAAAAATAGTGTTTCTAATGCATTGTTGGTGGAGTTGTGAACTGATCCAACCATTTTGGAGAGCTATCTGAAACTATGCCCAAAGGGTTATAAAAATGTGCATACCCTTTGACCCATCAATACCACTTCTAGGGCTGTATCCCAAAGAGATCATACAAGTCGAAGGAGGACCCATATGCACAAAATTGTTTATAGCAGCTTTTTTCATGATGGCAAAGAATTGGAAATCAAGGCGATGACCTTCAGTTGGGGAATGGCTAAAAAAGTTGTGGTATATGAATGTAATGGAATACTATTGTCCTATAAGAAATGAGGAGCAGATGAATTCATAATAGCTTGGAGAGACTTACATAGACTGACGCTGAATGAGGAGAGCAGAACCAGGAGAACTTTGAACACATTACAGACATTATATGTATGACAGCTAACTTTCATAGACTGGGCTCCTCTCACCAATACAAGGTTATAAGACAATTCCAAAAGATTCATGATGGAAAGGGATATCCAGATTCAGAGAAATAACTGCAGAGTCTGAATGCAGATTGAAGCAAACTACTTGCTCTCTCTCTTTTGTGTTTTGTTTTGTTGTGTCCCTTCTTTCTCATTGTTCATTCCATTGGTTATAACCCTTCTTTACAACTTGAGTAATGTTTAATGTGAAAGTATCTGTAGAACCTATATTAGATTGCATTCCACTATGGGGGTTAGAGGGGATAGGAGGGGGAAGGGGAGAAAATTTTGAAATCAAGGGCTTGTAGAACTGAATGTTGAAAACTAGAAGTAAACAAATGAATCAATTTTTTAAAGTATAATTGGCCAAACAGAAAAGGAAATACTAAAGCTAACTGAAGAAAACAACTCATTAAAAATTAGAATTGGGGAAATAGAAGTTAATGACTCTATAAGACATCAAGAATCAAACAAAATCAAAAGAATGAAAAAAATGGAAGAAAACATAAAATACCTCACTGGAAAAACATCTGACCAGGAAAACAGATCTAGGAGAGATAAGTTAAGAATTATTGGTCTACATGAGAACCATAATGGAAAAAAAAAAAAACATGCACAGCATCTTTCAAGAAATCATCAAGGAAAACTGGTCTGAGGTCCTAGAATCAGATGGTAAAATAGTCATGAAACGAATTCCCTGAAAGAGATCCCAAAATGAAAATGCCAAGGAATATCGTAGCCAAATTCCAGAATTATCAGATTAATGAGAAAATATTGCAGGCAGCCATTTAAAAGCCATAAACATCGAGTGTGTGGGTACAAATTAAATGATATGAGGATAAAAAACCTAATTAAGGTTTGCAAAGGGATTATAATGGGAGAAGAGAACAGGAGGAGGTAGGAAAGGGTAAATTATATTACATGAAGATGCACAAAAACATATTACATTAAAGGGAAAGAAAGAAGCGAGATGAGCATTATTTAAACTTTACTCTCATCAGGTTTAGTTCAAGGAGGCAATAAAATACTCAGTTAAGTCAAGAAATCTTACTTGCCCTATATCTAGTTGGAGGGGAAATGGGGAAAGAAAAGGGACGGGGAAGCTGGAAAGGAGGGAAGAAGTAGTAAGGGAAAAAGGAAAGAAAAGGGATGTGGGGTGATAGATAGGAGAGAAGATTGAGGGAAGTGGTGGTCAAAAAAAACTTTTATAAGGAAATGAAGGAGCAAATAAAAGCATGTATGGAGTGGTGGAGAACAGGATGGAAAGAAAGACAGATAGTAATCATAACTGTCAATGTGAATGGGATCAACTCTCCCATAAAACGGAAGCTCATAGCAGAATGGATTAAAAACCATAATTCTACAATATGTTGTTTACAAGAAACTCATTTGAGACAGGTTAATAAACATAGGGTAAAGGTAAAAGACTGGAGTGAAATATATTGTTTCAGCTGAATTTTTTTTAAAAAGCAAGGGTAGTAATCCTGATCTCAGACAAAGCAAAAGCTAAAATAGATCTAATTAAAAGAGATAAGGAAGGAAAATATATCCTACAAAAAAGTATCATAGACAATGAAGCAATATCATTACTAAACATATATGCAACAAGTGGTATAGCATCTAAATTCTTAGAGGAGAATGTAAGGGAGTTACAGAAAGAAATAAACAGAAAAACTACACTAGTGGTAGACCTCAACCTCGTCCTCTCTGAACTTGATAAATCTAACTTCAAAATAAACAAGAAAGAAGGTAAGGAGGTAAATAGAAATTTAGAAAAGGTAAACATGGTAGACCTCTGGAGAACACTAAATGGGTATAGAAAGGAATATACCTTTTTCTCAGGGATACATGGCACACACAAAAACTGACCATGTACTAGGGCATAAAAACCACCCAATCCAGTACAGAAAGGCAGAAATATACAATGTATCATTTTCAGAGCATGATGAAATAAAAATTACAAGTATTAAAGGGCCATGGAGAGATAAATTAAAAACTTAATTGGAAACTAAATAATCTAATCCTAAAGAATGAGTGGGTCAAACAACAAATCATAGAAACAATCAATAACTTTATTCAAGAGAATGACCAACAGTGAAACAACATACCCAAATTTATGGGATGCAAAATTTATGATTCTTAGGCAAAGTTTTATACCTCTGAATGCTTAAATGAATAATTTAGGAGATCAATGAATTGGGCATGGAACAGAAAAAGCTAGAAAAAGAACAAATTAAAAATTAGTAATTAAATACCAAATCAGAAATACTGAAAACAAAGGAAAGATTAATAAAGTAGAAATAAAAAAATATTGAACTAATAAATAAAACTGAGTTAGTTTTATGAAAAAAAACAATAAAATTGGCAAACCTTTTGGTTAATTTGCTTTCAAAAAGAAAGAAACTCAAATTACCAATATCAAATATGGAAAGGGTGAATTCATCACCAACGAAGAGGAAATTAAAATGATAATTAGGAATTATTTTGCCCTACTGTATGCCCATAAATTTGACAATCTTAGTGAAATGGATGAATATTTATAATAAAAAAATTGCCCAGATTAACAGAAAATGAAGTAAAATACTTAAATAATCCCATCTCAGAAAAAAGAAACTGAAAAAGCCATCAATGAACTCCCTAGGAAAAAATCTCCAGGACCAGATGGATTTACCAGCAAATTATATAAAAAATTTAAAGAACAATTAGTTCAAGTACCATATAGATTATCTGGAAAAAGTGGCAAAGGAGTCCTACCAAATTCTTTCTATGATACAAATATGGTACTAGAACTAATTGGAAGAGTCAAAACAGAGAAAGAAAATTAGAGAGCAATTTCCTAAGCAAATATGGACACAAAAATTTTAAATAAAATATTAGCAAAAAGTTTACAGCAACTAATCACAAGAATAATACTTTACAAGCAGGTAGGATTTATTCCAGGAATGCAGGGCTGGTTCAATATCAAGAAAACTATCAGCATAATTGATCGTATTAACAACAAAATTAACAGAAACCATATGATTATCTCAATAGATGCATAAAAAGCTTTTGACAAAATAAAATAGCCATTCCTATTAAAAATACTAGAGAGTACAGGAATAAATGGAGCCTTTCTTAAAATGAGAAGTAGCATCTACCTAAAATAATCAGTAAGCATTATATATAGTAAAGAAAAGCTAGATGCATTTTTAATAAGACTGGGGGTCAAACAAGGATGTCCTGATCACTACTGTTATTCAATATGGTACTAGAAATGTTAGCTTTAGCAATAAGAGAAGAAAAAGAAATTGAAGGAATTATAATAGGCAAAGAATAAACAAAGGTATCACTCTTTACATATTATATAATTATGTACTTAGAGAATCCTAGAGAATCAAGTAAAAAACTAATTGAAATAATAACTTTTCAGGATATAAAATAAACCCACATAAATCCTCAGCATTCCTATATATTACTGACAAAGCTGAACAGCAAGAGATAGAAAGAGACATTTCATTTAAGATTACTGTAGACATTATAAAATATTTAGGAGTCTGTCTACTTGCCAAAACAAACCCTGCAACTACATGATCACAATTACAAAATTCTTTTCACCCAAATAAATTCAGATCTAAATAACTGAAAAAAACATCAATTGCTAATGGGTAGGCCAAGCTAATATAATAAAGACAGATCTACCTAAATTAATTTACTTATTCAGTGCCATACCAATCAAACTACCAAAAATTATTTTATAAAACAAGAAAAAATAATATCAAAATTTATCTGGAAGAACAAAAGGTCCAGAATATCAAGGGAATTAATGAAAAGAAATGCTTTTTTTATGTGATATGACTAAAACAGGATTGTTTTGTATGATTTCACAGGTATAATTTTGTTTGTCTTCTCAATGGGCAGGGGGGAATGATGGGAGGGGTTAAAGAATTTGGAACTCAGAATTTAAAAAGAAAAGAATACTAAAAATAAATATGTTTACTTTTAAATTTATATATATACATACATACACACATACATATATACAAATATATCTATCTATATCTATATCTATCTATCTTATCTATCTATCTATAATGGCTATACTTGCCCAGATAAAAAGTATTTGAGAATACAACTTCTTGACTTGCTCGTAGATTGCAGAACTATGGCCTTGGAATATTGCATATACAACTCAACATTTTAGTAAGTTTTCTGAACCATGTTTTATCCATTTTCATTATAAAAATGGATCATTAGGAGCAATATGTTGAGAAAAGCAATTTATGTGAAAACAAGTTATAATGTGTGTGTGTGTGTGTGTGTGTGTGTGTGTTTTAAAAGAAGCCAGTAATCTAGATCCAGGAAAGTAAAAGTTCTATTCTACTTTGTCCTAATCATAATTCCTATCTGTATGACTTTCTTCAGCTCTTGACACTACATTTTAGAATGGACGTTAAAAAATACAAGAGTATTCAGAGAATGGTCACCTAGATGGCAAAAGGTTCAGAAGACCCTACCATGAAGAGTAATTGAAAGAAAAGGTGAATATTTTGTCTAGTGAGGAGACAGTTTGGCAGGAGGAAAGATTTTGAGGGATATCTTCAAGTATTTAAAGGAATTCCATGTAGCAACAGAATTAGTTTTCTCTTATGAAGCCCCTGCGTATAAAACCAGGAGCAAATCTAAGTTGTAGATGCATTAATTTAATTTTGAAGTGAAAATAAATTGCCTAAAGGTATAAATTTCCAAAGGTGTGCTTGCAAAACTATACAACTAGGTAATCATTTGAGATGTTTGATATCTTGTTCCAATACAGGTTGGATTAGCTAGCCTTTGAAGTCTTTTCCCCATGTTTGTGTTTCTATGAATGTAATCCAAAAAGGCACCATTTTTTTTTTGGCTGTCACTTCCATCATATTGAGTCCCATTAAGTTGGCTTTTTATTGAAGTCCTTAGGTCTCTCACAGGAAATAGTGTCTAGCCATGTCTCTCATCTTCTTCAGTCATTTTTCTGAACCTATGTGAAAATTTTTATATATACCTCTATTTACTAAATGCAATTTTATTAAAATCATCCCATTTTTTCTAACTCATTGAGATTCTTTTGGAGCCTAATTTTGCTATCTAACATGTAATATCATTCCTAGATTTGTCATCAGTGAAACTGATAAGCATGCTAACTATGTGTTCATCCCAGTCAATGAAGAATTGCTGAACCGAGCAGGATCAAGGATTCCCTATAGTGTCTCCCATTTGGCTTAATCCATCTTCTGATCACCATTCACTGAATCATTCAACAGCCAGTCTTTTTTCTACTTAATTTATTACTTAGTCTATATCTCTTCTTATTCATACTGAAATCAAGAGTGACTTTGTCAAATTATCTACTAAAATTCAGGTATAGCACTTGTATGACATCCCCTTAATTTTCCTAACACTAATCACAAACTGGAAATTAGGTTAGTCCATCCCAAATTGTTCTTCATCAACCCATCACAGTTTTATTGATTTTTCTGCTTGCCAAACAGCCTTTAATAACAATTCGAGAATTTTTCGGCAACCAAAATTAACTTCAATGACACAGTTCATAGATTCCACCCTTTTCCCTTTTAGAAAATCAGAACTCTCCTTCTCACGAGTCCTACTACACCTCTCCCATTCCCCATATTTTTATTATATCATCATGAGAACATACCTACTTGGAGATGCATACAGGATGTTTAGCTAGAGATTTCCAATAATCCTTTGAAAATGTATCACTGAAGTTGAGTCACTGAAATTCAAGAGATAAAGCTAAATGTAGAGGTCTTAGAGTTATCTAGGTAGATATGACACCTGAAGTCATTCAGAGAGTCTGAAGAGATATCCAAGGGAAGGAGTACAGGGCAAAAAGAGAAGAGGGCCTATGAAAATACCAAAGGAAATAGCTATCATCAGGGTCAAGAGATGATTATTACTGATCCTACAAAGGAGAGTAAGAAATAACAGTTGGATACATAGGGGAAAATTGAGAAGAAAGCTGTTTGACATCAGTCAAGGAAGGATATCAAGATACTACCCAGAGATAATTGCTAACCTTGATTGGCTGGTTGGTAGGATCTTGTTCTCCATTGTCAAAGAGGACAAAAATTGTATCACTATGCTAGAGGCAAGTTTCAGCGTGCCCAACTGGTTGATCAGACTAATACAAGCTTGGAATGTTCTTACCACAGGTTGGGCACATACAGTCCATGAGAACATTTGGAGTGGATTTTCTATACTTGGGACATCTCACATTTCTTTTGAGCTACTTCAAATATATCAAATTTCAAATTGAAATAAGTAACCTTGATAATAATTTAATTAAGTGGTAGGGTTAGAAACGAGTTTATAGTGAAGATGCAAAGCATGAAAAGGGTGTTCTTTCTAGAAGTTTTGAAAGGGAGAAATGTTATATGCTCATACTTTGAGGGGATGGCAGGGACAAGTGAAGTTATAAGCATCTATCATAATATTCTCCCCATAAGAGAAATTATCTTAAGTGTTAGCTTAATATATCATATAAGTAGAGGGATAGTAGAACAGCTAAATTTAACACAATATTGAAGTATAGTCTACTGGGTGCTACTGACAGAAACAGTGAAATCAGATGGGTTTTGAAAATGACCATAAGTTCAATGAACCACTATATACTTTAATAAGCCTATTACTGTGTTTTTAAAATAAAAACACAAAGGTAGATGTTTTAAAAACAAAAGATTCATATCTAGTACTCAAAGAGTTTAGAAAGTAAGCCCAACTCTGTTTTTTTCTAACCCTGTTCCCTGAGGTGTTCCTCAGTGGTGAAGAAGAGTTAGTTCAAAGTACTTTGGAGTCAGCACCACCTGTTTAAATATTTGAAACACTTCATTTTATATTGTGCCATAAAACGGCCATGTTCCAATGAAAAATAAATTCTAGAATGACATAATTTATATTAGCTTGTTCTAAATCATATATATGTATGTATGTGTATGTATATATACACATACACACATACACACACACACACACACACACACACACACACACACACACACACACACACATATATATGGAGAGAGAGAGAGAGAGACAGAGACAGAGAGAGAGACAGAGACAGAGAGAGAGACAGAGAGAGATTTTGCTTTCTTTACTTTTACTTCTTTAAGAAATTCCTGTTGTATGCCGACTAACTTTGATAGACTGGGCTCCTATCAGCAATGTAAGGTTATAAGACACCTCCAAAGGACTCATGATGGAAAGAGATATCCACATCCAGAAAATGAATTATGAAGTCTGAATGGAGATTGAAGCAAACTACTTGCTCTCTCTCTTTTTCTTGTTTTGTTTGGTTTCCTCTTTCCCATTGTTCATTCTATTGGTTATAATTCTTCTTTACAACGTGACTAATATTTAATGTGAAGGTATCTGTAGATCCTATATCTGATTGCATGCCACCATGGGCAGGGGGAGGAGAGAGCAGGGGAGAAAATTTGAGACTCGAGGGATTGTGGAACTGAATGTTGTAAACTAAAAGTAAATAAATAAACAATTTTTTAAAAAAGAAATTCCTGTGAAGAAAGGAAAAACAAAATGATATATACAAGAAATTTGATTCTATTTCAAAGTACCATATACCTCCCATGAAAGACTTACCAGATGCTAAATGTAATAGATTCCCATATTTCATTGCTTATTTTTTTCAAATCCCCTCAACTATATGAAGTATTAAATATTATTTAATCTCATGATTAAGTCCTCATCTCTTACACATATTCCTCTATTTCATTAAACTGTATTTTTCTTTTGTCAAATTATATTCAAATATTAGTTTTTAGATATTAAGCTTAATTTGATACATGCTGGTTTTCTTTCCTAGAAAAAAATGAAATAAACTGGCCTCACAGCATAGGACTGATATTTATGTAGTAGTAACATAATTCTTAGCAGGCATTTTTCTGGCGCTATTAACTATGACAAGACCCATAGATTCGTTAAACACTATCATTTTTCTTTAACTGATGTCAGTAGCAATGGGTTAGTTTTATTTCAATATTCTAATTGTAAAACTAAAGTTTCAAAAAATAAAAAAATAGTTTATGTTTTGTTCTCTATGTAGGAATAAAAGAAGTAATTTTAATCTGAATAGAAATGCCAACGTAGTTGATAAATGAACTTTAGTTAACACAAAGAATTTCAAACACATTGCATTTTATAAAACTTTTTCTTCATTCTTCAATCATAAAAATATGGAATTAAAGATCCAAATGCCCTCCTCTATGCATGAAAAATTTCTGCTGCCTTGAACATGAAGAGAGACTGGGATTTAATATGTGTGAAAGTGAGGAATTTTGTTGTACACAGTTTCTGACACAAAGTCAGTGCTTAACAAATGATAGTTGACCAACTGACTAAACTAGATATTATAATTTCTATGAAAGTATGTTTAATATTTTTTTTGCCTTAATGAAATTTTACAAAAAGGAATAACACAATTTATCAAAAATTAAACTTTCTTCAATAATGAGTGGACTCAAAATACTTTAAAAGAATCAATTCTTGACTTTTCAAAGATGCATTACCCAATTTCTATATGGATTATCATTTTATTTGCTTATTTCCCCATTTACTTTTAAGTTATGATAATGTTTTTAACAATGATATCAACATAATGGAGACAAAATGATAGAAAAGGTTGTGTATTAGATGAAAAGTGAGCTTAATATGAAGATTATAATAACATAGAGTCATTTATACAATTATACTTAGTCAACAATTGGCACTGAACACTAGAAAGCAAAAATAATTATAAGGCTATAAAGGATGAAAACAGCAAGGCCCCTCCTTTCACGGAATTTATTACTTATCAGCAGAAACTAGACTGATACAGCTATGAATACCACAGAGAAACCAAAGCATGACATTGTCAAATGAATTCATTAGAGTACCAATTTACAAATCTAGAACTCAGTTGGAAAATTTGTTTCCTTATCTGACTTGTCTATAAGACCTGTCTTATTAAAAGTCATTAATACTTATGAATAATGAGCAGAGGACTCCAATAGGGTTAGCAGGGCTTCCCGAATTGTGACAATACAATAATGAAAACAAAATGATAAACCAAATAACATGAACAATAATTAATACTTCAATGCATCATTTTATTATTTCTCCCCGATCCATATATCTAGGCCTAGTGTCCAAGACTTAAGAAAAGGATCATAAAATGAACCATAGTTTGACTAATACTTATGATATTGTCCAAGATAATAAAAGAAAATAAATGTTGAGGGACTGTATGAATACAAGAATACTGATACGATGTTGGTTATTCATTCATTTGTCCAATAATTCTGGAAAAACACATTTATAACTGCAAGAAATGTCAGTAAAATCTCTATACCCTTTTATCTAAAGATCTCAACAATGGAATATCACAAAGAAGAAAAGAGAAAAAAAAACCCTGATCAGCAATTTTTATTCTAAAATCTCAAAAAACTTGAGTAAACGTGCCTTAAATCATGAATGACTGATCTAATTATGACATATGAATTCCATAAAATGTTACTGTTTCATAAGAAATGACAAAGATGAGAATTTAGAAAAATACTGGGTAACTTGTATGTATTAATTCAATTTGAAGTAAGCCAAACCAAGAAGATGACTATTATAATTATAAAAAAAAGAATGTTAAAAACAAGGTGAACTATTCAGTAATTATAATGACAAATTTTGTGTCCTACAGAACAGATATAGAAACATATCTCTTCCTTTCCTGGAGAGATGTAAGGGACTACAAGAACAGAATGTTGTAAAGAATGACAGCTATCATCTTTGTGTCAGTTCATATTTCTTTTTAAAATTTCTTTGTTATAAAGGAATTCTAGGGGAGAGATACATCTGGAAATATGTGTGACATAAGACAAATTGCATCCAAAATATATTTCCTAAATAAATAAGTAAAGTGAACCATAATTAACTACTTTGCATTTATTTATTCAATAAACACATAGAAAGCACCAATACTAGGTGCCATGCACAATGCAAAATTGAGTAGAATAGTTTTATATGCCTTTATACAACTTAGGTTATAACAGGGGGAAATAAAACATGCATACAAATACGATAGCTATAAAGTGAGGCAGGATATGATATAACCAGAAAATATTTATAAATAAAGTAGTATGGATGAGCAAAGAGCAAATATCACTTCTGGTTACACAGTTTTGGAAAGTTAAGCCATATGCCAAAATACAAAAGAAAATGAATTTAGTAGAGTTTAGAATCCAATTAGGTAACTCAATTAAATTCCATTAGGCAAACATTTATTAATGATCTACTGCTAATATGTACAAAGCATTGTTGGGCATTGTATACTATCACAACAGTGTAGGCCAGGTAATGATGACCTGAGGGTTGTTACAATGAAAATGGAAACATTTTGTGTAGTCATGTCAGTCATGTTCAATTCTTCATGACATCAGTTGGGGTTTTCTTGGCAAAGATAGTGGAGTGATTTGTCATTTCCTTCTCTAGCTCATTTTATAGATAAGGAAACTGAGGCAAACAGGGTTAAGTGATTTGCCTAGGGTCTCACAGATAGTTAGTGTCTGAGTCCAAATTGAGCTCAGGTCTTCCTGACTCCATATCAGTGGTTCTAGCTAGTGTGCTACTTACTGCCCAAGAAGGGAAAACTGGTGCAAATTTGAGAAATATTAGAGAATCAGCATGAGCAGGGTATATCAATTAGATGTTGGGGAACAATAAAGGATAAACTTGATGTTTTGAGCCTTGGAAACTAGGAGATTAATTGTATTAGGACTAGAGATAGGGAAATCAAGAGAAGGAGGTGATTTGGAGAGTGAAGCTAAATCTATTTTTAGGTTAGTTTCTTTTTTTTCAGGTACTCATGAGACATTCAGATACAAATGTACAACAGACAACTGAAAATATGGAATTGATTTTCTTAGGAGGGAACATTAAAAGATGTTATCATGATTAATATATAGAGATTGTTACTACATTTGCTGAATATCTTTCTCCACTTTCTTTTTTTTTTATTTTTTGTTACAAGGATTAACTCCCTGAACATGTACATATGCATAGCTCTGTAGAAAGGTTAAAGGTAGAGATAAAAATATGAGTCATTCAAGTAGAGGTGATAATTGAATCTATGGATGCAGATAAGATTGCCAAGGAATAAAGTGTAGAGATATGAGAAATTTGACAACAGAATTTTGAGGAATGTTTATATATAGGAGTCATAAAAAGAAAAAAAATGAGTCACAAAAAAGAGAGAGTTAAAGTTATCAGGAAGAAAAAGAAACAAGAAAGTATCATATCATGGAACAAAAAACAGAATTTCAAGGAAGTAGACAGAACACGGAGAATGAGAAGAAAAAATCCCTTCATTAGTGACCTTTGATTAGAATTATATGGTATATGTTCTTTCCTCCTGAAAGAATATAGGTATATTGAGGGCAGAGATTGTTTCATATTTTGCTTTGTATTCATAGTGCCTAGTACTGAGTGAATGAGTATAGAGGATGTAGCTATGTAAAGTATTCTTGGTTGCACAATTACTTTTGTTTTTACCTTATATATTGAACTTTGCATTTTTTTAATTCTTCCTAAGGGATTAAATATGAAAAGGGGATGACAAATTGATTGGAACATAGTACATATTTAATAAATGCAAACTGATTTTTAATTGACCAAAAACAAATCACCAAAAAGGCTTTGAGGAAAAAGATATTTTACCAGGACTGGCACCCATGCCTGTGATCTCTGCTGCTGGGGAAGGCTGAGCCTAGTAAATTGCTTGAGCTGCATAGCTCCATTCTGCAGTAAGGATAAACATGTTTAGGAATCATCACTAAGTTTAGAATTGAGACAATGTATTACAGGAACACTAAATTACCAAATGAAGGGCTAATTATCCCAGGTTGACAAAGCAGAGTAGGGTAAACCTTCTAAACTGATCAGCAGTTGGAAGTGAGCCCATGAGTAGCCACTTCTAACCCAGGAAAGGTAGGGAGAGTCAATCTCAAAGAAAAAAAGAAAAGAAAACAAAAAAGAAAAGTAGGTGGGTTGATATAAAGAAAATTAGGGGAATATAATGATTTCACCTTTTTAAGAAATTGAGAAGACTACAAAACACACTTTCAAATACACACCAAATGAAGGATTACTGCTAAAAGTTTTGAATAAATCACAATTTCACAATAGTATTCTCTAAGAAAGTAGTGATAACAAATTAACCTAATTTCCCTTTCTATTTCTTAAGATATCATGAGGGAAGGTGATGGAAGAAAAGCAGACATTTATCGTGCCTAAGGACAGGAAAGTGAATTTTCTCGCTTCTTTGTATGGTTTTGTTACAATTTAGTTTCTCAAATATGTGAGAGGTAGCAAAGGGTTAAGTTTCCACCTGACTACAAAATTGCTGCAATAAGGCTTCTGATAAGAGTGAAGCTAGTAGACCAGACAGTAGCCTTGGGAGAAGTCAGATTCTTGGTTCCCATAGAGTGCTAGACAACACAAAAGTAAAATAAAAAGAAGCTGGCAAACAGCAGGTGGGTCCAACCAATTAGAAAGCAGAGAGTGCCCTTTGGACTCTCAGACCCGGAAAAGGACCAATCTAGGTTAAACTGGTGAGGGGTCAGTATTCCAGGGTTGTTACCGAACTTGCTTAATGAACCTCATGTATTATGTATATTATCTAACACACCCGGCCTAGAATTAGAGCCTCATTAGCAATGACGTATGATAATGAGAGAGGCTTACCCAAAAGAGAACTAACCAATCCATCCTCTGAAGGGAGGGTGTGCACCAAACTAATGCATAAAGTTTGCTTCCTTTTTGTATCCCCCATTCCTCCTTCCAAAAGAAGGGTGGAGTCTACTTCTGGCCAGAGGTGTTCAGTTACTCTGGATTTCTCCTTAATAAACTTCTTTTGAGATCCAGATTTTTGGTATAAATTGTGGTTTGTGCTTCCAACACATATGACTCAGAAAATGCATCTCAGGTTGTCCATTACAAATAATACTAGTTCAATAAGGAACCCCAGGGAATGGGTTTAAATAGAGGATCACAGATTTAGAACTGAAAGGAACCATTACGCTCCTTTACATACTTCACATGACAAAAATAAAAATAAAACTGACCTACTTGCTAGTCCCATTACAGGACATTCCTTCTGTCTGTCTGTCTGTCTGTCTCTCTCTCTCTCTGTCTTTTCCCATGCCTGCAATGTGTACTCTTCATACTTCAATCTTCTAAAATATAGATTTATTCAAAGTTCAATTGATCTGTTTCTTCATGAATGTTATTCTGATCCCCTCACCTCAGCTGGTAGCTCTATCCTCCACAAATTATTTGGCATAAATTTTCTATTTAATTTCTGTGCGCATATTTTTTTTTCTCCAAGAGAATACAAATTCCTTGAGAGTAAGGACTATTTTGGATTTGGATTTACATCCTCAGTAGTTGACATAAAACAGACATTTAACAAAACCTTTCTGAATGAATGGATGGATGGATAGATGCATGGATAAAAGACTTTTCTGGATATCTAATCCATTAATCTCATGTTACAGAAGAAACTGAGGCTCAAAAGGAAGCAACAGACCCAAGATCACAGACATAATATGTAGCATAACTGGGATTTGGAAACAGCTCAAACCTCTTCATAACATTTTTTTTTCAAAACAGACCTTAGGTAAACCAGTTTCATAGGTTCACTTCAATTCTAGGTTATCTTCTACAGGAATAGAACTACCTTATATCATTTATTTGAGAAAAAGACAAATTAGGGTACATTATCTAAGATGAAGTGCTTGCATCCTTTTCAGCAGAAGGCAAGTTTAGAAATGAATAGAGCCCAGTCTTTCTTTTCATGTCATATTAAAATAATTTAAAAATTAGATATGAAATTCCATCTCAGTTCCATCTCCTTAACTCTGCAAGATTTTTAGGAAGTGAGGTGGTACAATTTTTTTAAAAAAAGTACATGATGGCAAGTCATAGAAACTGAGTTCAATTCCTCTTTATCTTTCTGGGCCTTAGTTTTCCTAACTGCTAAAAGGGGATAATAATTTGTATCATTTTCACAAGGTTGTTTTGATAATCTGTATAAATGTATGTAATACATCTGCTACATAAAGATGAGCACTTGAAATTATTAAAAGACAGACATAAGAGACAGTAAACACATTGTATTTTACTGCATAATAAAAAGACTTACAATTTCATTGGTAGACCACTGCCTCCACAAATTGCAATGCTTCCATAAAGTTTCATAGAAGATTTGCATGAATTGCTATGGATTTCTGGTGGTGACCCTCTCTGAGCTTCTGAGAATGGCGCTCAGGTAGCAGAAAAATAGTTGATCCTTTGTGCCATATTCAAAGGACCTAAGAGAGCTGGTGCTATGCTATCACTGTCTTAAAGAAGCAAAGTCTTCTCCATCTCAAGATGAATATTGCAGGAGGGTTTTCAAGTAAACATTAATTCTTACACAAAGAAAAATTAAGGCAGTATATGACTTAATATTGTCCTTTAGGTATGTTGCTATAGTTAATTTAAAAACCAGTGTCCAAGAATGTATGATTAACAAGATTCTTTCAAAGCCAAAAGCCTGTTCTCAGAAAAAAAATATTCACTTCTATACAAGAAGATACTAGTAAAGCACACAATGTATAACTATTCACCCAAGTATCAGAATACATGAACATTTTTAATCTACTGTTTCCAGCAAGCAAATACATTAAAACAGCTTTCATATTAACAATACAGCACTTTCTTCCAACTAATGAACCAGCATCACATATGTTCATGTGTGGTCTTCTCAACTTAAGTTTAAAAACATGGACATCATATTTCTACTATAGAAATTTTACCTGGAAATTTATTTTGACTTACTTATTCCACTATGTGACTTATGATTTTATTTTATGAGAGAAACAGGATGAGCTCTCATGATGCCAACTACATCCCCATCTAATTTCAGCTCTTCTAAATTATTTGAAAATCATCTTATGGTGCTTTAACAATAACGTCAACATTTCCGACAGAAGAATTTGAAATTTTATCAAGACTCCAACTGAAATAAAAAAACTAAATCAAATAATGTGCCTTTTTTCAGATTTCTCCCATATAGTCTACATTTTAACTTACTTTTTTAATCTGAAAAAGACTTGGTATCCAAGAGGAAAAAAGAAAGATATATTCATGAGGCCTGGAAGCAGCAGCAGTCCAAATAGGCAGAGTGAGGACTGTTGGCCACATCATCTATAAGATTTCTTAAAGAGACAGAACCTTGATGAAAGAAAGAGGCAAAGAACTGACAATCTGAAGAGTCAAAGGAAAAGATATCGCAAGAGGATCAACAGAGCACTAAGCCAGAGCCAAGAAAGGAAACAGACAGTAATCATGTGCATTGGGGATCAAATTGGACTTTAGATTTATACTGTTTTCAGATTTAAAGTCATGTGGATTAGGTCTAGTATGGAGCAGAGGGATAGAAAGGGGTAACACTTGCTAATGTCACCAATATTTTTCTTTAAAATCAGGAAGGTGACATTTTAATTGATTTTTTTTATGATTCCATTATACTCCCTGGCATGTAAAGAAGAAATAGGGACACAGATAGTAAAGCAACTGATTTTTATTAGTACAAGGAATCCCTGGTTGAGAAAAGTCCCTTGAACAATAAAGATTAGCATCTTTTCTGCAACTTACGACCTTATAGAATTTCCTAGAAAACTGAAAGTTTAAATGACTGGCCCAGTGCCACATAAACACTATGTGTAGGAGGCAGGAATTGAATCCAGGTTTTCCTGGCTTTGATGTCAGCTGTCTATCTACCATGTCATGCTGCCTCATAGGCGATACAAAATCTTTCTTATAGTATTTTTAAAGACTGAATTCTTGCAGGGAAGTTGAGGGTGTTAGAAGGAAGAACAAAATAAGCCAGATGGGTGTCCCTGTGTGAGGAGTTAAAGATTTTGTCTTGTTTTGAGGTTTGGAAAGTTGTGAATCTTTCACAGAAATATCTATGACTTGTGTCCCCAAACTAAAAAAACATTGGAAATAGTGTTTACCTTTTATTTCTCACAGAGCAAAAAGAAAGTACAAAATTGGAAAGTATGCACAAACAACATTAATGTGTCTTGGGTAAGAAAGGAAGACGCCAGCTGGAGGAAAAAAAATTCTCTGTGACAAATCTCTCTAGGAATTGTTGTCCACAAATAACAGAAACAGGTAGAGAAAAAAAGACATTTCCTAACTGATAAGTTGTGAAATGATATGAAGAAATAGTTCTCAAAAAAAGAATTTCAAACTGTTAACAATCATATGAAAGAATATTCAAGTCATTAATAAAAAAGCATGTAAATTAAAAGAACCCTGTGGTTTTACATCACATTAAGCAAATTAATAAATGCAATAAAATATGAAATAGTGTTTCAGAAGCTGTAAAAAGATAGGCACTGGTAAAAAAAAAAAAAGATAGCTTCATAGCTACCAAAATATTTACAGCAGCACTTCCTTAAGAAGATATGTTAGTGATTTTTTTTCTTTCAATGGCTAAATTTTTCTCAACATACCTCTTCTTCCTCTTCCCAGAGAGCTGCCCCATATAACAAGATAATTTTTAAAGGAAAAAGAAAAAAAAGAAAAGAAAAAGCAGTCAAACCCATCAACTCAAAAGTCTTTATGTAATATGCAATATGCCAAATATATGAACTTCAACGGACTAAGAGGTGTCTTTTCATATCACCTTTGTAACTCTTCAATTGTGAATGTTTTTTGAAAAATTCTTGTTCACTACTACTATTATTTCATCTTCTCCTCCTCCTCTTTCTCTTCTTCATCCTCCTCAACCCTCTTTTTCTCTTTTTTTTCCTTCTCCATCTTTTCTTCCTTCTACTTCCTTTCCTCAGGATTTCTCCAAGTATGCTTCCCACTGTCCAATTCCAGAAGCCCTGTATATTATTATAATTAAGATCTTTAAAGAAATAAAAATTGGAAGAAAATATAAAGAAAGACCAATACACTCAAAAAGTTTGACTACATAAACAACATGCCACACTCATGGGTCACTAATCTCTGTCCATATCTTCTCATTTCTCTTCCTTGTGGTCTTATTTCTTCATTTTAAGTTTACTGCAGTCATTTTTAATTTTTTTTTGGTGGTTGTTCCTTTACTTTGCATTGTTGTAGTTGTGTACATTGTTTTCTTGACTTTGCTTTCTTTAGTCTGTATCATTTCATGTATTTTTCCAATCTTCTCAGTATTCAGCATATTCACCATTACTTACACCATTACATTTATATATAAAAACAATGGCATATAAATTAATTATTTACTAACAATGGGGAATTTACTCTGTTTCCAGGGTTGTGCTTGTTTGTTTTGCTACTTTAAAAAGTGTTTTTTGTGTGTTGTGGTTTGTTACAGGATGCTAAAAAGACCAGGTTGCAAAGGGTATTGGATTCCATATGAAGATTTATTGAAAGAACTGGGAAGATTTTTTTCTCAGGAAAAGAAGATTTTGATAGTGACATGACAGTTGTATTCATGTATTTAAGGATCTGTTATAGCCCAGTAGACCTTAAGAAGAACTAGGAGCATGCAAGTGTCTGGTTCTTGGTCAATACTTAATAAATGCTTTATGATTGACTGAGCACATATACAGGTCAATTTAAACTTAATGTTGGGGAGATGTGGGGCAGCTAGGTGGCTTAATGGATAAAGTGCTAGGCCAGGAGTCAAGAAGAATGATTTCAATTCCAGCCTTGGACAAGTAATAGTTGTGTGACCCAGGGCAAGTCACTTAACCACTGTTTGCCTTAATCCACTGTAGAAGGAAATGGCAAACCATTCCAATGTCCCTGCCAAGAAGACCTCATAATTGGCATGGTTTGTGGGATCACAAAGAGCCAGATGCAACTGAACAACAAATGGAAAAAATTCCTTACAATTAGAGATTTCTAAAAGTAGGATGTATTGCCTTATAAGGTGAAGGATCTTCCTTACACAAGATTATTTTCAAGTAGGTCTTAGATAACCATTCATCAATGACATCAGAGAAGTATAGACAAAAGTGGATGACTTCTTAATTCTTTTCCAATTCTGAGGTAGTTATTCTGTAAATATGTATACTCCTTACTGTACAATAGACTGATTTAATAAAATATGCCAATAATTCAAGCAGGATTCATATATTTAAATACAGAGCAATATTTAATTGAACATCAATAAATAGTTAATTTAATAGGCAAAATAATTAATTCTACTTTCCTATTAGCACACTTTCAAAGAACAAAAAAGAATAGATAGTGTCAATATAGGAACCTAAATGTACCAATTTTTTTTCTGCTACTCTTTCTTCTCAGAAAACAAGAGTTCATATACGGGTTAAGTTGAAATTAATGCTGAAGTTTATATCATCAATCAAATCCTTGCTGGACATTTAATAGTACTTTGCACATTTGGAATAGCTTTCATCTCAGGTTTCAAAGAGATTTAAAAAGGAAGTACTACTTTCCTATTTTATGGCCATAACCTATACAGACACATAGCATAAAAGGCCAGTTTATGAAAGGAGACACTGAAGAAATCCACCAATAAGTCAGTGACAAGACAAGAAGCTACCAGGACTATGAAATCCTGACAGCGTGTTCCAATTCCTAGAAAGCACTCACTACCAATGGCATTACTGGCTGAAAAATATAGGAAGGTAAGCAGAATCTAAAATAGCTTGATCACAGAGAAAGTATGATGGTATAATAATAAATAGATTTTTCACTGTTAAGTCAGAAGCAGAGAAAATTGAATACATTCTTGGTCACTTAGTTGTTTGACCCTGTAATGCCATGCATAAGCAGCTTCCCAAAAGAATGCTACTGTGAACAGCTTTTAAGGTTCTGATAATATAGTATAGTGAACACTCTATTTATTCAAGAACAAATCAAAGGAAAACATTCACAACAAATCACAATATAGTATTCACAACACTATATCTTATTAGAGAAAATCACAATGTAGTGTTCATAACAGCTTAACATTAAAATGGCCACATAGTTTTCACCAAAGTGGTGACAGTATTTAGAACAAACATCAAAAGAACAATGAACAATCATCTGGTATCCCCAAGGAGGTTTGCCTCCTTAATTAGTCATTCAATCATCTCACAATACAAGTCAGTCTTCTACTCATGGGGCAACTAGATTAACTTAATCAGTCGCTTATTTAGGAATCAGTTACTAAGTATTGCTAATCACTAAATACAATCATTAGAAAATACACAAACCCTCCACCAGTAAAGTTAATCAGTCACTTATTCAGATTCACAACTACTAGGTATCATTAATCACTAAGTATAATCATTAGAAAATACACAAACCCTCCAGCCCCAGGTCTCTAGTAAACTTCAATTTCATCCTAGCATTCAATATCCAAAGAGAGTCCTTTTTTTCATCTTGACTCAGGTGGTTTCTCAGATTCCCTGGATCCCCTTCCATGGTCTCAGTTCCTACCTGAATCCACCAAACAGTCACCTGGATTCAGAGGCAGACAGCTCCCAGGTCCTTGTCCAGTTCTCTGAGCAGTGCCAGTTCACAGGGTCCAGTACATCTCAAAACCTTCACAACTTCTGTTCCCAGGAACTCAAGGATCAACCAAGCCACAAACAAACAAAGTCTTAGCATTTTGGTCATGCTTCTTCAGTCCTCCAGCAGTTTGGTTGGCCCTAGGACCCAGAAGGAAGGTAAGTCTTCAAGGTGTCAGCAACAACTTCAGCCTTCCAGGTGGCCCTCCCAGCAGCAACTTCAGCCTTCACCAGATTCTGGTCTCAAGAAAACTCCAACTCAGTTCTCAGTCAGCTGTAGCAGCCCAGCTTCCAGATGCTGCTGAGAGAAACTCTCTCATTCTCATTCTCTCTCTCTCTCTCTCTCTCTCTCTGTCTCTGTCTCTGTCTCTGTCTCTCTCTGTCTCTCTCTGTCTCACTCTCTCCTGGCTTCAGTCTCCATGATTCTTCCACCAGGAACTTATCAAGAGAAAATTCTGACTCTCTCTCTCTGGGGCTTTTCTTACACACACACACACACACACACACACACACACACACACACACACACACACACACACACACACACTGGTTTCCTGTTTCAGACAACCCCTTCCTGTTATGTCAGCAACAAGAGACAGAGTTCACACCTTCTGTTTCTTCACAGTCTTGATTAGTTACTAAGGGCTAAGTACCTTTACTTGACATAACAAAAAGGGGTCTTCAAATTTAAATTAATTACCATTACAGACCTATGACAAGGTATTAAACATAGCAGAATCTGGGTTAACGCTACTTTACAATGTAAATAAGTATAAAGCAATACGTATTTCACACGGTTGTTATTAGAATGAAATAAGATAATGCATAAGCACTTTTAGAAGGCAATAACTTAAAAATGTAATAAAATATTCTTATTAGTGCTTTCAGAATATTTTTTTCTTTTTGCATACTATCAGAAGTTCAAATATCTTGATACTGAAAGTTAATACAGCTTTCCATCTTGTTAATTTTCATAGCAATGAACGCAAAATTTTGAAGAAGAATCACAAAAATAACTTAGAAAGATACAGTATAGCACATTTGAAGAAGCATTGAATGATTGGGTTCAACTTCTGGTGGCAGACACAAGATGGAGGAGTAGAGAAGGATTCATCCCAGCTCTCCCAATATCCCCTCAAAATAGCTTTAAAACAATGTCTCAGATTGAATCCTGAAGTGGTAGCACCATTAAGACATCTTTCTACCCCAAGACAACATAGGAGGTAAAAAAGAGAGATCTATGACATAGGGAAGGAAGCTGACCTGTAGACCATATGGATGAAACATCAGTGGTAGAACTAGGTAGTGGTGACAAAAGCCGCAGTAGTTTCAAGAGCTCTCTCAAGTCAGAGATGGTGTGGGGACCTTGCAACTGGTCAGAAAGAAATTAAAGGGTACACCAGTGCTAGCACTGGATATAGGACCAGAAATCATTTGACAACTCCCTTGCTTATACCCACTTCTGGGTCATAGTTCAAGGCAAGAAAGAAATATTTTTGGTCAAGAGTGAATGGAAATCCTGTGTAGTGGTAACACTTCTGAACCCAAGGGATCAGGGACCCTTAAGAACTATATACTTTCTAGTCCCAAGAGAGAAACACTGAGGAGTAGTACTGATTGTAATACCAAGGGATCAGGGACCCTTCATGGGTAAGGTCCAGAGTGCAGACCATAAGGGAGATAGTAAGGTTAAACTATATACCTTTCTATGTGGGAAGGTGATACATGCATATTCTAAGAACTTTATCATTATTAAGGCAATTAGAATGCTCCTACATAGAAAGAAGTTATGGGAACGAGGCAATTATGTTGGGATGATGGAAAAAAAAGATAGATGAGAAAGAGGGTGGTCCTGGGAGAAGGGGGAAGGGAGAGGAAGAATGGGAGAAAGTATCTCACATTAAAGAGGCACACAAGGAAGAGTTTTTACATTGGAGGGGAAAATGGTGTGAGTGTAGGGGCAACTCTTGAGCCTTACATCTAAAATTTGTCAAAAAGGGAAATAAATACAAATATGTATATACGAATATACGTATGTATCTCTCTCTCTCTATTTATATATATACACAACACACATACATATACATATACCTATACACATAAAACATTCATACCATACATACACACATTCCACTGATAATAGAAATCTATCCTGCCCAACTGGGAAGTAGGATTAAAAGGAAATAAGAGAAAGGGGAAAGTGACCAAAAGAAGTTACTGGTCAGAAGCAAAATAGACTTTTGGGAAGAGACAGGATAAAAAGAGAAAGATAAACAGAAGAAAGGAGAAGGGAGGGAAATACACATTTAGTTTTCATAACTGTGAATGTGAATGGGATGAACTCACCCATAAAATGGAAGAGAATTGCAAAGTAGATTGGAAACAAGACTCCAACAATATGTTGTTGAAAAGAAATGGACTTGAAACAAGACACATACACAGAGTTGAAATAAAGGGTCAGAGTAGAATCTACTATGAATCAACCGAAGTAAAAATGGCAAGGGTATCAATCATGATCTAATAAAGTAAAAGTAAAAATAGGCCGAACTAAAGGGATAGACAAGGAAACTACATCTTGATTAAAAAAAAAGACAATGTAGTAATAAAAGTACTGCACATATATGCACTAAATACAATAGCATTCAAATTCTTTTTTTTTTCCCCCAAGAGGGGAAGGCAGGGCAATTGGGGTTAAGAAACTTTCCCACAGTCACACAACTAGTAAGTTTTAAGTGTCTGAAGTCAGATTTAAACTCAGGTGCTCCAAACTCCAGGGCCAGTGCTCTATTCATTGTGTCACCTAGCTGCCCCCAACATTCAAATTAATTTTTTTTTGCTTTTTTTGGGGGGGAGGGGCAGTTGTGGTTAAGTGACTCAGCCAAAGTCACACAGCTAGTAAGGGTTAAGTGTCTGAGGTCAGATTTGAACCTCCTGACTCTAGGGCGGGTGCTTTATTCACTGCACCACCTAGCCATCATCACCCTCCCACCCAAATTGAGCATTCAAATTCTTAAAAGGAAAGATAAATGAATTAGAGGAGAAAAAAAAAACCAGTAAAACTGTCCTAGTGGGGAATCTCATCTTTCCTTTCTCAGAGCTAGATAAATCTAAGTATAAAATCAATAAGAAAAAAGTTGAAATGAATAGAATTTTAGAATAGTAAGATATCATAGACCCTTAGAGAAAACTAAATGGGATAAGAAAAGATGATACCCTTTTCCTAACTTACATGGAAACTTACACACACAAAGGAGTGGCACCAGGGTGGACCTGAGAGCAGAGTGCCGCACACTGAGAAGCCCCACCCAGAAAACTCACCCAGCTGGAGGCTTCTGCAGCCATCTCCCTGTGGAGTGGAGGACCAACAGAACTGTGTAGGAGGGAACGCGGGCGCATAGCAGGGTCAGCTGTTTTTCCTGGGGCTAGCAACCCGCGACCTGGATTTTTGAAGCTACGTGCCAAACTTTCAGAAGTTGGGATGGAGGAATGAAATCTAGGGGCTCTCATCCCCCTCTCTGCCACAAAAAAAAAATCAAGAGGTAAAAGCCCCACCTACAGTACATTCTTGCATAAGTGTAAACAGCCCCAGGCTTGGAAATCACTGAGGAAGGGGGAAAGGGAGATTGTACAGAGACTAAGCCCAGGTGGGTGGAGCCAGCAAGCTCTAACAACAAAAGCCCAGGTGTGCTTTAGAACCACCTGGCCAATCAGCAAACTACAGCCCTGCCCTTCTACTACAGTGAGCCTGCCTAAGAAGCAGCCCAGAGAACTGAGAAACTCATTACTCCTGCACCCCGGAAGCAGATATCCACTCTAAAAATACGGGATATAGGCAACCACAATGGGGAAGAA
>CM053580.1:462514298-462539579 GCA_028627135.1 Pseudochirops cupreus
TGGATCTGTTTAATTGTATCTTGATTTCTCATAAAGTTATTTGCTTCCATTTGCTCCACTCTAATTCTGAAGGAATTATTTTCTTCAGAAAGCTTTTGAGATTCTTTTTCCATCTGGCAAATTCAACTTTTTAAGGTATTCTTTCTCCTCATTGGCTTTTTGGGCCTCTTTTGCCATTTGAGTTAATCTATTTTTTAAGGTGTTATTTTCTTCAGTCAGGTTGTTGACTCCCTTTTCATGATTTTCTTGCATCATTCTCATTTCTCTTCCCAATTTTTCCTCCACTTCTCTTATTTGGTTTTCAAAATCCTTCTTAAGCTGCTCTATGGCTTCTAGGAATTCTTCATGTTTCTTGGAAGCTTTTGGTGTGGGGGTTCTGACTGTGTTGTCTTCCTCCTTTTCCATGCTTTGATCCCTTTTGTCCCCAAAGAAGGAATCTAAAGTTCAGTTGCTTTTCTTACTTTGCTTCCTTTGCCTGCTCATGCTTCCAGTCAATTACTTGATTTTTTTAGCTCTGTGGAACTCTGCTTCCAGAGGGGAAAGCTCTGTCCCAAATTGCTGGAGTTTTTGCAGTTGCTGGAGCTATTAGGAGGCCGCTGCAGCCCCCACCAGCTTTGGCTAACTGAAAACGCACCCCAGGACCACCACCGAAGACCACGATCCAGATCCAGGCTGCTCTAAGCAATAGCACTTAGCCTCTGAATGATCGCTTGGCCCCCCTGCAATCTGCAGGCCAGGAGCTCTGAAGCAGCCATGTGGAGGCAGCTGTAGGGCCACCGCTTCTGCCCCTTCCTTGCCCTGGAGGCAGTTCGGCCTGACTGCTTTTCTCCCCCAAATTTAGCTGAGTTCCACTGACCTTTCACTTTGTCCTTGTTTCTTATGGCTTGATAATTCTGGAAACTGCCACAGCTGACGCTGATCCACTCTCCTGAAGGTTCCAGCTGCAGCTTGCTCTGACTGCCTGGGGTCCAAGCCAGAGTTTCAGGCTGGGCTGGTTTCAGCTCCCAGCATGCTGCGATTAGCCCTTTCTGCCAAGCTGCCTTCAGCAGGAGATGCGTTTTTTCTGTATTTTTGTGAATTTTGGAGCCCTAAAATTTGTTTAGAGTCATATTTTATGGGTATTTGAAGTGGCTATGTGGAAGCTGCAGAACCTTGTTGCTTCTATGTTGCCATCTTGGCTCCACCCCCTGCTGCCAAAAAACCTTTTTGATAAAATGATTTACCATCAAATCAACTAATCACTTCATCTGGAACTTTTAAAGCATTTGATATGCTTTAGGGACTGGTGAAAGCATATTTCTCACCATCACCATTATTCACTGTTCAGAGATTTAAATTTCATAAGGAAAATGAAAATCTTAGTAGAGGTATCATTGCTTATGTTTCAGAGACATGCCACTGATCTCAACATGGTAATTTGGGAAGATTTCTTGGCTAATGTTGTAAAATCCATTGGCAAGCAAAAGTAACAATGAGAGTTCTTCAGTGCTACCTCATTAATGAACCAAATTTTAAATTCATAATGGACCTTCTCTCTAACGTAAAAAGTTCCTAATCAATGAGAAAATCTAACTATGTATAACAAAACTAAAGAAGTAACCCAAAGAATCAGCAAAGAAGCTACTTGAGAAAATGAAGAGCTTTGGCAAAAAACCAAAAATGTATCAACAAAAGTCAACAATATTTCCTCAAAGCAATAATAAAACCAAGAGGAAATGCCATCTAAAATAATAAAAATGTTTAAAATTGAATGAAACTAATTTACCAAGTAAAACACAAAATTTATAATTAAATATAATTTCAAGAGATTGTTGCCTGGGAAAGGAGAGCAGGAATACTGGGAAAAAGTCAAGTGATGTTAAAAAAAAAAAAGACAGTAGGGGCAGCAGTTAAAAAAAAAAAAAGATATATGGTGCAGTGAATAGAGCACCATCCCTGGAGGCAGGACAACCCGAGTTCAAATCCAGCCTCAGACACTTAACACTTACTAGCTGTATGACCTTGGGAAAGTCACTTAACCCAAAATGTCCTGCCTTCCACTCTCCAAAAAAAAAAGACCAAAAAAAGAGATAGCAATAAAATTAAAATTTTAAAATTCAATTATAAATATTATTTAGGAAAAATATATTAAGATTGAAATAACTAAAGAGATATTCAGTAGTAATGACTATACCAGAACATTATATTTAACAGGGAAATACTATGTATATTAATTTGAAAATTTAAAACTTTTCCAATCAGAATATCAAGAAGATATTTTATTGAGCTAGACAAAAGAGCAGCGAAATTTGTTGAAGAAAAAAGGTCTAAAATATGAAAAATAACGAAAAAGTAGTACTAAAGGGGAAATAGTAACTATCTCACATTATGTTATAAAACAGGGAACAATCAAAGCTACTTGGCACTGTTTCAAAAATATGGAAACATGAATTAGTGGAACAGGCTAGAGACAGAACAAATAGAAACAAAATTAATAACCCTAGTTTGATAAGGTCTAAAGTAAAAAAAAAAATTAGGGCGGAGGGAATCTCATTCTATCAAAAGAATTGCTGGGTCAACTAGAATGTAATTTTGCATGAATTAGATTTAGGCCAATATCTTGTATCATTTAGTAGAATAAGATCAAAATAGTTAAGCAAAGTAAATTTTAAAGGTTGCACACACATACACACTTGCAGAAAACCATGTAAGGTATTTTTCAGAGAGGCCTAGAGAGATAGTTCTTAAACAAATAAGTGATATAGATTTAAAAAACCCAGAAACTAATATAGATAATTTCAATTCCATGAATTTGAATATCTTGGAGGAGAGGAGGCTGCCAAAGAAAATTAAGGAAAAGAAATGGTTAGGAAAAAAAATCATCGTATAAAAATTATATACAAAATAGTATTCCATTACATTCACAAACTACAACTTGTTCAGCCATTCCCCAATTGATGGGCATCCCCGATTTCCAATTCTTTGCCACCACAAAAAGAGCTGCTATAAAGATTTTTGTACATGTGGGTCCTTTTCCCATTTTTATGGTATCTTTGGGATACAGACTTAGGAGTGGTATTACTGGGTCAAAGGGCATGCATAGTATTATAGCCCTTTGGGCATAGTTCTAAAATTAATCTTTAGAATGATTGGATCAATTCACAACTTCACCAACAATGAATCAGTGTTCCAATTTCCCAATATCTCCAACATTTATCATTTTCCTATTTTGTCATGTTGGCCAGTCTGATAGGTGTGAGGTGGTACTTCAGAGTTGTTTTAATTTGAATTTCTCTAATCATTAGTGATTTAGAGCATTTTTTCATATGACTATAGACAGCTTTAATTTCTTCATCTGAAAACTCCCTGTTTGAATTCTTTGCCCATTTATCAATTGGGAAATGACTTGTATTCTTATAGATTTAATTTAAACTAGGATCTTCTAAATTCTATGTCTCATATTCTACAAGCACCTTAAACAAACATATAAGACAAAGAGCTATTCTTTAATGGATACAATGCTAATGGAGCTGAACAAACAATTACAAAAAGAAAACTAACCAATTATTGGTAATTATATGAAAGATTGTTCCAAATGATTCATAAGAGAAATGCAAATTTTAAAATTCTGAAGTATCATCTCACACTCCGCCCAAAAAGAGAAAAGATGACAAGGAGGCCTACAAAAAAAAATAATTTAGCCTATAGAGACTGTGTTAATATAAGGTCTATATTGCCAAGATGCCAGTATGACTTTACAGTGCTGATCAACTGAAAACATATTTTAACAGGAACTTGACGATGGCAGCATTTTCTTGAGTCATGAGAGAGAGGGAATGTTTGTTATTGCTGTTTTTTCTCTATACTTTCTGGAATATCAGCAGAGGTATAAAAAAAAAGCTAACAAAGTGCTAACAAAGTATGCTTTTTGTCTGGCATCTGGAACTGAGTTAGGGATTGGAAATACACTGTTTCTATATCAACCTCACAACCTCCTTAAAGGATTCCTCCAACCCCCAATACACACACACACATAGGCACATACACACACACACACACACACACACACACACACGACTGCCCTACCTAAGTAGAAAGAAGTGCTACTTTTGCCAAAGGGGGACTGTGATATAGTGTTAAAATTTTTATTCATGAGTGCCTCATGTTTGGCATCCCCAAATTTTACACACAGGAAATCTCATATAGATTATTAGGTAACATGCAATAAGTCTGGCACCAATTTAAACAATGAGTTTCTGGAATTGCTGATCTGTAATATGCAGAACTCAGATGAGTAGAAAGAAAATGAGCTAGAGATAAAGATTATAAAAGATTATTTTTAAAAATATTCTAGAAGAGGGTACACAATTTAAACTGTATCTTATACCCCAAAATTAGAAAGCATAATCACTATTTTAGATGTTTTATCTGAATCTTAACTTTGTATCAATTCCAACCAACTTATAGGTATTCTTCACAAAACAAAATGATGAACACAAAGCCCTCCATTACAATTTCTATTGACTTTTGTGTGAAACTTAGCTTCATTTTTTCAGAGGGTTGTACTTTTCTACGTCTCACAGACATAAAATACCATAAGAATATTGATATTTAAAAGAAGGGCCTCTGTTTCAGGGAGAATTATGGTAAGTGTGAGTAGGTTGCAGCAAAGTATAAATAAATGGTTCAATGGATATTTTCAAAGGAATAATGAGCAAAAAATAACATAATTGGTTATGTAGCAAGAATGAAGAACTATCTAAGAGAGCTACCCAAGTGTTCCAGTAGGATTCTAATAGTAGCAAAAGAAAATGAAGAAAGTTTCACCACCTTTTCCCCTCCACCGCTAGCAAGATTCATGTAAGACCCCTAAATACCATGGTCAGTTGCATTTTCAACTACAAATTTAAGAAATATATGATATGCCTAAAGGCCCCTCAGCTTAATTCAGTCTCTAGTGTTAATAACTATAGTGCTATATTTCCCTTTCAGGTTGGAGGTCAGATTTTTGACACAATATTCTCTTCTAAATGTCAGTGTTCTAAATATAAATGCTTTCACTTTTTTATTCTATATTTAAATCTCTTATCACTAATCATGATCAATCAACTAATCAATAATTATTTGTTTAGTGCCCATTATATGAAGTATACTATGGTAGGCACTGGAGATATAAAGACATCATTGAAAGATTCCAACTCCTGAAGGAGTTTACCAGAATCAACGCTCTTTTTCATATTTATTTAAGGAACCAGACCCTTGGTTTCCGATAATTTCAGTAAGTCCTACGGGGTTCCATTTGTTTGTCAGGCACCATTTACTATTTGTCACCCTTGCTATATGATTTGCCTAATATCTTTTCTCCTGTTAGACTATTTCTAGTATACCTGCCAACTTTAACTTTTAACAGATGTCCTTATTTGCTAGACGTTCCCTAAGAGACATATTTTATACACTGATCAACTAATAAACATGGATTAAACACTTCTTTCATGCCAGGTACTATGTCAAGCATTGCACATCCTCTTTCCACTGGATAGCTGGTTATCACAAATATCTGTTTATAACATTTGGTTTAAGAGAGAAGGGAATAAGCACTTATTAAGTACCTACTAGGTTCCATGTGGAAAATGCTTTATAAATATGTCTCATTTGGTCATTCAGACGTGCAAATTATTTCATTAAGCATTTCTGTCTTGATCTTAATGGGTTCTTTATTATCACACAGTTAAATTAATTTGGTCAGCTTTTTGTATTCTGGTCTATTCAACAAAGGTTAAATTAAATAATCATTTTTAAACACCTACTGTATGCATAATACTTGCAGGCTCTTGAACCATTCTACCATTTTGCCAAAGTAAATGTTTATTTTTGCAGATTTAATATCTAAGTCATATATACCTCCCTACCTCTTTGTGTATACACGCCCCCTTAGAGTGTTCGTTTCACAGTCACTTAATTTTTAATCAAAATTCCCCTCTAATCTGATTAAATTAGATATCCACTAGAGCTGCACAACAACATCCTTAAGCTCTGGAATGGTACTTGCAAACAAGACAAAATCATTTGTGAAAAGCAAATGTTCCTTGTAATCATAAAATATAACTTCAAGGCTCCTCCATTTGCAGTGTTTAGAGACCTAGATCACACTTTCTGTTGTCATTTAGGGGGGAAAAAAAAACCACATTAGATGAAATATTTTCCCAAACTTCTTAAATTTATCTCCTCAATTATTTAAGACAAACTTCAGTCTTTCTTCTGTGAATACATCATAGCTGCCAAGTAGTTCAAGTTTTAGACAGGCTCTGCCTTTATTCTCTCAATCACCTGACTTATACAAGATTTAAAAAAAAAAAAGTGAGCACTTCAAGTCAACCTGCATTTATTGTTGACTATGTGCTATGCGCCATGCTAAGCAGCAGGCATGCAGAGAAATACAAAAACCTGGTTCCTACTCTCAAGGACCTCACACTCCAACAGGGGAGACAGCATGCAGAAAAAAAAAAAATAAAAAAACAAAGTTTACATAAAAGATAAGTGTAATGTAAAAAGAAGATAATCTCAAAAGGAAATCACCAGCACCAGAGGGAAGAGGGTTGGGAAATGCCTCTGAAGGTGGGTTTAGAGATGAGATTTAAAGGAAACTAGGGATATCAAGAGGGTGAGGTAATAGAGAAAGCATTATAAACATGAGTGGCAGTCAGTAAAAATACATGATGCCAGCAGTTGCAGTGTCATGTATGAAGAACAGCAATGAGGCCAAAGAGGCAGAATCATAGAGTACATGAGTACATAGAGGGAAGTAAGGGATAAGATGACTGGAAAAGTATAAATGGTTCAGGTTGTGAAGGGCTTTAAAAGGCAAACAAAGGTCCTAGAGGAAATAGGGAGTCAATGGAGTTTAATGAGTGGGATGGGGGATGGGGGAGACTTGATATGATTAGATCTGCTCTTTAGGAAGATCACTTTATTGGCTTGGTATAAAATGGACTAGAGTCAGGAAAGTCTTGTGGAAGGGAAGAAAGCTATAGCAAAAGTCAAGATTTTTGATAATAACAGGCTATGCTACGGATTAGGTTATTTGAATGAAGAGAAAAGGACATATAAGAAAGATGTTTTGAGTGATGACAATATTGCAACAGAATGCATATATGGGGTGAGTAAGAGTGATGTGTCAAGTATGCTTACCAAGATTGCTTAGGTAATTAAGATGCTGCTCTTGACAGCAATAGGGAAGTTGGGAAGCTACAGATAAGGTCAATGACCTGGACAAAAACCAGAAAAAGATGATTGAGAACAAGCTAGAAGAAAAGTAACAGAAAAGAGCAGTATCCATGAGTAAAGGATAATGAACAATGGAAAGCATTGTAGAGAGGTGAAGAATGAAAAAAAACAAACTGAAAAGGTCATTAGATTTGGAAACTAAGAGATCACTAATAATTTTGGAGAGAGAATTTTCCTTTGAATGATGAGGTCATAAGCCATATTACAGAGGGTTTAGGAGTGAGTGAAAGGAAAGGAAGTAAATACACTTAGTGCAGACTGATTTCTCAAGGAATTTAACCATAAAGGATAAGAAAAGGAGAGGGGGTAATTGGATACTTTTTAAAAGATGAGGAAGAGATAAGAGTGTTTGAAAGATAAAGGGAAAAAGACAATCAAGATGATAGAATGGACAGTCTTCTGGAGAAATGGGACAGAAGTGTCTCAAAGGCAAATGGAGAGAGATTTGCCTTGGCAAAGAAATGGGATATTTCTCGTGATATAAGTGTACAGAAAGAGATAGTAGGGACAGTGATATGACATGAGGATGGGGGTTTAAGAAAAAGATTTTTTTTTAAAAAAGATCTCATTGACCATAAAAAGTGGAAAAGGACCCCCATGTAAGAAAATATGTATAGCAACTCTTTGTGGTGGCAAAGAACTGGAAACTGAGGGGATACCCATCAACTGGGAAATGGCTGAAAAAGTTGTGGTATATGAATGTAATAATATACTACCAGGCTATAAGAAATGATGAGCAGGTGGTTTTCAGAAAAATCTAAAAAGACTTACATGAACTGAGGCTGAGGGAAGAGAGCAGAACCAGGAGCATTGTGCAATGATCAGTTTTGATATACTTGACGCTTCTAAGCAGTACAATGATCTAAGACAATTCCAAAAGACTCATGATGTAAAATGCTATCCCCATCCAGAGAAAGAACTATGAAGTCTGAACAGAGATCAAAGCATGCTATTTTTGCCTTTTTGTTTTTTTCTTTCTCATAGGTTTTTCCTCTTGTTCTGATTCTCCTTTCACAACATGATTAATGTGGAGATATTATTAATATGATGGTAGATGTATAGCCTATATAAACTTGCTTGCTGTCTTGGGGAGGGGAGGGAGTGAAGGAGGAAAAAAACCTGGAACTCAAAATCTTATAAAAGTAAAGGCTGACAACTAAAAAATTAATATATGTACACACACACATACACACACACACACACACACATATGAGAAATATGCCACAAATGACTTGAGGATGAATAAATACGGTTGGAATAAGCCCTGTGGTATGTAGGATAGAAAATGGATGAAGAAAGGTATAAAAAGATTGCTTTGCTGCAGTGAGGGCCCAATTAATACAATACAACAAAAATGTATAGCTGATCCAGTCAGCATGGTGTGATTTCCCCCATCTCTATTCAGTGGTATGAGAATTGTAGGGAAGTTTGCAGATGACAAGAGTAATACATGGTTGGGGTTTGTTAAGGCATGATCAGAAATAGTACTGTTGTCAAGGAATTCAAGTATGGATTCAGCCACTATAGTGATTTTCCTAAAGTTCAGATTCAATCACATCAATCCCTAATCCATAAACTCCAGTGGCTCCCAATTGCCTTCAGAAGCAAATACACAATGCTCCACTTGCCAGTCAAAGCCCTTCATAACTTAGACTTTTTCTTTCTTTCCTGTCTTCTTATAACTTAATCCTTAACAGGCATTCTTTGATGCAATCACAGAGCTTTCCTACTATTCCAAAAATAAGACATTACTGTCCTCCATGGCTGGAATGATCTGGATTTCATTTGCATGTTGTGCTCTCCATTAGACTGTAATCTCTTTGAGGGCAGCAACTGTTTGGCCCCCTTTTGTATTCACAGTGCTTAGTACAGTGTTTGGCACATAGCATGTGCTTTTTCAATGTTTGCTGAATGAATGATTGATTGATTGAACCGTTGCACCAATTGGTCAAGACAGGGAACAGAGAAGAGTAGATAGATAGATAGATACACAGATAAGTAGATAGATGGATGGATGGATGGATGGATGGATGGATGGATGGATAGATTATTGATAGATAGATAAGTAGATAGGTAGATGGATGGATGGATGGATAGACAGATTATTGATAGATAGATTGAAAGAGAGATAGATAGACAGGTAGATAGATAGATAGATAGACAGATAGATAGATAGATAGACAGACAGATAAGGAAAGGGGCCTAGAAAGTAACTGAGTATTGGAGGTCACAGTGAGGATAATTAACAAGGTTTGGCATTATAGAATATAGGGAAAGACTGAATGATAAAAGATTATGATCAGATATGATTCAAAAGAATGCTTTGGTTTTCTTTTCATTTTTATCCTTTAACAGATGACAATTAATTGCCTAGCATTGTAAGAGAATAAAACTATTATAACCACATGGCACCTCTTAGTACAGGTTAAATACAGATTCATGATATAGTACATATTCACACATACAATTCCCAAAGGCAGTTCTCAGAAATGTGAAATTATTTTTTCATAGAGAAACTCAGTATAAAATACATATAAATAATGTGTTTCAAGCAAAAATAGGTAACAGTAGAAACTCTCTGGATTTAGATATGCCATAGGTTAAAAATTATTTGCCAAAAGATACAAAATAACCAAATATGGTCATATTTTACAGCCAAAAAAACATAGTTATCTGACACTTATACTGTCCGTATAAGTCCTAAATCTCTACATCTCAACATCACCATATTATGCAAGTCATAAATTCTGATTGCCTAAATAAAGTATCAATAAGCTGTTGGAGAAAGAAGTGTAAAGTGTGTGTGTGTGTGTGTGTATGTGTGTGTGTGTGTGTATAAAATCACATTTCTATGATGCTTTAAGGTTTATAAAACATTCCTTATAAGAATCATGTGAATGTTTTAAAGTACCATTACCTCCTCTTCTAGAAAGGGAAACTGAGGCACAAAGAAGTGAAATCACTTACCTAAAGTCACATAAAGAAAAAGAGCCAAGATGTAAACTTAAAATTCCTTACTGAGTCCAGTATTCATTCTACAATACCACATTGCTACTCAAATATTAATTCATATATTCATAGTAATTTACATGTGATATTCTGCTGGTTGGCAAAAAAAAAAAAGCAACATGATTGGAAAAAGGAATTTAAAACATGGATCAAAATGTCTGTTTGCTATGTGAATGGTTTACTGTTTTAAAAAATTATCAAAAGTTTAAATAGCTTCAAGTTTGAATTTACAGCACTCCTATATTTCTGCTGAAGATAAAATCCATTATCATAGGGCCTCATATACATTCTTCAGGGCCATTAAAGTGTTATGAGTAGAAAAATAAAGCATTAAGAGGAAAAAAAAATCACCATTTTCCTGAAAGGTAAACAAACCCTTGATATAATCACTAAAACTGCAACCCAAAGGAAATTTCTCTTGATCAGTTATAGCTTTTGAGGTACAATCCTTCTCCAGATAAAGAAAAATCAAATGAAAGAGGATGCATGATGTCTTTACTAGAATTGCTGTAACTAAAGAAACTAGCATCAATGCTGCAATATTTCATTTTCTCACAAATTTTTGTTTGTTTTTCTTTCTTTATATTGAGGAAAGACCTTACCAAAACAGAACTATGTCTTATTTTTATTTAAAAAGCGAGTATAGAAATGACACCTTGAATAAAAATGGCAAGATATAGCAAACATTTTCTAACATTTCAAAATAAGGCAAAACAACAACAAAGCCATCTTGGAGATCAATAGGAAGAAAGCGCATTTTACAAAATCAAATTAAGTAATCTATTGAAAAAGGAATCACTTTTTTGGATGCCTTCCTAGAGACCATGTCTTAAAGTTGTTTGTCATAAACTGAAACTTCAAGAATTGTATTAGTTCTTCAGCAGGCCCTGTTATCTTACCTGTGATAAAAGTGTCACATGTTTATCAAGCTAGCAAGGTAGAAAAACAGGATGAGGGAAAGGAAGGAATTTCTAATAATCAAGACTAAGAGAGACTAATGACAATTCTGTAGAATAAGCTGCTGAGTCTTCCCTAAGGTATCATCATTAGAATTCTCAGAGAATAGACTACACAAAACATTGTTCTCTTTGTTTTTGTTCAATAAATCAAGTATTTGCTGAGTGGCAGTTACGTACTCAGTGAAGAATACAAGACAAATTATAAGACATGGTCTGTACTTTCGAAGGAAATTAAATCTGATTGGAGAACCATGACTATCAGGCATATAAGAATTGTGTTAAGCCTGAGAGAACATAAACTAAAATATTTCTGGAACTCATAATTAGAGGTGGATGTCAATGTTCAAAGACTTAATTTTTTTAGTATCTATATTCCTAGATATTTTCAGTTTTTAAAAAAATAATTGTTCTCCCTTTCTTTTACTCAACCTAGTCTCCCATAAAAGAATCACAAGATGAAAAAGCAGAGGGATCCCAGAGATCATGCAGACTGATCTCCAGTCTAGGAAAACAAAAAGAAATTTGAGGACAGAATAAAATGAAAATCCAGTTTGGCTAACATAAAAACACATTTAGTACTTTATCTCAACCTGAGGACTGCCAAGTATGAAATTAGTTGATTTTAAAATGATGCTTCACTTGCTAAGTCATCTTGGTTGTATTCTGCTCTCTTCCTGTATTGCAAGCATATCAATTCTGTAATATTATTTTAGTATTTTACAGATAAAGTCACTAAGAATATAATTCTTTTGCATGGCACATAATAGCTTTATTACACACAGAAGTGTGTTTATTATAAATGTTTATTACACACATACAGAAGATTATATATAAATGTATTATGTATATACATCTATGCATGTGTGCATGGATACGTACAAATGTATGTATCTGCATCCATGCATGGATACACATATACACACATATATATACAAATACATATAAACGTGAACAAAAAATTATCTTTCCATCTTTTTCATTTCATAAATAAAACAAGTATTTCACATTTTAAACACACAAGTAAAACATAATTTTCTCCTTCATTTTTATCCCTTTTTGTAGCCCAGCCTTCTGTATATAAGTGCTTAATAAAAGCTTGTTAATTGATTAATCTAAAACCAAAAAGAAGGCTATTTCTCTCTGCCAAGTCATTTTTTTTAATTTTTGTTTTACTGACATTATAAATTTAAAAGTGTTTAGCTAATGCCTCTCAGTTATGGCCCTTGACCCTAACCAGAATTTGTGACATAATTTTATGATATTTTAAAAATGAAAATTAAAAAAAAATACTCTCTATTCATAATGTACCTAAGTAAAGATTCATGGTGGCAAATGAGTACGTACACACACAAACACACACACACACACACACACACACACACACAATAAGGAAAGTAATATAAAGAGAAATAGGGGAGTAACACTTTTAGGTTTTGAATGAGGAATACTTTTGATCTCATGTTGGGAGAATCCATGGCAGGGACTTGACAGCCCAAGGAGGTTTTGGACTTGGGACTTGGTGGGATCGTGCTATAAGAATTCAGTCAAACTGTGAACATAATTAACCTCTTCAGAGATTGAGGTGGTGTGTGGGGGAGAGAAGATTATGTCCCTAGCTGGTGGGGAGGGATTTTGTATATTTGTTCTTGCTATACCTTTGAAGTAAATATTCCTTTGTAAATGAGATTTATTTTGTTAAGCGTCTAAATTGAACTTGGATACTGTTGTTGTTTAGTAATTTTTCAGTTGTGTTGGACTCTTTGTGACCCCTTTGGGATTTTCTTGACAAAAGAAGTAGTTTGCTATTTCCTTCTCCAGCTAATTTTACAGATGAGGAACTGAGGCAAACATGGTTAAGGGACTTTCCCAGGATCACACAGCATTGTCTGAGGCCAGATTCAAACTCATGAAGATAATTCTTCCTGAATCCAAGCCCAGTGCTCTATCCAGTAGGCTACCTAACTGCTCTGAGGTATAGGAAACCATCAACACAGGAGGAACACAATCAGTGTACTCTTAAGCCAGTGGAAAAGACTAGACAGTCTTGAGCCTCCTTAAAGCTCCCACAGAACCCTGAGAAAGGCTATCATAGCTGGTGTGCAGTTTGTGCAGACTAGTACAGTCAGACAGACACAAAAATATAGAAATTCGATGTTTTGTAAGGATTTTACTCTGTGTGTGTGTTCATGTATTTCTTTGTGTGTTTGTGTGTGTTGCCTTATGTTGGCAGCAGAAATGGTATCTACATGACAGCAAACTACTGTTTGGCAAAAATAAATGCAATGAATCAGTGCACCTTGTTGCCAGTGTTTCAAGTTGTTGTTGAGGTTTTTTTTTCAGTTGTGTCTTGGCAGAGATATTGGGATAGTTTGCCATTTTCTTCTCTAGTTCATTTTATATATGAAGAAACTGAGGCAAACAGGGTTAAGTGACTTGCCCAGGGTCACACAGCTAGTACATGTCTAAGGTCAGATTTCAACTCACTAAGATGAGTCTTTCTGACTCCAGGCACAGCATTCTATTCATTGTGCCACATTAGCTAATCTAGTGTTTTCAAGAACGTTTTATTTGTTTGATGTCTAATTGCACCATTTACTTTCTTTTGCCACTTTGAGAGAAATTTTCTGGCAGAGGTACCATGACCTCAGTCTAAGTTTCAGTCACTATCTTATTTTAAATTGTTTTCTAGCTCTAAATAAACAAACAAGTTTGAGATGGTGGAAATATTTTAATGAAAATAACACAGGGAAAATATTGGAAATCTTCATGTGACATAATGAAGAAATATCCATTTGCATGGCTATATTCATGAGAACCATGATTTCAAAAACTGAAGGGGAACATCTCCCAAAGAATTATACTAAGCAACAGCAACAATACCAATAGCCTGATATGAGTCTTTAGGCCCAAATACAGTTATTTAAAACTGGATGTTCTGCCCTTGAAGCAATCATTATGAAAGAACTTTTAAATGATTTTTGTATTAGTACTATGAATAAAAGTGGTACTAGACTAAAATAATCTTTTTAAGCATTCTACCATAATTGACTTTGAACTCTACAAGCACCTTAAAATACAGTGTAGGCTCTTTTGGCAACCATTTGGTTGTAATGCTCGAGGGGACCTATTTATTCTTACTCTCCCTGACATCATAGAGAGATCAGCAGAAAATATATGTCTTAACACTAATCACTGATTTCTTGAAAGATTTCTTAAGACCTTCCAGGATTTTTCCTAGACCTCTCAACAAACCCTCACCAACCCATATTCAATTTCTATTAAGTAGGTGAAAGAAAAGTAAAGGACAAATTTTTATTGGTGGAAAATCTGGTCAAATTTTGTAATGGGAAGTTTGTGGTAAGGGAAATTCTCTACATTGTACAAACTTGTAAAGGCTTGGAATTCAATACAAACTTCATTTGGAGGAAACAGAGAAGTGCAAGATGCTCTTCATTCATACGCTTCTGTCATCTTGGAGATTCTAGAGAAAATGTGATCCACTCAGTCTGAGTTGGTTAATGCAAGTGTCATAAATCAAGTCCTCATTTTCAGATTTCCATGTTTCCATTCACAAATGTAATAGGAAATGTATTGGCCATTTGTGAGATCAGAGATATTTTGAGCTTCATGGGGTCAAAGAATGTTTGATTTTTTTTTTATTTGTACCTAGCTGAGTACCTGACACATAGCATTTTTTTAAAAAATTCTTTGCATGTGTCTGGGGAGCGTGTGCGTGTGCGCGCACACACACACACACACACACACACATACACACACACACATGCCAATCTAGAACTAAAATAATTTAGAAAAACAATGAAGTTGTGAATTCTACTTTTTAAGGTATAAGTGCCACAATGGACATCTATTTTATTACAGAATTACACTAAGAACTCAGTTTATGCTGATGTGAATAACTTTGTATCTTAATAACTGGAAGAAGGCCCAAACCTTTCTGCTAAGCTCTGAATTGTTTATTAAGCATGGAGACAGTGTGCTGCATATTAATATTATGAGTGATATCAAGTGTTTTTTTCTTTAAAAAAAAAGAAATCGGGCAACTTCTTAAAAGATATAAATAACGAACTGCTTTCTAGGTAATAGAGCTCAAGGTGCCAGATTACCAAAAAAAAAAAATGCAAAAGGGCTAGATTACTAGAACTCCTCCAAAAAATTCTTACCAGGAAAAAGATATTAGATAAACTATGCAGAAAATATCAATTTGAATTTCACAATAGTTCATTGGTTAATGGAACTTGATTAAGGAAGGTAAACTTGTTTAAATGAAGGTGCTGTCCTTAAAATTCCCAGGAAAAAAAAAAACAATTAAACATCAGGTAGAAATGGCATGCCATGTATTTGCACTAAACAGTTTCAGTAAAACTAATCAGGTTTATACCAGCTCTGTCTAAAACAAAGACTTTTGCTTTAGCACTAAAATCAGTGCTGAGTTCCACCAAATTAGGTTTACCTGTGTGAATAAACAAATACAGGAGACTCTCCTTATCTGAGGATAATTGGTTAAAGAGATCAGCTTAAGTGAATTTACTTAAACCAGTGACCAGCATTTCATGGTAAATGGTAGCAGAGGGGAGCTTGGATATGTACATTACTTTAAAATATGAAATCAAAATTATCGAAATAAATTTTATTTTATTAAATATTTAACAAAATTCATGTGATGATAGTTATTATTAAAATGTATATATTAATTATGCTATTAATTAATTATACAGATTAATCATGTTAATTTAGTGAGGAAGGTGTCAGCATATACTGTCTGACAAAAATTGTTTGACAAAAGAGTAGAATGGCCTCCCCTTCATTTTGACTTTTGAAATCCAATCATAAAGAGGGTCTCTGTTGCAAAAATATCAAAGAGCTTCATCAATTTTACCGACCCTCTCCAGTTCTTTGGTATCTAAAGCATTCATTTTAAGGACTACCATCAAGGACAGGTATCTCACAAAGAATTTTATTTGGTAGGAAAGCATAGTCTGGGCTGCAAGTTGGTATCAACTAGAGTATTTGACGGGGAACTAATCCATAAGTGGTTAGTTCATTATTGAATACTTTCTTGACAACTTTCACATTTTTTACACAATCCCCTAAACTCATATGGAGTCTACATAGTGCAGTGAACATTATGCCTGCCTCAGAGTGAGGAAGACCAGAAATCAAATTCTCCTGACATCCACAGGTTGTGTGAAATCTCTTACTATCTCTGACAACTTTCTGAGAAAAGCTATAGAACAATTATTGATCTGAATTGGGAGAAGGTTTTTCCTGTTGCCTTCTCTATTTTATTGATATCAGTGGATTAGACTAAAACAAATGGATTATCTAAATAGGGAGGGTGGGAGGTTGGGGAGTGAATTAGAAAACTAATTTAATGCATACTCACTCATGTTGCTCTGTATAATAATAGAAGAAAGACAGAGTCTAGCTTTTAGACATTTATCTGGCTCTCCAAGGTGTTTCAGGTATATTATCTTATTTGATTCTCAGAACAGCCATGTGAGGTAGCTACTACAGGTATTTTAACTTTTATGGGGTAACTACAGTATAGTTGCACAGGTACACAACATGCATCCATCCTTTGCCACTTTCTCTATAAGGCTTTCCCTAAGTTCTGCAGATCCTAGGTGGATCTTTCCTTCCTTTCTTCCCCTACATTTGGTTTCTACCCTTCTCATAGTACTACTCCTACCAGCTTGGTATTCTTATTTTATAGATACTTTATCTTATTAGTTGGCAAACTTCTTCAGTGAGTACAGGTTTCAAACCTTACTACCTGTGTAAATCCTGAAAAACTAACCCAGTGCCTCACATTTGATAAATATTCAAGAAAACAAACCCAATAAGTAAAGAAAATAAAGATTTATCTTTGTTCCTTAGTTATAAATAGGCTTTAGTGTAGAAGAAAGTATAGTATGGTTATTTACAGATTTTCGTATTTTGCTAATTTTATTTACTAAAGGTAAATTGGAAAAAATTATCTAAAAATCTGCTTTTAGGGGAAATACTAATATGTTGTTTGTAGAGTTGTGAACTGATTCAATCATTTTGGAAAGCAATTTGGAACTATGCCCAAAGGGCTATAAAAATATGCATACCCTTTGACCCAGCAATACCAGTTCTAGGGTTTTATCCCAAAGAGATCATAAAAATGGGTAAAGGACCCACATGTACAAAAATATTTATAGCAACTTTTTTGTGGTAGCCACAAATTGAAAACTGAGGGGAGGCCCATCAATTGGGGAATGGCATATGTATTAATACATGTATTAATCGAATACTATTGTTTCATAAGAAATAATGAGCAAGTAGACTTCAGAAAAACCTGGAAAGACTTATATGAACTGATGCTGAGAGAGGGGAGCAGAATCAAAACACCGTAGGCAGTTACAGCCACATTGTGTAATGACTAACTTTGATAGACTTCACTCTTCTCAGCAATGCAAGTTTATAAAACAACTACAAAAGGTTCATGATGGAAAATGCTATCCACATCCAAAGAAAGTATTACAGAGTCTGAATGCAGATCAAAGCATACTATTTGCTCTTTTTTGTTTTGGTTTGTTTCTACTTTTTCATGGTTTATTCCATTTCTTATAATTCTTCTTTACAACATGACTAATGTGAAAATGTTTAATATGAATGTATATATAGAACCTATATCAAATTGCATGCTGTCGTGGGGGGGGGAGGGAAGGGAAAGAGGAAGGAGAGGGAGAAAATTTAAAACTCAAAGCTTATGGAACTGAATGTTGTAAGTTAAAAATAAATGAATAAATTTAAAATAAATAAATACCTCAAACCACAAAAAAATCAACTTTTTTAATTAGAAAGAAAAAGAAGAATAAGCCTGAGCTGCTACTTCATAAAGTGGGAAAATGCTTAGATTTTAAAAACCCAACTACCTAGCCTCTATAAGAAGTTATAGAAGTCAGAGCATCAGAGAGATGAATGAAATTTACTTGTTCAATTAGCTTAAGTGAAACAAAAATTTACTTCATAACAGCAAGTCATTTAATGAAAAATTGATGGTAAACTATAAGGATAGTGCTGAAAATTTCTCCAATACATATACCATAAATACTCCAATAGGGAACACCTATTAACTAAGGAAATTTCCAAGCTAATAACTTCATAATATTTATGAAAATACACATTATAGAACTTGAGGAAGTTGAAGGAGGGAGAGAATAGTGGTTACTGTGCCAAGAAAGGCATTTGAGCATTAATTTTAACTGTAAAGAAGCCTTCTGTTTTCAGATGAGCAATTGCAGAGTGGTGATTTATTTATATGTTCTTCCAAGATGGCATCTCTTACAGCTTTCATTTAAGCAGGGGTTGGTTTAGCTGTGTGAAACTCTACTTCAATCAATTTTAGTCCAAGAGCAACTAACTATATTCAGAGTATAGTGTGATTCTCCAGATCTAACAGAAGAGACAAAAATCAATTCCCATTTTCTAAGCAGAAAAAGTTCATAGTGACACCCAGGCCATCCTTAATTACAGAGCTTCTATTAGACTTTATAAGAAATGTTAATACCATCCAGTGATTTAACAGCTTGTCTTGAGAGGGGTTTGTAATAGTAATGCTCAAATGCTCATTCCAAAGGGGGTATTTTGTCATATCATATATTCCTCATTAATAAATTCAACATCATCTGTTTGTGTTATTGGGTTCTGCAATGTCTAGTCATAAAAAAGCCTGTTGTTTTGTTTTGTCTTTTTTTTAAATCAAGACCTTGAATGAAATCACTGTTATAATAAATTATATAATACAATATATGTAATAATATAATAACATATTGTACTTCAAAGTATGTAAAGTGTTTTGCATAGGATACTTACAATAACCTTGTGAAGGAAGTGTTATTATTCTCTCTTTTTTGCAAGTGAGAAAATACAGTCTGAGGGAAGTTAAGAGACTTGACCAAGTTCACACAGCTAGTAAGCATCGGAGGAAGGATTTGAATTTTGGTCTTTAGGAATCCAAATTAGGTATCCTATCCACTCTTCCACCAAGGTGCATCAATGAAACTATTAAAAATGGCAGTGATAGTCTATTTTTTGTGTTATTTTGTGCAACTTTAATTATCTTTGGGACAGTAAGTGATGCAATGGTTAGATTGCCAGGCCTAAAGTCAGACAGACTTATCTTCCTGAGTTCAAATCTGTCCCATACATTTACTAGCTGTGCGACCTTGTGCAATTGCTTAACCCTGTTTACCTTTGTTTTCTCATCTGTAAAATGAGCTACAGAAGGAAATGGCAAACAACTCCAATATCTCTGCCAAGAAAACTCTAAATGGGGTCATGAACAGTCAGACACAACTGAAATATTTGAAAAACAGCAATGAAAATAATTTCTTTGCTTCTGGAAAAACCATAATGATAGCTTACATTTTAATAGCATTTTTATTTTTATGAGATTATATAAATGGTGTCACTTGAGTCTCACAACAACCTTATGAGGTAGAGAGTACATGTATTAGAATTCCAATTCAATTCAAATGAACAAACCTTATTATTAATCACTTTCTAAGTGCAAGACACTTTGCTAGTCAATGGAGTTCCAAAGTCAAAACAGTCCTTCATTTCAAACAACTTTTCTTCTACTAAGAGATACAACATATAAGCAAATACATACATAAAAGATAATTTGAGGAATAAGCAGGCACTTAAAACTAGGGGGATCTGGAAAGGATTGCAATAACCACTTCAGGGAGTATGACAGAGGAGAGGAGGTTCAGTTAACACAAAGCCATTTAAGGAGATGGACTGATACCCAGGTTTTCTGACTCCAAATTTCATGCGATTTCCACAAGTGAGATGAAATAAATTATCTCAAAGGCATATTGCATTGCTAAATAATATCTTTTTTTTAGGTTTTCTTTTTGAAAGGCCATTAGGCAAAATAATACATTCCTAGGTAGTTCTACCTCAGAAACAATTATAAAGATTGAGTTCACTAGGTGACAAAGGTTTTTAGGTTCAAGGTACTTTGTAGTTCTGCACTCATAAAACTATAGCTTAAGAACTCACACCAGTTTACCTTTAATAGTCAGCCAGAGGACAAAAACTTTTACTGAGATGTCATATGATGTCCAACAAGAACAAAGAATTCTCCCCATAAAAATGAGAGCACACTCTCCCATAACTACAGTGTCAGTGGGAAGAGTGAATATATATGTGTGTATGTATGCATATGTGTGTATAATTATATATACACACACATACATACATATGTACACACACATACACATACACACATACATACATTTTATATATATGTGTATATATATATATATACATATATATATATATACACATCATGTATGTATATGTATACACAGAGAGAGAGAGAGAGAATACAAGTAGAGCAATCCGCAATTAGAAAATATACAGAGCACTTCAGGATCCAAAGCCTTTCCTTTTTCACTGTGTCTTGATGTTATTCCTCTTTGCTTCAGCATTTCTGCTGGGCATGTCATTCAGTTGGGTTCCCAGGGTATATTCTCCTCTGCTCCTCAAACCCCTATGTCAAGGCTGGTTCTCTTCTCAACATACTGAGCTAAATTTGTCAGAGCTGTTTCCTGTCTCAGGCACTAGATTTGTTCCCCATTGGAGTGTGAAGTAGCAGGAATGAGAAATCCTCAATCTACCAGACAAGGAGCAGTTCCTTCTCAAAGGTTAGTTTCCTCTATACCTAAATCCTTTCTAAACTGCCAGAGGACACATTTTCTAGAGCTAATTTCTTTTTGATTCATGCACTGGAGTGTCTTGATTTTTGAAAGGTTTCCATGGACTTTAAAAATACTGAAAAATTTGCCCACATATTATAAAGATAGAATGAAATATAAACACTTCTTTTCACTTCATTTAATACTTTATACCTATCTCATTGTTTCTTTTACTTGTCCTTTAACTTATGTCATTTTGTCAATTGGGAATGAAGGTAACCAATTAATCAATGATGCATTGATCACCTTCCCCAACCATACTTTATTTTTCCAATTTAGAAGATAATCTAAACCTTTTAAAGAATCAAAAGATAGACAAAATGAAAATTTCCTCAGATAATATATTTTATATATAATTGTATGTTTCACATCTCTACATCTCTCATGTACAACCACTTTTTTCCACTCATGAAGCTGTCCCGGACCTTACAGCACTGCATCACCTCACACTTGGATTTGTTGAAATAGCCTTCTACTTGGTCTTCCTACCTGGTCTTTTCCCATTCCAATTCATACTCCCCTTAGCTTCCAAGGAGATCTTTGTACAGCAGAAGTCTGACCAACAACTACTGACTACTCATTAAACTCCCTATTACCTTCAGGATCAAATTTAAAATTCTCTAGTTGCTTTGTAAGATCCTTTACAATCTGGGGTCTTCTAACCTATCCAGTCTTCTTACACATACATCCCTCCATGTTTCCACCTACACAAGCCTTCTTGACTCCATGGATTTTCACTAGCTATACTATCCCTGTCTGGAATGCTCTCCCTTCCCATCTCTGCTTCCTGGTTACTTTTAAGACATAACTCCACTCTACATTCTGCAGTATGCCTTTATAGGTCTTGCATCATGCGGGTGGCCAACCATCTGAGATTATTTTCAATCAAATTTGTATATACAAGGTACTCTAAATGTGTTGGTTGTTAAAGCTTAATACTGAGCTAAGACTTTTGGGGCACTCAATATATTTTACATACATAGTTGTTTACATGTTATCACCAACCAGGTAGAACAGTGGGTAGAGCAGTGGGCCTCAAATCAGAGAGATGTGATTTCAAATTCAACCTCAAACTCTTGTGTATGTAAGCCTGGACAAGTCAATTAACCTCTGTCTCAATTTCCTTGACCGTAAAACAAAGACAATAATAACACTTATTTCCCAGTGTTGTTGTAAGGATCAAGTAAAGTTAAATTTGTAAAGTATTTAGCAAATGGTAGCTGGCATATAGTAGGTCCTTAATAAATTCTTATTCCCTTTCCTTATCCCCACCTTCTTAGGATTTCTTAAGAGCAGGAACCTTGTTTTTGCCTTTGTTTGTATCTTCAGTATGAAACACAAAGTCTGGCTTATAGTAAGGGATTGATAAATGCATGTTGACTGACAGATTTCTTCAGTTACCTCATGGGGAAAACCCTTCTCTGACAGAAGTATTGAAAAATAAATTGAAAATTATTCTATAACATGCATAAAATAAAGCATTTTCCTTTGCTTCAGAAACAGAGTGGAGAGAACATAGTGTTATAATGAAGATATGCAAACAATTAAAGAGAAATAGGTGCTATGTAAATACTATACAATTATGCATTTAAATATTGGAGGAGTGATAAAGGAATTAAGTTAAGCTGATTCTTAGACAACACACAGTGTTTTGCTTTACCCATGTAAAAAATCTTGTGAACTTGTTGCTACCTGCCTAAGCCTGTACTCCACTGATGGAGAGTCTAAGGAGCCAGTATCCACCTCTGAGTCTCCATTTTGTCAAATGCAAAACAAAAAAGGGGTTAAACTAGCTCTCTAGATCTCTGTTTATGTTCATCTCCAGATCCATGCTAGTATGATTCTAAGTAACAATTAAGCCTGGTTCATATATTATCATAAATTCTAATACTTAGAAAAAAATCCTTCCTCTTGTCATCATATGATCTGTCACAAGTACAATCATTAGAGAGAGAATTGAAATGATTGGGAAAAGGATATATTTGATGGTGGTGGTATTTAAGATGTTCTGGATCATACCTTGTCACACTTAAAAAGAATAAAGTAAAAAATTAAGTTTCTGCCATGATTTTAATAGACAGTCTGTGTGTGGGTGTGTGCGCGCGTGCGCGTGTGTACAGTGTGACATTTAACAAAAAAGGCAAGAAAGAAACAAGAATTTCTATCTGCTCAACACTGGGCTAGTCAGTGTTGATAGCAGGAAAAGAGGAAGAGACAGTATTTGCTTTCAGAAGTTGGTCAATCCCAGGGATTCCACTGTTAGTTATATCTCCCAAGAAAAGCACTGATGAAAAAAAAGTCTTTATAGACACCAATACATTTATGGTAGCAATCTCCATGACAACAGAGGATTTAAAACATAATATATGCCCACAGATTAAGTGATAGGTATACAAACTTTGGGAAATTAATGTAATGGAATTTTGTTACGCTGTAAGAAATAAGGAGCGTGATAAATGAAGAGAAGCGTGGATAGACTTGAGGACTGATGAAAAGTGAAGTAAGAAGAGACAGGAAAACAATATGCATAATGACTAAAACATTATAAATAGAAACAACAACCACAAAATAATCTAAACTGAATGTTGTAGAATTATAAATAACAAGCTTAACCTCAAAAGAAAAATATGAGAAAATATCAACTCCTGTTCTTTTAAAGATACCAATCTCTGTGGATATGAAACTGGAAAAATAATATTTCAAAAGTTTTGTTTTTGTTTTTTGTTTTTGGTGGAGATCAAATTTAAGTAAAACACTCTGAAAATCCTTAAGCTATATAGATGCATATAACATCAAATTTTTTTAATGAGTTGATCAGCTTTCCTGAATTTTTTTCTTTCTTTTTTTCTTAATAAGGGATATTAATATGGGAGGGGAGAAAAGGAAATCATTTAGTCCATTGCCCCTCATTTTACAAGTAAAGAAACTAAACATGCTTGCACTTTAGTTTCAGCCATTTCTGACTGTAATGGCAAGCAAAGTAGTACTTTGCTCCTTGTTTCAGCTATTCAAGTGCCTTTGAGAACTTGCCTTTGATTGTATCAAGTCTTTCTTGGAAATAGTATGCATTGTGTTGCCCTTCCCTGCCCTCAATAGGCCTAAGGTCATCACGTGGAGCCCATGATAGGAGGAGCTTACCAAAAGAGCGGAACAGGAAGGAGAAGAGCAGATAAAAGCTCAAGTACGATGTGGGACCAAGCAGAGCTAAGAGTGAGAATGTTTGGGATGGGGGCACTCTGTCTGTTGTTGCGTTTGTTGTTCTGTGTTGGTGTTACTTTGTCAGACAGAAGAACTTTGTCTGTTGATTTCTGTTGATTTCTCAGATAGAAAGTGAACTGAGACAATAGTGCCAACAATGTGTGTAAATATTGTTGTATCTCTGTTGAACTTTCTTTTCCTAGAAACAGAAACTGGGAAGAGCTTGGGGTAGAGCAGTCTCTGGGAGCTGTAATATGGAACAAGAGCAGAGAGCTGCTAGTGAATCCAGGCAACAGTTAGGTGAATCTAGGCAAGAGCTGGGAGAATGGAAGAGGAGTCATGGGGTTTGGAAACCAGAGTCAAGATGAAAGAGAACTTTACCTGGGTACTCAGTAGTAATAGATGATATTGTATCTTACTGTGGCCTAGGGGTGGATGGCCTTTGTACTTTCCACTATACCTTAAGAATGATTAGCTTAAGGATTCAGATCTTAACAGCAGCAGTCCTCAGGAGAGCTGCACATGACTGGCTTCATACTGATGTCTGATAATTCTAGTTCCTTCCCTCTGTTGATTACCTCCATTTTCATATATATACATACACACACATATATACATATACGCACACACATGTATACATGAATTATGGTTCAAGTCATCAAACAGTTAGAAAATTGGAGAGTCAGTAATTAAGTATATGTCCTGGTGAGTCTAATTCTAGGGACACAGAACTAAAACTAATTGACTATCAATACTTTCTACATGATTGCTGTCTGTTGAGAGGCACCATGAAAGTGTAGAGTATGCAAGTTGTGGAATCAGCAAGTCCACCTCTGCTAGATCTAGCAGATGTATAGCAATGAGACAAGTGACAATCCCTCTGGGACTTAGTTTTGTCAACTATAAAACTGGGACAATAACATTTACCTCACAAGGTTTTGTTTTGTTTTGTTTTAAATTTTATTATAGTTTGCATCATTCATTTCCACAAGGTTTTGAGTTACATATTTTCTCCCCGCCCACCGCCCCAAAACAGCCATCCCAGTGTGTCCCCCCTCCCCCAGTCTATTCTCTCCTATGTCACTTTTTGGTAGGGC
>CM053580.1:462540079-462559124 GCA_028627135.1 Pseudochirops cupreus
TTCACAGACTCACATAAGTGAATGCTATATTGGAAGTCATGTAACCCTAAATTAAAACACCCTATAAAGCATTCCTGAATCATCTCTGCTCAAATGAAAGCTTTCTGGCGCAACTCTTTGAGACTAGGCATTATGCTTGTAGATAAGTCTATAAAGTCTAAAGATTAAAAAAAAAAACCTTCCTCTACAAACTCTAAATCTACCTTTCTGCAACTTCCAATTACTGCCTTTACTTCTCTCCTCTCAGGTCAGGCAGAACAAGTGTGTTCCCTCTTCTAAGTAACAACTATTTAAAAAAAAAGACAGCTACCATATTCCCACAATTTTTTTTTCTTTTCCAAACTAAACATCCAAAATTTCTTTCACTGATCCTCATATGTCTCATTTCTAGTTTCATCAGTATCCTGTTCCATCCTCCCTATATATCCACCATGTTATCAGCTTCTTCTTAAATGTGGCACCCAGAAGTCAATACAACACTTTGTACAATCTTATTAGGGCAGGATAAAGTAAGGGCTATCACTTTTCCAACTCTGAACAGTGTATTTCTTTTAATGCAACCTGAACTTATCTTTGTTATTATTATTGTTTTGTCTTACTATTGATTCATACTGATCTGTTAAGTCCACAGAAGTCTTTCATATGAACTTCTGTCTAGCTCTTCCTCATCCATTCTGCACTTATATAATTAATTTGTTAAGATCAAGTACAGGGCCTTAAATTAATCTGTATCCAAATTCATGCTAGTAAAACTTGGTTCATTGCCCTAGCTCATTATAATGTTAGATGATTGTGATTTTATCAACCAGTGCTAGTCTTCCTTCCTAGGTATGAGTCATCTGAAAATTTGATAGCATTCTGGCCATACCTAAATTTAATTAGATTATATAAATATTAAACAGCACAACACAAAGGATAAATCTGCGGACATTCCATTAAAGACTACCCTCTAAATTGTATGAAATCATTGTTGACTTTTTCCCTAAGTTTCTTTGGTTCATATGTCCAAAAATAACCTAAATCTCTAGACTATTTAACTTACATTTCTCCATCACAAACAGCATAAGCCTCTGTAGTGTTTGCTGAAATCCATATATTATTTCAATCAAATTCTTCAGCTCTAAGAGTTTAGCAACCTTATCAAAAGTGGAACTGAGTGTAGTCTGACATAACTTGTTCTTGTTTAAGTTAATGAGCCTTAGTAATCACTACTCTCTTTCTAAATGCCCACTCCCAAATACAGCTTACAATTTTTCTAGGACTCGAAGTCAAGTTTATAAAGCCTATATCTTAAAATAACAACAAAACAAAAAATCCTTCCTCCATCATTTTTAAATGAGTATGTTTACCTTTCTCCAGCAGAATGTTTACCATTACCTGTAATTTTTCTTTTTTCTTTTTAAAAATTTTTTTTATTGATTTTTTTGTTTACTTTTAGTTTACAAGATTCAGTTTCACTATCCCTTGAGTTTCAAATTTTCTCCCCTCCCTTCTCCCTCCCTCCATGGCAGCTTGCAATCAAGTACAGGATCTGCAAATACTTTCACATTAGACATTAGTCTGATTGTATAGAATGGTTGTAACCATTGGAATGAACAGTGGGAAAGAGGAAACAAAACCAAATATGATGGAAAAGAAAGAGAGAGTGTAGTTTGCTTCAGTCTTCATTTAAACTGTTCTTTCTAGATCTTCCTTCGAATGTAGATATCTCCTTCAATCCCGAGTCTTTTAGAGTTATCTTATAACCTTGTGTTGCTGAGAAGAGTCCAGTTTATCAAAGCTGGTTGTCACACAAATGTTGTGTCTATAGTTGTGTACAAATTTCTCCTGGTTTGCTCTTCTCATTTAGCATCAGTTTGTATAAGCCTCTCCAGGCATTACCTGTAATTTTTCAAAGTTCATTCATAATGACAAATTAATCACATCCACCAGTTAGTTCCTTTAGAACCCTGGGAGGTAAGGATAGTAACAATTACAACTACAATTTATAAAGCACTCTAAGGTTCTCAAAGCACCTTACAAATAGTTGTTCTTACCCTCAAAACAACCATGAGAGGTAGGTGCTATTATCATGTTCATTTTTATCAATGAGGAAAATGTCACATACAATATTTAAGTGATTTACTGTGAGTCACATAACTAGTAATTGAGATTGCCTTTGAACTAAGGTCTTCCTAACTTAAGTGTTTCATCTTGGTGCAGTAACAAACTCACTGGTATTCGGTGTTTTTCATTTGCATGTTATGTGCTGTATAAGAATGAATCACTTAATTTCTCTTGGGTTTCAATTACCTATTAACCATTTTTGTTTTCACTTTGCGATGGTCCAAAGATCAAACAGTCAGAAGCAAAACAAGAGCTTTATAAAACCCTATGGTTAGCTTCTCTTATATTTTACTGGATTACTATGGCAACAGTGCATCGTGAATAGGGCAAAACTAATCTGTCTTATGATGGTCCAATTCTAGCTCCTATCCCTGCTACTGACACTACACATGATGAACTCTGCTTCATAATGATAGGACTTGAGACTGGAGGATCAAAATACATCATAGCTATGAACACTTGACTGCCAAAGCCTTTTTTCTGACATCTACTACTTAAAAGTTCTGTCTTCTTTCCATTGACAACTATCATCACCTAATACATTCTGAGTAGTGGCCCTATGCATTATTTGACCTTCTCATCCCCAATATTAGGTAGATAAGTAGGTAGATGTTAGATAGATAGATGATAGATGGATAGATAGATAGATGATAGATAGATAGATAGATAGATAGATAGATGATAGATATAGAGAGATAGATGCTATATATGTATGTGTATGTGCATGTGTATATGATATATGATAATATCTATAAAATGATTTGCCCAGAAATACTATTTTGGAAGGTGGAAAAAATGGAATTGATGAATGTTGCCGCATCTGAAAACATATTTTCAGTTAAACGGAGGCATGTCAGAAAAAACTGAGCTGAAGAGCAAGACTTGTCTCCATTTTTATTAATGATAAAGAAATACGCAACATAAGAATTATTTTGTGTTATTTTTTTTAAATTTTGTCCAATATCCAGGCTTTCCAAGGGCTTTGAAATATAATAAATATCTTCCCAACAATTTTTCCCTGCATAACTCTATAAAGATTGTCTCCTCATATTTTGATAGAAACAGAATATATATTATCTGCTTTTGGTCTATTGCTATTATTATATAAATCACTAATGAACCATTATTAGGGAAATACAAAAATTTACACATAGAGTTGACGATATTCTCCGTTGGTTAGTCCAAATTAACTTATATCAGGTTGTACTAATACAGTAGCACCTCCTATAAGCTTTGTTTCACTTTTCACATTGTGTATCTCCTCATTTCTTTGTGCTTTGTAACCATTTCTTTTTTTTTTTAAGGCCTGCTTAAGCTTACTGAAAAATTTTAGGGCAAATGAAAATGTTTGAATTTAGAAATGGTGTCAATGGAAAGAGTTTTCTGCAGAATGTATATAAGTTTTGCTATCATCCTTTTCAATAAAATACATCAACATACAATGAAATGTAATTATTGTAAAGAAACTCTGTTAACTATCATATTAACACCCACCTCTTCTGTTTCTAACAGGAAGGGCTCAACAGTAGTATAACAAATTTAAGGAACAATATCTTAGCAAACAAAATGTATTACCTTCAATAATATAGATCTATAGTGATCTCTGTTCTCCAAAGATATTTATCTTTCTCAACTCAAACAGAAAATATGAGATATTATAGCAAGCTCATTCAAAGCAAGCCTAAAATCATAGGGAACTCTCAGCCTCACTAAAATGAAGATGTGCTTTGCAAAATGTTTGCATTAAATAAGCAACTTCCATGACACTCTTCCCATTTATTTTTTTAAAATGGAAGAGACTGCTAAACACAACACTTTTAAACATTTACTTACTATTAGTTTACAACATTCAGTTCCACAAGTTTTGGTGCTCCAAATTTTCTCCCCTTCCCCCCCGCCATAGTAGCATCAAATCAGATATAGGTTCTACATATACCTTCATCTTAAACATTAGTCAAGTTGTACAGAAAAATTATAACCAATGGAATGAACAATGAGGAAGAAGAAACAAAACAAAATGAAAAAGAGAATGAGTACTTTGTTTCAATCTGCATTCAGACTCCATAATTCTCTCTCTGGATGTGGATAACCTTTTCCATCGTGAGTCTTTGGAATTTTCTTATAACCTTCCATTGGCTGAGGGGAGCCCAGTCTATTAAAGTCAGTCATCACAGATATGATGTGTCTGTAATGGTGTACAATATTCTCCTGGTTCTGTTCCCCTCACTCAGCATCAGTTTATATAACTCTCTCCAAGGGAAGACTTTATGACCAAACAAGAACTACAGAGCATTGGAAAATGTGAAATGGATAATTTTGATTACATTAAATTTAAAAGTTTCTGTACAAAGCCGGTGTAACCAAGATTAAGAGGGAAGTGGTAAACTGGGAAATAATTTTTACAACCAGTATCTCTGATAAAGGCCTCATTTCTAAAATATACAGAGAACTGAGTCAAATCTATAAGAATACAAGTCAATCCCCAATTGATAAATGGTCAAAGGATATGAATAGGCAGTTTTCAGAGGAAGAAATTAAAGACATCTATAAGCATATGAAAAAATGCTCTAAATCACTATTGATTAGAGAAATGCAAATCAAAAAGACTCTGAGATATCACATCTCACTGGTCAGATTAGCTAAGATGACAAAACAGGAAAATGATAAATGCTGAAGTGGATGCGGAAAAATTGGAACACTAATACATTGCTGGTGAAGTTGTGAATTGATTCAACCATTCTGGAGAGCAATCTAGAACTATGCCCAAAGGGCTATAAATAATTGCATACCCTTTAACCCAGAAATACCACTTCTAGGGTTGTATCCCAAATATCATAGAAGTGGGAAGAAGACCCATATGTACAAAAATATTTACAGCAGCTCTTTTTGTGGTGGCAAAGAACTAGAAATTAAGGGGATGCCCATCAATTGGGGAATGGCTAAGCAAGTTGTGGTATATGAATGTAATGGAATACTATTGTGCTATGTGAAATGAGGAGCAGACGGACTTCATATTTACCTGGAGAGGCTTATACGAACTGACGCTGAATGAGAAGAACAGAACCAGGAGAAATTTGTACACAATTACAGACACAACATATGCGTGATGACCAACTTTGATAGACTGGACTCTTCTCAGCAATACAGGGTTTTAAGATAACTCCAAAAGACTCACGATGGGGAGAGAGAGATGTCTACATTCAGAGAAAGAACTAGAAAGAACCGAATTTCAATGCAGATTGAAGCAAACTACCTGCTCTCATTCTTTTTTCTTGTTTGGTTGTATTTCCTCTTTCCCATTGTTCAGTCCATCTGTTACAATCCTTCTTTATAACCTGAGTAATGTTGAATATGAAAGTATTTGCAGATCCTACACTTGATTGCATGCTGTAATGGGGGTTGAGAGGGAGAAGAGAGATGGGGAGAAAATTTGTAATTCAAGGGATTGTGGAACTGAATTCTATAAACTAAAAGTAAACAAACAAATTAATAAAGACAAAAAACACAATATATAACTCTCTCCAGGTTATTATGAAGTCAATCTGCTCATTTCTTCTTTTTTTTTTCCTTTTTGGAGAGGGAAAGGCAGGGCAATTGGGGTTAAGTGACTTGCCCAAGCTTACATGGCTAGTAAAGTGTTAAGTGTCTGAGGCCAGATTTGAACTCAGGTCCTCCTGACTCCAGAGCCAGTGCTCTATTCACTGTGCCACCTAGCTGCCCCATGCTCCTCATTTCATATAGCACAATTCTGAAGTGTGTAAAGCCAAGCATGAGCAGATTCCCAGAGGACTGCTGCTGTGAACAACCTTCATTCACAGAAAATCAAAATACAGCATTCACCATGTCACAATTCAAAAACTTAACACTAAAATGGCTACATAGTTTTCATCAAAGTAGTCACATAGTTTTAAACAAAGTACATTCGCTTAGTAATTCAATCATTTAGTAAGTCCTCAATTCAATCACAAAGTACAAACTTTAAAGTTCTCTTTTAAACAAGGTGCATTCATTTAGTCAATCACAAAGTCCACCCCTAGGTCACACTGTCTTCATCTCTTCTATCAAAAAGTCTTCCTTCTTAAACAAAGTACATTCATGTAATCAATCACAAAGCACAAAGGCCATCTACCCCTAGGTCACAACTACTTTACAATATCATCAGTCAGCATTAAGTACCCAAGGAAAGATCTTTTCATCTTGACCCAAGACAGATTGTCAGCTTCCATGGTTGCCCTTCCCACAATTTCTGCTCCTGGGAAGACAAAGCTTAACAAAGCCACAATAACATCCATTCACATTGCCAGTATCCTCATCAATTGACTTTCTGCCTATAAAATCAACCTAGACCCAACAACAAGGTCTTAGGCCTCTATCAACAAATGAATATGACAAAGTGACATTAAAACAGATAGACAAAGTACCAGCACCACAATCAGGCCTCCTCAGTTCTCAGCAGCTCTGGGTAGCCATCAGAAGTCCCGGGCAGCTCCAGCTGGTAGTTATCTCTCTCTCTCTCTCAGCATTCTCATTCCTGGCAGTTCTGTCTCTCTCTCTCTCTCTCTCTCTCTCTCTCTCTCTCTCTCTTTTTCCCTCCCTCTCTTCTCTCTCTTTCTTTCTCTCTCTCTTTCTCTCTGCCTCTACAATGCTGCTCCCAGAAGTTCTCACCTCTCTCAGCTTGGGTTTTTCCCTATACACAGCACCAGCTCCTCCCTGTTCAGCCCCCTCCCATCATGTCAAGAAGTCCATCCCACTCTGGGATTCACAAGCTCAGGATTAGCTTGCCAATACAAGGGTATCTTCAAATTCTATTACCATTACAGAAAGCAATTTGGAACTATGCCCAAAAGGTTATAAAAATGTGCATACCCTTTGACCCAGCAATATTATTTCTAGGGCTGTATCGCAAAGAGATCATACAAATGGGAAAAAGGACTCACATGTACAAAAATATTTATAGCAGCTCTTTTTGTGGTAGCCAAGAACTGGAAATCAAGAGGATGCCCATCAATTGAGGAATGACTAAACAAGTTGTGATATATGAATGTAATGGAATACTATTGTGCTATAATAAATGATGAACAGGTGAACTTCAGAGTAATCTGGAAAGACTTATACGAACTGTTACTGAGTGAAGGGAGCAGAGACACAACAACATTATACACATTAACAACCACAGTGTGCAAGGACTGATTTTGATAGACTCAGCCCTACTCAGCAATGCAAGGACCTAAAACAGTTCCAGAGAGTACATGATGAAGAATGCCAGTCACATCCAGAGAAAGAACTGTGGAGTCAAAATGCAGAAAGAAGCAGGCTATTTCCATTTTTTTTCTTTCTCAGGGTTTTTCCCATTTGTTATAATTCTTCTATGCAACATGACTAATGTGAATATGTGCTTAATAAGAATGTGTGTGTGGAACCCATATCAGATTGCAAGCTGTCTTAGGAAGGGAGGGAGAGAAAATTTAAAACTTACTGAAGTTATTATAGAAAACTAAAAATAAATAACTTAATAAAAATATATTTAAAATATGCCCTTAGTAACATTCACTCAATTATGTAGTTTCATTTAACTTTTAAAAGAGAATTTACTTGTCGAGGGATTTTTTTTTTGGCTGTTTTGAAGAAGTATATTATTTCAAAATTTAAAAATAGAAACAAGCAAGAGAAAATGTTTTGCCAAAGAGGTTCATTGACATAGGAGAAAAATTATTTACAGGCATGTTAAAACATACATTTTAAAGCATTTAATTATGTTTTTTGTTCCTTAAGCCACTTTTAAACTTTACATTCAACAAAAGTAATATTTAGATCTGTTATAAGGACAGTTAAGTTGATTAAGGGATAGGCCAGAACCTAGATAGGAAACAAAAATGAAAAAGATAGCCCCTTTTTTTTTAAAGAGAAGCAATGAACAAAGGCCATCCCATAGGCCATGCATCAAGGCCATTTATTTTCACTTTTTTTCCCACTAACTAGAAACAATGCTTATTGTGCCTACTTAGAGATGATGCAAAAGGTAGGCAAAAGGGCGGGTAAAAAGATAAGCCAGAGATCCTAATACAAAGAGGAAAATTTCATTGAAATCATGGAGCCATGGAGCATGGGACATAAAAGTAAGATGTCTGCTACAGACATTCAGGCAATAGGAAAGAGCATTCCCTCTGGAGACAAAGGGACTATGTTCAAATATTGCCTCTAGTATTTACTGCCTCTTGTAACTCTGGGAAATTCACTGAAACTCCCTGGCCCTCAGTTTCCTCATCTGTAAAATGAAATAGACTAGATTGCCTCTGGGGTCTCTTCCAGCTCTAGTTCTATTATCTTATGATTAACTAAAATATAATTGCTCCATTTTTGGAACTGACTGCATGGAAGCAGTTAAACTGCTAATACGTTCAGATATGATTTTTATTTCAACATTATTCTACCTCATCTACAACACTAGCCTTATGTTTATGTATTCTAAAATTGCAAAAATGTGTTTGGTTGTTGTGCCAACATTAAACTTGCAGATCAAACAGTAAGAAGATTTGAGAGGAAAGGAACAGTGTTACCAATTACTTAGAAGACCAGTCACCCTCTCCTAGATATTCTCCAGCTTGTCAGTAAACTTCAAAAAAATGTTGAACCCAGTATTTAAACACAATACTTCAGGTATGTCCTAACCAGGACAGAGTGCAAAGGGACTACTAACTTCCCAGTCCTAGATATTATGTGAGAGAAGAATGGTTGTGAGATTGGTCTGGAATGATTTTAGAGTCAACTTATGGAGGGCAATAAGGACAGCTAAAGTAGCAATGTACCCTTAGGGGATGATAAGAAGCAGCATGTGAAAGGCAAGTCAAACCACCTTCAGAAATCTATACTCAGACTCTGATGTAAAAGTCCAAGACTCTTAGATTCAGGGATATCTACTGGAAGTCACAGAGAGAAAACACACACATACACATACAGTTCATACTTTCAAGAAGCTCTAATGGGGGATATAACATGAAAACAACTATGTGCATAAAAAATCATATCCAGTATATATGGGAGATAATCTCAGCAGGAAGGCAATGAGTGGGTACTTGGAAAGACCCCTGGTAGAAGGTGAAATTTACTTGAGTCTTAAAGGAATCAAGGGAAGCCATGAAGTAGAAGTAAGGAAACAAAACATTTCAGGCTTATGGGAAAGTCAGTGGAAAAAGTGTGGAGTCAGGAAATAAGAGTGTCATGTGCAAGAAAGAGCAAAAAGGCCATTAAAGCTGAGACAGACAGGCAGAGAGAGAGAGAGAGAGAGAGAGAGAGAAAGACAGACAGACAGACAGAGAGCATCAGTATGATCCACAAACTGTAAAAAAAAAGCTTCTCAAGCTCTACTGGTGCTTTTGGGCACAAATTAGGTAGGGATTACTGATGTTACACAGGCCTATTTTTCATCATTTTTTGGGTAAGATAAGTTAGCCAATCATTCCCAGGAGCTATGCACCAAGAAATTGAGGAAGGGGGAAAATAATCAGTGCCCATTCTAATTTGAAGGTAGAGAAGAAAGAAAAGAAAAAATGCACACTAAAGAATGGATAAATAGAACTTGAAATATTTTCAGAAAGTCAAGATAAGCCTAAGACATATAGCTGATGCATTTTCCAGTGCTGAATCAAAATGCTTTTCCCCCTTTCCTTTTTTTTGAATTGCTTCCTTTCACATATAATCATATGTGTAAAAGGTCTTAGCTTCTACTTCTTTCCTTCTTTTATAAGTCAAAGGTAGGCAATAAAGCTCATAGAGAAACAATGATAGCATTTTTTTTTCTCTAGACTTGTTATTTCATTGATACAGTGAACTCTCCAGTGAAGAAACTACTTCTACAATGGAGAGTAGCAATAACTAAGTGACTTAAAGACAGAATGTTACCTGGGGCAATGAAAGGTTAAATGACTTGCCCAGGGTCACACAGTCAGTAGGAGTCAGACACCTGACACACTTACTAAACTGTGTGACCTTGAGTAAATCACTTAATCCCAATTGCCTTGCCTTCTTCTCTCCAAAAAAAAAAAAGCATGACCTGAGTTTTAATCATTCCTCTGATAATTAATATAGCTGCATGTCTTTGCCAAAAATCACAAGAATTCTTTGAAACTTAGTTGTATTATTGGTAAAACGGAAATTATGACACCTGTGTTACCCATTTCACAGAGTTGTTGTGTCAATAGAAATAACGTATACAAGTGTCTTGCAAACTTAAAATCCAATACAACTGTTAACCACACTGACTTCTTCAAATTGAACATTTTGTTCATCTTTCTTTCTTAACGAGGACCAATGACATTAGGAAAGTCATGTCTTAAATTGCAAATGAACTGGATTTAGGTGAGGCAGGGTTGTACAAAGTCACCAGCCTCACTCTCTTCCAGAGCCATCTGGTTAGAATGACAAGACATATATCAGGACAACTGGATGCAGGGCAAGACCTTGGCCTTTTTAAGCTAAGGTCTTTCCCAGGAGTCATTTTTTTCAAAGGGTATACTCAGAGAGCAGTTAAGGCAAGATATATGGCAAAAGAAGGCCTCTTTGGGGGGCAGCTAGGTGGCACAGTGAATAGAGCACTGGCCCTGGAGTCAGGAGAACCTGAGTTCAAATCCAGCCTCAGACACTTAACACTTACTAGCTGTGTGACCTTGGGCAAGTCACTTAACCTCAATTGTCCTGCCTTCCTCCTTCCAAAAAGACCGAAAAAAAAAAGGCCTCTATTACCTCCTCAAAAAAGGTTAATTTGAGAGGTGAAGACACTCGGGGTTTCCAGCCAGAACAGAAATAATTGCCATTTACATTCACTCTGAGCCATTAGAACCCAAACAATGACCAATAGAGGGTTGGGACTTAATATTGTCCAACCAGTGAGAGCCAGAGTGATTTGGGTTTAAGGCATAATCAAATAATTCCATTCTTACCTAGCCTTAATCACTGAAACTGAACTACCTTAAAAACACACATACAACACAGCTTGTAGGCAAATGACAGACAGAAAATGATTGACTAGACAAAGTATAAAAGAACAACAGTCAGGCATAATAGTAGATTCTGATTTAACAGAATCACAAAAAGGAAACAACACCTGAAGTCATCTCATTCAACACACACTTAAACAATAATTCCCTCTTCAACATGTGACATGAGAATGCATCCAACATTTTTTCTTTAATACCACCAGAAAGGAAGAATCTACTATCTTCTGAAGCAGTATTTTCTCATTTTGGAGGTTATAATATTTTTCCCTTACATTAATCTGAAATTCCCTTTTTTGCAATTATAATTAGTTTTGTAATCTAGGGTCAAGCAAAACAGATGTAAGCCTTCTCCACCATGACAGTTCTTCAAATTTTTAAAATCAACTATCATGAATTCCCCTTAACCCCATCAAATTTTCTCTTTTCCAGGCCAAACATTCCAAACGTCTTCAATTTATGATCTAGAGGGTATGATCTAGAGCAGAGGTTCCCAAAGTAGGCAATACTGCTCCCTGGGTGGGATTTGGAACATTGGGGTGGGCTGTAATATCTTCAGGTCCATTTGGGGGAATCGGTGCGAAATAAAAATAAGCTGGCACAGTGGAAGCATGAGGAAAGAAGAGAAGAAAATTTTGAAAAGTCATCTGTACATGTTTCATCTGTTAGGTAACAGAGGTAAAGTGATGGTGATTACATTATTTTCCAAATAAACACACAAAATGAAAGTTATAACTGAATGTGGTCAAGTCCACCAACAGGACTTAACATGCAAGTGTTGGCAGGTGAATGTGTCATGCCTTGTCAGGAAGACCAGCATGAATCAGCAGGGCTGTGTGTGTTTACACTTGTTTACAATATGATACTATACAGTTACACAATTCAGTACTGTGTCATCAAAATTTCAATGTGGGAAAAAAACCCACAAATTTAAAATAAATTATTAAATTTAAGATGTGCCAGTTTTCAAAACATATTTCATAGAATTTTTTGAAATGACAGAAATTTCATAAAAGTCATTAAAGGGTTAAAGAAAGTAGATTTCCAGTGGGATGCTAAGTAATTTTTTTTAAAGGGGGCAACAGGCCAAATAAGTTGGGGAACCTCTGATACAGATCAGTTCACTGTGATCACTTGATGCCCTACAGTCTATCATTGTCCTTAAACTACAGAGCCCATAGTTGAACACAATACTGACACTGTAACTCTTAATAAAACCAAAAATCCCATTAGTTTTTTTAATGTCTCACATCACAAAGTTGACTCATATTGTGTTTCATTTGAACAATCAAGCCATGTAGTATTATTATCAAGTAAGTCAATATGGTATAATATATCACAGGATTTTTTTTTAAGTGGGAGAAAGTAATCTAATTTTGTTGAGAAGAATAGGGAAGAACAACGAAAGCAACAAAATCAATTATAGGAAAGAAAATGGCTTTTCTAACTAACCAGATTTATTAAATTTTTAAACCAGTTGTGGAAAAAGTCACAAAATTTCCCTCCTAGAGATCATTGAGAACAAGTATATCATTCTTTGTCTTGTGAAGGTTAGGAAAGTCCTACTCTAAGTTACAAGAGCAGATCAATTAAAATTTCAGTACTCCCTTTATTCTGTTTAGTAGATAATTCTTAAAAATATTAAAACCAGGGTCTGATGTATTAAATTCAATTATTGGAAGAGCTCTATTAGGGCTTGAAGTTATAGCAGCTAAATAAGAATCCTGCCAGCATCATAAATAATGCTACTGTGAAAATAAAAACTTAAATATTGTAAGGCTTATTTTCCCCTTTGCCAAGATGGGAATCCTCCCACATAGTCACACAAAATGAGAATTTGACACCATAGTCTCCTTGTAAAATCAGCAACTGCCAAATAATGATGCTACCCTTGCATAAGGTAGGAATTAAGAGTTTTCCTAAGAAACTTTCAACTCCAGGCTGCCATCAACAAACTACTTTTATGAAAATGCTCATACCTGGTTTCTTGATAAGATTAATTTTAATTTCTAAGGGTTAGTGTTTGAATCTAATCAAGAACAGCTAAAGTCCTCTGTAAAATAAAGAGGCTAAGCCAGATGATTACTAAGGTCTCCTGCCTGCAACAGTCTATAGACAAAAAGATAAAAATAAATCTTTAAGAGGTTTGAAAAGGTTAAGATGCAAGACTTTAAAAACATCACACACACACACACACACACACACACACATACACCCTTGATTTTACAAATCAAGTTTAGGCATTTTATTAAGACCTTACAAAGACAACATCTGGAGTAAAAGAACTGAATTACAGCAAAAGTGCTGGTTCTGCAATCAAACAACCTAGGCCCAAACCTCAGCACAGCCACCTGCTGCTTGTGTGATCCTGAAAAATTGATTTAATTTCTCCAGCCATCAATTTCCTCAACTGTAAATGAGAGGGTTGGACTCAATGGCCTCTCAAGTCCCTTCCTACTCTAAGTCTATGACCCTTTGAAAATTGTCCAAGGCACTACGTGACTCTCTGAGGATCAGTTTTGTCATTTAAAAAAATGAAAATATTAATAATATCCAGCATTTACATAGTACACAGTAAAGTTACTTTGCAAATATCTCATTTTATCATCCCAACAATTGTAGGCATTAGGTGCTATTGTAATTTTCATTTTACACATGAGGAAACTAAGGCTCAAAGGAGTTGCATGACTTGTTCAGGTCAATGCAGCTTGTAAGTGTCGGTGACCACATCTGAACTCAGATCTTCCTGCCTCTAGTCCCAGCACTCTACCCACTGCACCCCCTAGTAGGGCATTCTTCCTACTCAACAGAGCTATGAGAGGTAAGGCAATGTATAGAAAGCTGTCTACAAAATTTAAAGCAGTGTGTAAATGCAGGCTGTACTACATGTGGTGCTATTGGCGATTCCTACATCGGTATTCCTTTTTATGTGGCAATATGTTAGGTTTGTTTTAGTGAAGTGTTTAGGTTTTTGGAAAAGGTGTCATTTTTTCATTTAGTAGTCTAGAGCTCCCTTCTACTTAAATCACCTAAATTTAAAGATAAGCGATGTTTAACTTTCATATTCCCTTTCCTGGCTCCAATTGCATATCTCCAACTGCTTACTGCACATTTGTGCCTGAGTGTCTCATAGGTATCTCAGATTCAACATGCTTTGAATCAAATGCATTATTGTTCTCTCTGAACCCACCCCACCGTACCTCCTAACTTCCCTCATCTGGTTGAGGGTCCTACAACCTTTACAATCACTCAGGTTTTCAATCTAGGAGCCATCTTCGACTCTTTTATCTCACTTTCCTCTCTCTCCCAATAGTCAATCAGTTGCCAAGTTTTGTCTATTTTACTTCTCAAGACCACATGCCTCTACTTGACCCTGCCATACTACAAGGACCCTAGTTCAGGCCCTTATAACTTCTAACCATCACTACTGTAATTGTCTCTTCATTGGTCTATTCACATTCAAATTTTTCTCCTTGCCAAACTTTCCTCAAAATAGCAACAAAATTGATCTGCCTAAAGGTCTGATTTAATTGTATTCCTTAACTTCCAAAGAAGCTTCAGTAGTTCATGAGACTGATTTTAAGATTATAATATCAACTTCTTTCTTTGATAGTTAAGATCCTTACAGGATTTTGTTGTTCAGTTGTTTTCCAATCATGTCCAACTCTTTGTGACCTCTTTTTGGGTATTACTGGCAAAGATGCTGGAATGATTTGCCATTTCCTTCTCCAGATCAATTTACAGAAGAGGAAGTTGAGGCAAATAGGGTTAAGTGACTTGCCCAGGACCACATAGCTTATAAGTGTGTGACACCAGATTTGAATCCAGATCTTCCCAACTCTAGGACCAGCATTCTATTCACTATGCTACCTACCTGCCTGCAGTCTGTCTTCTCAGGTTAATTATACTTTACTCTTCCTCAAGCCCCCTATGCTCCAGCCAGAGGCCTATTTGTTGTTTCCCATATATTAGATTCCATCTTCCATCTCTATACGTTTACAATGTCTGGACATCATGCCTGGAACGTTCTCCTTTTTTTACCTGACATAATTACTGGATGTGAAGCATTTGTTGAACAAATATTTGATGGGTCAATTAACTTGTAATAGAAGAACATGTTAGTGTATTATAATGCATGGTTTTGCTTTGCTTTGTTATGAAATGTGCTATGACAGCATAGATCAGACCTTTTTTGATTCATTATCACATCATGGAGGCAACCCTGGATTCTCAAAGGCTATTCCAGTCATGTATTTCCCTGACTGGAAAGAGTTTGCTTATAGGAATAGTGATGATACTCATAGGAGAACTTAAGCTCACCTAAGCTCAGTGAGCCTTATCATCTTGTTGGCTGAAAGAGTATGTGCCTCAAGTCATGTGCAGCAATTTACAGAGTATATGCACTTAGGTTTAAAGCATGCTTGGTATATTTCTATTAAGAATACTTCTTGCTGGCTGTACTAGCACAGACGCTACCAATACTGGAGTCAGAGCAAGCCCAGGTGAACTGACTCACTCACTTCCAGGGTGATTCCCAAACATCTCACCACAGGATGGGGTCTGTTGAAGCTGGCTAAGTGCGGGGCCCACAGCAGTGGCAGCAGCCACTCCTGGGGCTATTAGCCCACAGTCTGGATGTTTGAAAATTATATACCTGAACTTCCGGGAGCCAAGATGGCAGAGTAAACTGTAGCCACTCTAATCTCCCTCTCTGACCCTAAAAAACCCATAGAATATTGTGCCAGTGTAAAATCCTCAAACAGTGGAACCAGCTGGAGACTTGGGAGTCTGAGAAGAAGGGAGTGGCTGGGGCTGTGCTAAGGCTAAAGTGCAGGATGGGAGGTATCCCAACAAGCCCTATCTCAGCTCACCAGCAGGAGATCCTAAACCGCAAGCATTAACACCAGAACCCCAGGTGTGCCTTTTCACAATCAGGGGAATCTATGGCCCAGGCCACTAGCAACTGAGCCTTTGGCTCATGGGCACGGAGGCAGAATCCTGATGTGACGAGTCTACCCCTCTCTACACTTCAGACTGTAAGCTTCACTGTAATGCCAGGGAAAAACCAAAAGTCCTAGCCTTGGCCTCAGTCTAGGCACTCAGAAGTCACAGCACACAAAGCCAATAACCATGCCCATAACTCCCAGCATAAGAAATGTGGCTCAGAGCCCTCTGTACCCAAGAAGCAGAGATCCATTTTAAAAGCCAGGAAATAGGTAATCACAATGCACAAAGAGCAAATTGTAAAAACAAAGACCTTAGAATACTATTATGGTGAGCAGGAAGATCCAAATTCAGAAAAGGATAGCATTGACCCTATACTCACATTTGAAACCTCAAACAGGAAAATGAACTGATCTCAAGTCCAAAAAGCATTCTTGGAAGAGCTCAAGAAGGATTTTAAAAGCCAAATTAGAGAGATAGAAGATAAACTGATGAATTATTTTTAAAATATAATTGGCAAAATGGAAAAAAATCACTTAAAAAAATTAAATTTGTCAGATGGGAAAGGAGGTTCAAAATCTAACTGGAGAAAATAACTTCTTAAAAGTAAAAACTGAACAAATGGTAAAGGAGATTCAAAAACTAACTGAAGAAAACAATCCTCTAAAAATTAGAATCAGACAAATTGAAGCTAATGACTCTATGAGGCAATAAGAATCAGTCAAAAAAAATCTAAGGAATGAAAAAAATGGAAGAAAATGTAAACTATCTTACTGGAAAAACAACTAACCTGGAAAACAGATCCAGGAGAGATAATCTAAGAATTATTGGTCTACTGGAAAGTCATGATGAAAAAAAAAGACTGAATAACATCTCCTAAGAAATCATGAAGGAAAACGACCCTGAGGTCTAATAACCAGAGGGTAAATAGCTGTTGAAAAACTCCACAGAATACCTCTCAAAAGAGAAATTCCAAGAAATATTGTAGCCAAATTCCAGAAGTATTAGGCCAAGGAGAAAATACTGCAAGCAGTCAGAAAGAAACAATTCAAATATTGCAGAACTATGGTCAGGATCACACAGGACCAAGCAGTTTCTACATTAAAAGACTGAAGGGATTTGAATATGATATATTGTAAGGTAAAAGAGCTTGGACAACAACTGTGGATCAACTATCCAGCAAGATTGATCAATAAGATGGTCATTAAATGAAATAAGGTACTTCCAGACCTTCCTGATGAAAAGGCCAGAGCTTAATGTAAAACTTGATGTCTAAATATAAGACTGAAGAGAGACAGAAATAGGCAAACAGGGAAAACACACATGCGCGTGTGCGCGCGCGCACACACACACAAATGCACAACGTTATTCAATAAGAGCAAATTGTTTTACATCTGTATATGAGAGGATGATACCTGTCAATATTGAGAACTATAATTATCATGACATTTAAAATGCTGATATATAGATAGAGGGTAGTCATAAATTAAGTAATATTGATGATAAAAAAAAACTTATTAAGGTGTGCAAAGGGATTGTAATATGAGAATGGAGGGAGCAGAAAAGGGTAAATAATGCCACATAAAGAAGCAAAAAACATATAGTAGTGGTGAAGAAGGGAGGGAGATGAACATTTTAAGAGCTTTACTCTCATTGGTTCTGATTCAAGGAGGGAATAACATTCTCAGTTAAGTACAGGAATTTAACATTAAGAAACACAAAAACTTATTATAATAGAGGGAAAGAAGGAAGAGAGAGAAATATTGTTTGAGATTTACTCTCATCAGATTTGGTTCAAGGACAGAATAACATACTTGGTTGAATATAAAAATCTGCCCTACAGGCAGAAGGAATGGAAATGGGAAAGAAAAAGTGAGAAGGAGAGAAGAGAAGGAAGAAGTACTAAAGGGAAAGGGTAAGAAAAGGGAGGGGGGCTGATAGGGAGGGAATATTGAGGGAGGTAGTGGTCAAAAGAAAAACTTAAGGAGGGTAAAGGGAGAAGGTTTTTTTTGTGTATGTGTCATGTACCACTGAGAAGAATATATATTCCTTTTTATCCCCATTCACTTTTCTCCAGAGGTCTATCATATCTACTTTCTTTAAAGTTTTATTCACCAAATTACAAGTATCAAAAATGAAAAGTGTGAATTTACCTCCAATGAAGAGGAAATTAAAACAACAATTAGGAATTATTTTGCCCAATTGTATGCCCATAAATTTGACAATCTTAGTGAAATGGATGAATATTTACAAAAATGCAAATTGCCCAGATTACCTGAAGAGGAAATAAAATACCTAAATAACGCTATCTCAGAAAAAGAAATTGAAGAAGTCATCAATGAACTCTCTAGGAAAAAATCTCCAGGGCCAGATGGATTTACAAGTGAATTTTATCAAACATTTAAAGAACAATTAAATTCAATACTTTATAGACTATTTGGGAAAATTTGAGAAGAAGGAGTCTCACCAAACTTTTTTTATGATAGAAATATGGCACCAATACCTAATTCAAGAAAAGCCAAAACAGATAATTTTAAATAAATTTTAAACAATTTTAAATAAAATATTAGCAAAAAATATTACAGTAAGTTATCATGAGAATAATATACTTTGATCAGATAAGATTTATTCCAGGAATGCAGGGCTGGTTCCATTTTAGGAAAACTATCAGTATCATCAATTATATCAACAACAAAACACTTGAAACAGTAGAAACCATATGATTATCTTAATAAATGTAGAAAAAGCTTTTTCACAAAATACAACACCCATTTTTTTAAAAAACACTAGAAAGCATAGGAATAAATGGAGTCTTCTTTAAAATAATAAGTAGCATCAATCTAAAACCATCAGAAAGTATTATATGTACTGAGGATAAGCTAGGAACATTTCCAATAAGATTGGGGGTGAAAAAGGATGTCCACTTTCACCCATGTTATTCAATTTGGTACTGGAAATGTTACCTGTAGGCAATAAGAGAAGGAAAAGAAACAGAAGGAATCAGA
>CM053580.1:462559224-462666197 GCA_028627135.1 Pseudochirops cupreus
GACCAACATCTTATACCACACACCAAAATAAAGTCTAAATGGACTCATGCTCTAGATATAAAGGCTGATACTTAAAGCAATCTGGGAGAGCAAGAAGGCATTTATCTGTCAGATTTCTGGAGGAGGAAAGAATTTATGACCAAACAAGAGATAGAGAACATTATATGAAATGCAAAATGTATAAGTTTGATTACATTAAATTGAAAAGTTTTTGTACAAAGTCAATGTAACCAAGATTAGGAGGGAAGCAGAAAACTGGAAAAGAATTTTTACAACCAGTGTCTCTGAAAAAGGCCTCATTTCTAAAATATACAGAGAACTGAGTCAAATATATAAGAATACAAGTCATTCCCCAATTGATAAATGGTCAAAGGATATAAACAGGCAGTTTTTAGAGGAAGAAATTAAGGATATCCATAATCATATGAAACAATGCTCTAAATCACTACTGATTAGAGAAATGCAAATCAAAATAACTCTTAGGTACTCACCTGTCAGATTGACTACCATGATAAAACAGGAAAATCACAAATGCTGGAGAGGATGTGGGAAAACTTGAACACTAATGCATTGTTGGTGGAGTTGAGAACTGATCCAACTATTCTGGAGAGAAATTTGGAAGCATGTCGAATGGGCTATAAAAATGTGCATACCCTTTCATACAGTAATACCACTTCTAGGGCCTTATCGCAAAGAGATCATACAAGGGAAAGGAAGACCCATATGTACAAAAAATATATATAGCAGCTCCACTTGTGGTGGCAAAGAACTGGAAAACAAGGAAATGCCTATCAATTCTGGAATGGCTAACCAAGTTGTAGTATATGAATGTAATGGAATACTATTTTGCTATAAGAAATGAGAAGCAAACAGACTTCATAATAAACACATGCTGAGTGAGAGGAGCAGAACCAGGTGAACATTGTACACAATTACAGACAAATCTCATCTGTGATGACTGACTTTGATAAACTGGGCTCATCTCAACAATGCAAAGGTATAAGACGACTCCAAAGTCCTCATGATGGAAAAGGCTATCCACATCCAGAAGATTTATGGAGCCTGAATGCAGACTGAAGCAAACTACTTGCTACCACTCTTTTGTGTTTTGTTTTGTTCCTTCTTTCTCACTGTTCATTCCATTAGTTATAATCTTTCTTTACAACTTGACTAATGATTAATGTGAAGGTATTTGTACAACCTATATTGGATTGCATGCCACTATAGGGAGGCAGTGGGGAGAAGAGGGAGAGGGAGAAAATTTGGAACTCAAAAAAGTTTGTGGAACTGAATGTTGTAAACTAAAGGTAAATAAATTAATTTTAAAAAATACTTCTTGCCTTATTTATCAGCTTTAATACAGAATGGCATAGAAATATTACTTTTAGAATGTAAAAACAATGTTCTTTATTCTTTTGATAAAAAAATTGAGGCCTGAGCCATATTTTTGTCTCAGGTGTTACTCATTACCCTTTGCACCATATAAAGAAGATGAAATGAGAATGAAAAATAATCTCATGCTTCATCATTCCACTGTATTATGTTCTATTTATGTAGATATTAAACTCAATCTGAAGGAAAACTCCAGATAAGAACTAAACTAAATAGTTACAAAAGGAAATTTTTGCCCACCAGGTTTTTAAACCAAAAACTTAAATTTTCCTTTAAAGTCATAGAGTTTACAATAGTAACACTGATTTGCTCTACATTTGATGTGCTGTTAGGTAATAATGTACACTCGAGGGATATGTTAAATAATGATTTAGTATGTGAAAATATGTTGGGAAGTTCTCTATCATTTCAGACTATTACATTCCCTGTCCTTAAATAATGAATAAGATTCTCCTTGCTACTAACACTTTGGAGTAATTAGATCAATTAAATGTGAATTAAGATATTTCCTTTCATTTCACCTTCAATGTAAAAAAGGAATTTATATGACAATTTAGTTTACTACTCATATTCAGCTTGTTGATGATCATAAAAATCAACTGAAAACAATCTTTATTGTTAGATAAATTCTTTTCACTTGATAACTAATGTCTTAGTATGAAAATTAGAGAGGGAAGAAAGGTTCAGTGTGGAGAGAGTTGGGTTCAAATCTCACATAACCTACTTATAACCTGTTTGACTGCGGGTCATATAACCTATCAGAATCACAAGAACATTTGGGAATAATACTTAGATTATTTACGTCACAATGTTGCTATGAGGAATTGTGTTTAGCAAAATTTAAATTGCCACATAAATGTAAGTAATTACTGTGAAGTGACAACTGTTAATACATTAAGAGTAAAATGAAAAATATAAGCTTGTATTTTATATACTTTATTTTTGTTGTTAAATATTTGGTTTTAAATATAAGAGAAAGTAGTGGAAAGCTCCAAAGCTTATTACAAAGTACATTTGACTTATATCCTAGAAGTACTTAATTTGTCCTACATTTATACATTTTCATCAAATTAAATTTATCAATATTTTATTCATTTTGTTCCGCAGAAGTCCCAAACCCACCGACTGAACTGCTAAACCCAAGTGTGCTATTTAGTAAGAAACTCGTCTGAGCCACAGTAAGATTCTGATGAACATTTACAAGTGTCTTCCAAAGAGAGATGCCTTTATTACATCATACTTTATCCTAGTAGTAGTGTTGATTCACCAGAGTAATGAATTTGCTCCATACTACTGTGAGATTTATTTTAGAGCACCCAAGTTAATCTAACTTTGAAGTGAAATAAAGATAACTAGCATCTTTTATAGCCATAAAGATAATTATTTCTAGTTCATAATTATGTTTCTGATTATAAAAGTGGTTAAAAGTGAATGATCTGAAATAAGGTGATGTCATGACCTGAGTTTACTCTTTTAGACTAATGAAACAAATACTGAATTCCCAAAAATGACTTGATAGCAGACCATATAATTCTTGTCACAGAATCTTGGAATTTCTGAGTTTAAGAGTACCACAGAGTTAAACTATTCCAAACCTCTGTTTTTTCCAGATAAGGAAAATTAAGTGAAGAAAGGTTATAAGGGACTTGAATAATATTATATGGCTGCCAGATAGCAAAGCCAGAGTTGCAACTGATGTCTTTTAAGTTCTACTTTATTTCCCTTTCTACTGCATCAAATCTATTTATTGTTCAGTTGTAGGAGCTCATTTTTAAAAATTGATTTTTCTGGAGGCAGGGAGAAGGCAATTGGGGTTAATTGACTTGCCCGAGGTCACACAGCTAGGTAAGTGTCAAGTGTTTCAGACTGGGTTTGAACTCAGGTCCTTCTGACTTCAGGGTCTATGCTCTATTCACTGGGACACCTGGTTGCCCCCAGGGGCCCATATTTAAAGAGGGGTCAGCTCCATTTTGAGACTATTAAGTAATTTGCAGTAGTTATATATGCACATATATGCAAATATGTATGCAGGTGTGTGTGTGTGTGTATACACACATATGTATATGCCTGTATTTGTATGTAGGGCATGCTGTGCTGCCCTTACCAGTAGAACACTTAAGGAATTTCTCTACCATAATAGATAATTATCACAATTCCCTGGAAATCCCCCTTCAGACTCATTCCTCTGGGATACCCCCAAACCTTTCAGTCTTAAAGAGTCACTTATTCAAATGTAAATACCCTGAAAGAGGTAGCTTAAGCATTTCTTGGGCATGCTAAAGACTTCTAGACAGATAGAGAATTAATGGACTTGAGATAAAGACTGAGATATACAGATAGACATACTTGGACTTGGCCAATGAGGGAATTTGTTTTGCTTGACTATACATAACTATTACAAGGTCTTAGTACTGTTTGTTTTTCAATCATGAGGAAAAGGGTGAAGAGAGGGAAAGTAGATTTTTGTTCCTTGAAAAAAAAGACTTTAAAATATGGAAATTAAAAAGAAGTCTTAATGAATTAACTCATTATCTGGTATGGAAGACAAGACCAAAAAAACTTTGATATCTGACATTTACCATAGAGTAGGAACTATCTTACATAGCCATACCAAGCTTTATAAAAATATCTGTGTGTACATGTGTAGAAATGCTAATAAAAAATGGCAAATCAAACATACTGAAAGAATACTCCTTTGTATATAGCTACATGTATAAATGTTGACTCTGCTTATAGAATATAAGTTCCTTGAGAGCAGGAACTGTTTTTTTTTAATGTATTCATATCCCTAGCATCAAGCAGAGTGCCAAGTCACATAGCACAGGTTAAATAAATACTTGATGATCGATTTCCTTTTCTCCATCAAGACATGGAAGGAAGTGATAGCCATGCATTTATTTTCATGGAATAATTTATAAAGAACTGCAAATATTGAGCCTAAAAACAGGAAACTTAGAGTAGACATAATCTTCTTCAAATATTTGAAGGACTATCACAAGGAAGCCTGAGTAGCCAGAGGCCAAAACTAAGAGCAATTGGTAGATGTGGAGCACGCTTCAAGTTGTCATTAAAAAAAGAACAATTTAAGCTATCAAAAAATGAAACTGATCAGTTAACTAAAGTAGAAACAATGAGAAAAGTGATTTGTCCAAGGCAGCAAGGACAGTAACAAGTATAGAATGAATTTTCCCTGTTAATGGAATTTTGTCTCTAAATAGGAAGATGGGGGAAAGAGAGGTGCAAGAATAAAACAAAATGTGTACATACCTATTACAGATGATATACGATAAATGTTACAACATCCTCCCTTGTTATACAAGGAAGCATTTTTCTTTTACTCAAAGCCTCCCAGAAAAAGTATAAATGACTTCTGCAAAGTATTTTAATTATAACTTATAGTGTTGTTACCCCTGAGGTAAGATGAATTTATCCCTCACCATAGTAGTTAGAGAAAGTGATAGAATAAGACTCTTGGGAGAAGGATGCTATTGCATGACATTCAACTGACTCCAGTAATGGCTGTCCCCAATTAGGGTCAACATATCCCACTGTCATCAGATTTCTGCCCTCACACTCTGTGGTGGAAATAGTAGCAGAGTGATGTAAAGATCTAGGCTGAAAGAATTCAAAGCTATGTAATAATTGTCTTTACATATTTCATGAGCTCTCCTATGAAAAAGGGATAGGTCTAATTCTAATCTCTTGAGTTTAGAGGGCAGATATGAGACTAATGAGTGAAAAGTGGAGAATGGAAGATTTTAATTCAACATTAGGCAAAACTTTCTGTCAAATTAGAGCTGCCCCAATATTGAATGTCCTGGTTCTGGAATAGTTACTTCTGAGATCCTAAAGCAGAGGTGGGGGTGATAACATCTTGTTTATTTTTTTGTTGTTTGTACTTCATTTTTTGAAGAGGACCAAGGGCATCATAAAGTGATAGGTGATGTCTTGACTTCTGTATAAACTGATTTTAAGTAGGGCCACATTCTCTCCTCCAGAGTCATTGAAGTCCAGTGGCAAGACAAACATCACAATAACTATTGATAGCTTAGGATTAATTAGAATTTTTCCTCTTCAGTGTCTGACAAAGCTGCAAGTGCTCCACAGTGCCGGCTTCAGCTGTCTTCAGTGGAACAAATTGCTCTCATCTGCTCATTCCATTGAAGAAGTCTTCACATGCTGGGGTAGACATCCCCTCTAACTCACCAATGTATCTGAGGCTGGTCAGTTACCCTCAACCTGATTTAAGCCTGTCTGCCAAGATAGTACTACCAGGGTGTGGCTCCTGTGAATGCTGCTTCATTTTGGACCTATGTAAGAGTAAGAGTTGTGTTATAGGTGGACAACAAAGGTGAATGAGCACCCCTGAAAAGGGCTTGGCAAGCCCTCAAACCAGAGGTGCCACCCCTCATTCTTGGTGTTGTTATTTACAGCATTTACAATTTGGGGAGGGATTAGTAGCATATGTCTATGATAGATCAATTGATTCAATAAATTATGTATAAGAAGATAATATTTGGTACATAAAATCATACGTATTTGTTTTGACTAAGAATGGGATTGCCATATGTAGATTCATGTTATTATATAAATCAGTTTCATATCTTCCATGTACCAAAACTCACTGTTATTCAGAGGAAAAATTAACTTTCTTACGGCTTTGAGGAAAAAAATGCATTTTGATTATTTCCGCAAGTGCTATCACTGCCTATATTAGACACTGAGACTACAAATATATTCCAAGAATTAAAAGAAAAGTAGCTGAGATAAATGTAAACCATTAGAGAACTATTCAATTTTAATTACACATGATTTTTCAAAATAATTATATTTTTATATTTATTCATTGAAAATTATTGAAGCACATTTACTTTCCATCCTTTCGAGAGCAACTTAAATTCCCAGGAGAGACTAGTAAGGCCTCCTGTAGAAGGCGGAATTTGACCTAAGTTTTATGGGAAGCCAGGAGGGAAAAGTAAAATGACAAGCATTGCAGGAATAGATGACAAGTTAGTGAAAAGGCATGGAATCAGGTGATGGAATGTTGTGTTGGAGGAACAGCAAGAAGGTCAGTGTCACAAGAGGAGCACATGGGGTAAAGTCCATGAATAAAGGCTAATAATATGTAAAGGTAGAAATGGGTCAAAAGATCAATATGTAGATGACTGAAATCATATCAATCTTGACTTTCTGATAATAAATGAAAATAGAAAACAAAAGCAATTTGCAGATAAATGGAAGTGTGACTGAAAAGTTTCTTTTACAGAGAAGTAAATTAATGGATTTCAGGATTTATTTATTATCTGGCATATAGATGGTGCAATGAATAGAGCTCTGGACCTGGAGTCAGAAAGACATGAATTCAAATCTAGCCTTGGCTATTGTGTTACCCTGGGCAAGTCACTTAACCTCTGATTGCCGCAATTTCTTCCTTTGTAAAATAGTGGTATTAATAACAATTACTTTCCAGGGTTGTTGTGAAGACAAAAATGAGACAGTATTTGTAAAGTGGTTTGCAAACCTTAAGGTGATATATAAAAGCTAGGTAGTTGTTATATGTCCAATGACACCAAGAAAAATAATTTAAAAAGGAAACCTGTATTCAAAGGGCGTATGATATGTATGAAGAAATATCACTATGCAAATAATTCCATCTTATTCACCAACTTCTTTTACAGAGGAAAAGGGAGTAGAGAAATTCTATAAAGAACTCAGTAAGAACTTTAAAATTAAATCAATCTATATGTCATCATAATGTACAGCTAGGTGGCACAGATGATAGAGCACTGGGCTTGGAATCAAGAAGACTCATCTTCATGAGTTCAAATCTGGCCTCAGATACCTACTAGTTGTGTGACCCTGGGCAAGTCACTTAGTGCTGTTTGACTCAGTTCCTCACCTGTAAAATTAACTGGAAAATAAAAAGGCAAACCACACCAATATCTTTGCTAAGAAAACCCCAGATAGGGTCATGAAGAGTTAGACACAACAGAAACAATTCAACAACAAAAATGTTAACAGGTTAATAAAGGACAGAAAAAAATGTTAAAAAAAAAAAACAAACAAAAACAAAACACAAAACACAGCTTGGGAGAAAGAAGCAAGAAAGAGCACAGATTGTTACAAACACCAAGAAGCTTCATGTTAAAATACATGAACTCTCTCATCCATAAGAGAGAAGACTGAATATTTTGGGTGTGGAATAATATCACAAAAAAAGAAATAGATTATATTTCAACAGACAAGAAGTGATTATTGATTAAGGAAGCATTAATGGACCAGCTGTCTATGTACAATCTAACCACCAAATTGTTAGAACAAAGTCAATACCAAAACTGACAAAAAGAGAAAAACAGAGAGTTGTCGTAATTGAGCAGACTGCAGCCTGACCAATTAAAATGAACTAGAGTTGTGTAAAAAATGAAAAATAAATAAAATAACAAACATTGGCACCAATGAACACCATTTTCTTACAAAAAGGTTCATGAATGTAAATCAGTCACAAAAATAAGGTAATCAAAAGACAGTAGAAAAATTTTGTGGGTTTTTTTCTGTTTGGTTGGTTGGTTTGGCTTTTTTTTTCAGCAAACAGTTGAGATCCTTGTTCAGCAGGGAGATCTGACAGCCAAAAGCAAAAGTAATGTAGAAAAGAAACTGATAAAATTTTATGGAATAGAATGGTGGAATGTTATTATTAGTGTGCTCTCCTAAAACAGGAATAAAGTGGGGAAAAGATTTAGAAGGAAGCTTGGTGAAAGGCCCAATTAAACCAATAATCTCCAAGAAATGTGAAGGTAATACTTAAAGTGGTGGTTCTGATTCTCAACCTTCCTAATGCCGCGACCCTTTAATATATTTCCTCATGTTGTGGTGACCCCCCCCCCAACCATAAAATTATTTTCGTTGCCACTGCATAACTGTAATTTTGTTACTGTTATGAATCATAATGGAAACATCTGATATGCTCGATGTATTTTCATTGCTACAAATTGAACATAATCCACAGGTTGAGAATCACTGACTTAAAGCAACAAAACAGAAAATTTGAGGAGGATAAAGAGCTTTAAGTCTTCAATAATAAACTTTTCATCATCCCTGATGTTGACATCTTTAGCAGATACCATAAAAGGTCAATGAATAGACTTCTGGATTGAATAAGAGTGATAGAGAAGGCCGAGTAGCATTTGGGAAACAACAATATTTTTTACTTCAAGTTTCTCCCTGAAACAAAAACTCATCTTTTTACGTGCCAACCTTCTGCTGATGCTGCATTTGCTGCAAGTCATGGACCAACACAGTTTTTGGAGAATCAAAGCCTTAGTCACCCAAAAGTGAAAAAGCACTTGGGGGAGGGGGAGAGGAAGAGGAGATGGCTGCAGAATATAAACAACAAAGAATCATGTAGGTGAAGTGGCATAAAGTTTATCAGAGGAATGTATCAAGGGGAAAGAAAGTGTGCCAGGAGTGCAGAGAAAATGACAGATAACCAAAGGAAAGGCAGTCTTAGTCTTCCACTGGTTTCTATTCAATGTCAGGCACTCCAAGGTAATTTTTCCCCAGTACATTGGATAACCCTCTGTGAAAGATTTCTGGGAGGATGTGGGTGAAAGTCACACAGGATAAAAAGGCATAGATGGATATTTGCATCAATGGAGGGTGTATTCACATTGAAAGCCTCACAGATTCATGGAAGGTTTGAAGTCGGGATGATAAGGTCTGTTAGAATGGTAGAGTGCAGGTGACAGATGCAAGAAATGAAGATTGCGATAGAGAATTTCAAAAGGAATAATAATAAAGGGTTTATTAAAAATATTATAATTAATGCTACCATTGTTATATATGTTGGGCTAATAAGACAAGAGGAGGACAGAGGACTAAAAGAACAAAAAAAGTACACCTGTTTTCACAATGATTCCATTAAAAACTCAAGTAACAGTTTAAGCTATTATTATCTGGTAGATTGAGAAGGACATTACAAGAGGGAAGAGGACTAAAGACATTTATTTCATTTCAATTTATTTCAAAAATTGTACCTAAACCTAATGCCTGCAATCAGTGAAGTTGCCTGTGCTATAATTGCTAAAGGTACAAATTAGAATAATCTAAATTGTAATCCAACCACCCCAGGGGTCCTCAAGTTCTCCCAGGCACACAGGCCATGGCTGCAGTTTCCATGGATTTTATTCATTTGTCCAAATATATGGCAGCACTAATTAGATCAAAAGGTATTTATAGAATTTCACAGCTCTTTATTCCTCTGGGAATGTCATTTCAGGCAACGTAGAAGGAAAAAATCCTGAGACGTCCCAACCTGCCTCCTTAGCACTAGGGTAGCATTTCTGTCCAATGGTATCTATCTATCAGTTACCATCACTTTCATGATTGGACTTAGAAATTTATCTTGAAAAGTTTTATACTGTTTCCACCCCACACTCAACATGCCCTGTGATGGGGATGATACTTGCAAAGATCAGCAGCTGATAAGTTTCCGTGGAATTATGAAACCTCATAGAACTAGGATCAAAGAAAGGCAGAAACTACTTGAGCTGAAACAACCTAGGAGAATTTTCAGAAATAATATACAGAGAGGAATTAAGAAGAGGTAGAAAGTGGTTGCCACATCAGTACAATGACCACATTCATTAGGACACCAGGGTCAAGTAGGAGATTTGGTTGAGGGATCAGGCTGAAAGTTTTGAAAGTTGGCTAACAGGGGTGGGTAGGTGACACAGTGAATAGACAACTGGCCCTGGAGTAGGAGGACATGAGTTCAAATACGGCCTCAGACATTTAACACTTACTAGCTGTGTGACCTTGGGCAAGTCACTTAACCCCAACTGCCCTGCCTTCCCCCTCCAAAAAGAAAAAAAAGAAAAAAAAGAAAAAAAGTTGCATAACAACAAGGGTACACATAATTTGCTGCACTTAATTTCCCATGTATTATCTAGATTTTACACCTCACTGAGTGAAGTCAATTCCTGCTTTCAAACTTCCTTTGAATTAGATACACATAGATAGTTGAGCAATACATTATTTTAGAAGGATATCTCTGAGGTTCATTCATTAAACCTGACATGAAAATAGTGCTTGAAACAGTATGTTGGCACTACGTGGTATTAGTCTGCCAAGGCTGGGGGGCCCAAACACTCACACATTCCAGCAGGCAATCCCAAGGTTAGTATACATTAACATCTTTTATTTTAAAAAATACAGTTTTATTATATCTTTACCCAATAAATTATTTCCAAAAATTGTAAATAATAACTAATAATAATAAACAAGCTAAAATATGATATTTTTCCTCTACTCTATAATGTCTCCTTTATCAACTCACTTATAATCAAATTTTTTTTCACAAGTTTGCCCCCACCTTTTGATATACAACCAGGCTAAGAGCTTTCTTAGCAACAGACATATCATGTACTGCAAAGATACTATATGTAGAAGTCCTTGGATTGCTTGTGTATCATCTATAAATGGCTTCTGCTTCCCTTGTATTCTAGGTTCTATGTTGTCATGCATTTATATCTTTCCCCACAGATAGCAGAGGCAGGAAGAAAGAAGGGGAAAAAAAAAAAACAACAACTTATATTAAGTATTGCCAGGAAGAACACAGAAGTCCTTGAGTCCTTTTCCCTAGAAGTAGATACTTCTGTTTTCTCTCTCCCAATAGCTTAAGCCAACAGGAACTGCTAGCTTTTAAATCTATGCATCCTACATTCACAGTATTCCTCTGATAAAGCACTCTAGTAACTCCATCCAAAAAAAAAAAAAAGATGCTGTTTGCCTGGAAGGACCTGTTCTTGATGCATCCATTCTATCTTATAATTCATATTTCCTTGGCTCCCAAACCACCTGTTCATTTACTTTTCTAGAATTTTTTTTCAGGAATTCATGTCAAGATTACCAGTCAATAATTTGAAGATTTCACCTTTTTACCCTTATTGAAAATCAGAACGTTTGTTCTTCTCCAGTCTAATGGTTCAATTTCCATTCTCTCTGATTCCAAAGCAATCATATGTGTACATTATTATTTCAATACTCAAGGATATAGTCGAAAGAGCTTGATTTGAAATATCAGAGGGTTTGACTAGATGATCTTTAAAGATTTCTTGCTATTAAAATCTTCTGAGTTTAAAGTATGTAATTAAAGGTGGATAGAGTATCATCTACCTTTAATGGATCATAGAAAATGAACCTGGAAAGGGTCTTAGAAATCATCTAATCCAACACTCTCATTTAACCAGTGAGGAAACTGAGAGATCATATAAAGGTCATAAGTGGTATAAAAAGGACTTAAACCCAAGTTTTCTGATGGAAGATCTGGTATACTTTCCACTACATAATGCGTCCAGTCAAAATAGACTATTGTCCCTGAGGTTCCAATCCAGCATCTTCAAATTAAAAAATCAACATGCAGCCTACTGCACTAAGAAGGCACCTACTATCTCTGGTCTAAGTCATCAGTGCCTATTTATGAATCTGCCCGGTATAGAATAGAACTTAATGAATTCTTGCTAGTAAAATGAATTACTGACTCTCTATAAGGACATGAAGTCTTCTCTAGCAATAAACTATTCATATGGCTGATGTTTTCCATTTACTTCATAAGTGAAGAGAGTAACAAATTCAACATGTAAGCCTTTGATGTCTCTGGACATTACTGAGGGAGTTAAATAAGGGAAAAAAGTGGTCCTGCAAGTGGATTGGTTCTATATTAAGGGTTTTAGAGGGCAAAAGAAAACAACGGTTAAAAGAAATGATACACCGGTATTGAAAGGAAAAGGGAGAAACTGATTTCTCTCTGACTAGGGCACATGAGAAGAATATAAAAACAGAGAATAGGGTAGGGACATGGGTATCAAATGAACCTAATTCCTATCTGAAACAGACAAAGGAAGGTCAAAGACATGTACACAGTTTCATATAAAAGATCATCAAACTAAATAGGAGAAACAAGTGAAGATTAGGAGGAAAGCTAAACCAGAGAGGAAATACTCATAGGGTGAGATACAGGGGTAGGCAAAGTAATTAGATTCCAAGAAAGTGTCTTAGATTTTCCCTTAGACTGCTGTGGAATGGATGAATAAATAGTGGTACACAAATAAAATGAAATATCGCACGTTAGGCAATAATGAGATAATTTCAGGGAATCCTTGGCAGTATGAACTGACACAGAATGAAGTGAACAGAACTAGAACAATGTATCCAAGAGGACAACATTGTAAAGAAAAACAACAACAACTTGAAAATACTTGAGAATTCTGATTTTAAAATTACCAATCATCTCTCCAGAGGATCCTGAGTAAAGTTAAGAGACACATTTTTGGACATGACCACTGTGGGGATTATTTGTTTTTTGCCTGGGTGTGATTTTTAGTTCCAAGATTTTTTCTCCTCTTTCTTCCTCTCAATTAATTTAGGGGGAAAAGGGGTCTTGCTAAAAGAGAGAGAGGGACTGGAAAGAGCCTTAACCACCAGAAAAAAAAAAGAAGCCTGTTGAACTAAGCATGTTTTACACTCATGAAAGAAAACAGACAGAAGCTCAGAAGCAAACACAACACTGAAGTCTTCAAAGTAGTGTACAAAATTAAGTCTATGCTTTTAAAAAAAAACTGTGAAATGGAGATTTACAGTTTCATATAAAATTGTGTTTATGTTTTGTTGTATGCATGGAAATGACCTTTTTGGAATGTTTAATTTCAAAATGTAAAAGTAAATTAATAACAAAGATAAGAAAATGATTAAAAAGGGGTGGAATGGCTTTATCTACTCAAGTTAGTTATCATGTCAAATCAACTTCATTCCATTATATCAGAAGACTACTAGACTGAAGTATAAGGGAGAAATTAAAGGCACAGTTCACAAATCTTTTGAAAGTTATTAATGTTATCCTTGCAGACAGAATGGACATGGTTTAAAAAAACAGTACATTCAGGTAGATTTGGGAATGGGTAAATGATCAGACTCAAAGAAAAGGCATTAATGAGTTAATGACTATGAATCTATAATTCTCTTTTCATTTTCAGTTAATAGTAGATTGTTTTCATCACTGACATTGAGAGAATTAAATCAGTTCAAAACAATGCAAATGTGTAATCTTATGTAAGGATGAGGTTTAACCTAAACAATTCCTTCAAACCACTTAAAGTAAATGATAAAATGCTATTTCCTAAAATCTTAAATTGGTGAGAATGTCTCAATGAATCAAAAATTCTAGACTAAATATGAATAACACTTGAAACCTATTAGCTGAAATGGAATAATCTTATAAAGAAACTGTGTTTGAATTTTATGAAAACTTTATCATGCCCTATTGATATTATTCTATTAAAAATAAAAGGAGCCAGTACAAGACACCAGCATTTGATCATGTGAAGTTCTGCATAGGTTAGAAGCCTTCCAACTAAGCCAATCAAAAGAAAATGTTTTGGGGAATCAAGAAAGAGCCTTGGCTTTGATCTCCTACAGTCTGGCCAGAGGAAGACATTGTAAAATTTGAAGGTTTCAGAAGATTTGGACTTTTTTACTCTTAATCAAGTAACATCTCTGGGATATAGTAGTTGGGTGGCAGTAATTATTTCAGGATCTAAGAATGGACTTGACTAGATGAGGAGAGGCAGATTCAGGGCTCTACAAAGAGTACACGAGAAGAAAAGGTACCTGACACTTTTAAGGGGCTATCTTTAATTCTCCAGCAAAAAAGAACTTCCAGGTGCTGTAGTTACCCCTTTACAACATTTGCACTCTAATTCTGAGCCCATTTCACATGGACTTTGTATATACTTGTAAAACAGGATGTTACTGACTTGTAGGGAGATAATTTTGTCATCAATTATATACCACAGTAGAAAATGTCCATTTCTAAAAGCTAATTAATCTCATTGGCTATTTGATATCAACTGATAATCATGGGACTAGAGGGGAAAGGCACACAAACAGAGGCTTGTGAACTTTAACATTAGAAAGACAACCTTCAAAGGCTTAGGGCTAAATCTAACCCTGGATGGGATGTCACCATACCTTGGGGACTGGACTCACCACTGTGAACAGGAATGGGGATAGCAGCTCCTAAGCACAAGTTACATTTATTTAATATAGATTTTGCTGGAAGACTTGTATTCTTTCTTCCTTAAATTTTCTTTAAAATTATTTAACAGTAAATTATTTAATTAAATATGAAGAAACTGAAAAAAGCATAAAATGAATTAATATGAATTTTGGATTCCTGGCAATCATCCTTTCATCAAAATCCTAGAATCACTAAATTAGAAGGGAACTCAAATATGATAAACCAATTTCTTATCAGAAGAAGGAATCTCCTCTAAAACATACCTGACAGGTTACTCATCAAGTTGCCACTTGAATACCTACAATATTTTATAAAACACAAGAGAACTACAATATCTCAGAATTTGAAAGTCCTTCACACGCGAATCCAAATCTCTCTGTAATGCCTGCAAATGATCATTCAATCTCTGCTTGAAAACATCCCATAACAGGGAATTTAACAACCTACTGAAACTGTCCATCCCACTTTGGGAAGAGTTCTAACTGTTATATCCCCCCTCACCTCCAACACACACACACACACACACACACACACACACACACACACACTTCACACACTTTATATCATGTCTAAATCTTCCATTAAGGACTTGATTTCATTTCCTAACTGTTGATTATAATATGCATAATCTGGAGCAGTTCACTTCATGAGCCTGGGTTTTATTTTTTTTTAACTGATAAAATGGACTTGTTGAATTACATGACTTTTTAGACCTTTACCATCTTTAAATCCAATGATCCTAAACCTTCACCATTGTTTTTCTCCTTTTAGTTTCCTACATTGCTTCTCATGTGCATACATACTTCTTTTATAAAATCTAATCCATGCTCTACTCCTCTTGCATATATTCTGTAATTCTGAATAAGTTATACCCTTCTAGAGGCATTTTTCAGTCATAAATCTCATTTTACCTAGTATTATTGTTAGTTAGGAAGTCAAAGTCCTTCAATTAGGATCTCTAGTTTGTCCAATTTTGCAAATACTTTGCCATAGGTTTTGTTGCTGGTTCATTTCCTGAAAACTGTTTCCTTTCAATTACTGAGATAGTCCCTATCCCATTGAACCCTTGCCCTCCTAGAACTATGTACCTCTTCCGAAGTCCTCTGGAATACCTGCTCCATAACTAGCAAACTTGCTTTAATCTTAACACATTTTTTTCTCTCTCCTTTTATCTTCTTTAACTTAACTGAGATTGTTATTTTCAACCGATAGCGCATCCCTGGCTATCCAGTATTGATCAGAGTTTTTTTCCTATCTTCTGACTCACTGGTCTTTATACAGTTTTTAGATTACTCCTTACTCCCCATTGCCAGTTCCAAATTCTCCCTTTATCTCAGTCACTTAGTAACCTTTTCACATTTTTGGTTCATGCATTCAGATGTATCAAGCATTATAGATCCTGGTGGCTGCTGTTGACCACATGGACATTCTTTCTCCTTTCATCAGTTCAGTACCTGGTTCATAGTCTATTTATATCCCAGATCCAGCCCTTATACTAAGTGACTTCAATATGTGTAGTGATGCATTCCCTAAATGCCCTAATTTCCCATTTCCTCAATCTTCTCATTTCCCATTACCTACTTCTCCACTACAATTCAGTTACATCCAGTCATCCATCACTAGCAAGAATTCCATTTCCATATTCACAAATGCTGAAATTATTTTATCTGATCATAATCTTATTATTTCATCTTTTCCTGTGCCTTATACATTCCCCTAAACCTTTGAATAACCTCACCATGACTTCCAATCCTTCCATCTATAGGTCCTATCCAGGTCATTACATTTGCACTGCAAATTTCTCCCCTTTCCTTCCTAATCCCTGGTGAATCAATTTAACTCTACCTTACATATTCCAATCCCTTGATGCCCTTACATTTATGCAATGACCTCTCAATGAGGAACTTCCTTTTCCAAGGCAGCTTCTCCTCAGCTTAGTTATACCAAGCTTCCTAGAGTATTGAGAGGGTATGTGACTTCAAACAAACTGAACATTCCTGAGGCAGAAGGTGACCCTAAATCTTCATAGCTCCACAGTCAGATTTTTGTCCACTATTCCCTGTTGTTTTTTGGTATACAAAAATATAAGTAAAAATCAAAGCATGATTGTAGATTTGAAACTAGAAGATATCTTAATAGTCATGTAGTCAAACCTCTTAATTATGCAGATTATGCAACTCCAAAAAAGGTTAAGTGAATTGCTAAAGATCACACATTCTGGTACTGAGTAGAAAAGCCAGGATAAAACTGCAGGTCCTCCAACTTCAAATCCACTTCATTTTTCTCTATACCACATTAAAATAAGTTGTGTCCATCAAAGAACAATTTTCAAACAGCACTTTATAAAACTGCTTCTCAAATCTAATAAAAGATGGTGGTTTTTGGAAAGTATTCAGAAATGTTCTCCAACCCTTAATCTGTTTTTCATAAAACACATGTTGGTTAAAGAATTAAGGTAATTCTGGAAATTGTGCTATAATTTCTTGGGAGATTATAACTGAAGCACAGATGGTGATGTATCTCTCTTACAAGATATATATATATTTTACATGCAGAAGATATTATCATGAACTCTGTATTGTGGCACTCTTTCTCTATCTAGGTAGGAAACACCACCATAATATTCATTCTCAAGAATAGCATAAGAAAAAATCAGATAAAGTCATATAAGTGAAACTTGGGGCTCAATGCTAAAAAATTTTAAAAATATAAAAAACTTCTAAGTGGTAAAGACTGTTGAACTGTATATTAAACCTAATCTCTTCATTTATTTACATGAGACTGAACTAAATAGTTGATGAGATGATCTTGATAATCTTATAGGTCTTTCCCATTTCAAATTACCATAGTCTACTTCATGTGAATTTTCCATAGTAAATCTGAAAGAAACTGTGAATAATGACTTAAAGCTGAGATAACAAGCACACTTGTAACTTATTATGCCATTATTATCTCCCATTTTACTCAAAATACAGTGCTGAAATCTTAAAAATTATTTGTGATTTAAAAAAGTAAAATCATTCAGTGGGAAAAAATGTGCCAAAATATTAATACATCAGTGTAAGAAAAATTCCATATTATAGCAAGCCTATTATTGCAATATAGTACATCTTAACGTTTTGCTTGGGCAGCTAGGTGGCTCAGTAGATAGAAAGGTGGCTCTAGAGTAAGGAGAACCTGAGTTCAAATGTGACCTCAGAGAGTAACTAACTGTGTGACCCTGGGCAAATCACTTAACCCTGTTTGCTTCAGTTCTCTATCTGCAAAATGAACTGGAGAAGGAAGTGGCAAACCACTCCAGTATGTGTGCCAAAAAACAAAAATAAATAGAGTCATAGAGGGCCAGACACTACTGAAACAACTCAACAATAACAATGTTTTACTTTGCTATTACTGGTCAACTAAAATATCTTTGCCATTTCATTTGAAAACACAATTTCTGACTGCATAATTTTTACCATTGACTAAAATAAAAATCTCACATTTGCAATTATATCCGACAGAACTGTAGCAAGACTTTTAAGGATAAAAATGCTTACAAAAGTACAGTATACTTTTAGGAAAAGAAATTTCTTTTGGTAGAAAAAAGGAGGTTAAGAAAAGGTAATATATGCAGAAGAAACACTAAAGGAACTCAGAAAAATCAGAAAGTATTTTACCTTGGGGCTGGCCATCATGTCTCTAAACCTTCAAAGAACACAGTAGGTCCCTAACAATAACAGTATCATGATTAAGGAGACAGAAAACAACGGATTGGAATGAATGCTTGTTATTAGAGAGACACCAGAAATCCAAATTTTTACTTTAACAATCATAGAACTCAAAATCTAAGAGTTAAAAAAGCCCACAGAAACAAGCTAGTTTAACCAGCATCAGTTCAAGAATCTCTTCTATAATATCCAATAGTAAGAATAATTAAGACTTCACTCCTCACTTAACCCTCTTTACCTCAGTTTCCTCATCTGTAAATGATCTGGAGAAGGAAATGGAAAACCACTCCTGTATCTTTGCCAGAAAAACCCTAAATAGTGTCAGAAAAAGTCAGACACAAAGGAAACAACTCTACAATACTCGTTTCCTACACTGATTCCTTTCCCACTCATAATAAGATAACCATAGCTAAATGTTTAAGCAAAAAAAAAAAAAAAGACTTCACTTGAAAATTTCTAGTGAAAGATTTACCACTGTCTAGTAGCTCAGTGGCACAGTGGACAGAGTGCTAGGCCTAGATTAGGAGGACCTGAGCTTAAATATGGCCTCAGACAGTCAGGTAATGGTTCTGTGACCCTGGGCAAGGTACTTAAATTCTGGTTGCCTCAATTATTTAAACTGTAAAATGGTGATAATAATAGTACCTACTTCACAATATTCTTGTGAGGATTAAATAAGATAATATTTATTTAATGCTTAGCAAGGTGCTTAGCACACACTAAACACCATAAAAATGCTTAATTTTCTTCCCCTTTCCATCTTTCTCATTCTCTCTACTATAAAATAAAAACTCTTAGGAGATTCAAAGTTAGTAAAATCACGCTGCCTTCCTCTTCAGTTCCTGGTTCCACTTATGTGAATGCCAAGTATGGGTACTCTGTAACTAAGATGAGATCTTTACTTTAAAAAGAATACAGAGTTTATTTACATGTTGGATAGTCAAGATCGAGTATCAACACATTAAGTATGTTATACCATTAGGAAGTTATGGATCAACTCAACTATTTTGCACAATTAAGGCAACATCATAAAGAACCAGTGTCAGACTGGTACCAGCACTTCGCCCAAGAGTCCCTGGCCTTGGAATCAAACTTGGGCACAAAAGTTGATAGGTAACCCAAAACTAAGGCAAGACAAATTAGAATACTGTAATTTTGTTCAGTGAATGTCATTTGAGAGAGAAGAAGAGTAAAGCAAAAGAATTTTGCCAACAGAGAGAGAATTATTACAGAGAGAGGCAATGCAGGTTGTGCAAGTCTAGTACAGTAAGCTTAGCATGCAATATTCTTAATGAATTTTTTTTTTACTTCAAATCATAGAGTTTAAGGGGTCTCAGAGTTCATGCAGTCTGACCCATATTTGACCAGGAATCCTTGCTTCAATATACAAAACTGGAGAATTTGACAGTTGGAAGAGACCTGAGCAAACATCTGCTCCAACAGGTTTCTGATAAGAGATTCTCCAACATTTTCTTAAAGATACATAATGAGGAAAAACCCAGCGGATATATGATTTTATTGATTTAATGAGCTTTCAGTATAGAAATTAACCCCATCCTCTTTGATATAGAGTTATCTGAGGCCCTGAGGAATTAAATGACTTGCCTTTAGTCACACAACTAGTTATGTGTCAAAGGTAGGACTTGAACCCAAATTATCCTGACTCCAAAGATTGCCCCCTACCCATTGTGCCTTACTACTCCTCAAATATCTGGAGGACTTACAGCTGCAAGAGGAATTCTTTATGCTTAGACCCAGAGAAGAGACCTAGGAGCAGTGAGGGGCAGTGGCAGAAAGGCAAATTTTCTGATGTAAGATAACATTTTCTAATAATTAGAGCTGTCCCAAAGTGGAATGGGCTCTCTTAAGACATAATGGAAAAGATGGCTAGCTCTCAACACAAGGAGTATTATTTATTATACAGGCTTTCTCGAAATGGAATTTTATTGATACATATTTTGAATCCTCTCTTATATTGCGCTGTGCACATATTTTTTATTTTATATTAATATTTAATTTTATAATGTTTCTTTTTCTTATTAAGTTTTGGAAAAAAAATTTTTTCAAAAAAGATATAATAGGCTCCTTGTCACTAGCTGGCTTCAAGCCGAAGTTGGATGACCACTTGTCAGCTATGTTGTTGAATTTTTTTTTCAGATATGAGATGCACTAATTTTGTGATTCTAAGCATAGCCTAAAATAACTAACTTTTTTTTGGTGGCCATATCAACATTGCTGACTCATACTGAACTTGTATGCCACTAACAACCCCCTCACACATGTTCCTTACTTTTTAACCCCTTCAGGTTGAGAGGAGCAAAGGAGGAAAATCAAATTGTGGAAATGAGGAAACAAATTGGAAACCCAATAATGCACTCTAATTGACATATTTATTCACGAAACAAGATATGACCCAGGGAAATTTCAAGCCCACTTCTCTGAAGTCCATGTTGAAAAAGAAATGGGAAGCACCTGGGACTTTTTCAGATTACCAAACTTGGTAAATTCTATAATATCATAAGAATATAAAAGCTGAAATAAGAATAAAGATGTGCTAAAAAAGGCACTTTGTTTTATTAATTTATGATACTGACTGATACATAATAATTAGGTGTACATTTGATACTTTCAAAAATGAACTTTATTTACAAAAATACATTTATGACATTAGTGGGATTAAGAGAGCAAAAATATTTTTAAAAATTTTCTACAGAGATGCAAAGGTGTGAATGGGTATATGATATGAATCTTTACAAAATATTCACACAACTACAAAATCACAGAATGAGAAATCAAAGAATGCTTAGTGAACCTGCTTTGATTTTAAAATTTTAAATAATTTTTAAATATTTTAAATTCAGAAATTTTAAAACATCTAAAAATGTTTTAAAATTTAAAATATTTTTAACTTGTTAGACAATGTTTTAGCTTACCTGATGATTTTTTTTAATCCAGGCAAAATTTCTGAAGCAAATAAACATTCTTAATTTTTTTTTTCTAAAATGCTTTAAAAAAATTTTTACTTCCACAAAATGAATGCAAACAGGGAAGGGGTTACCTGGACAAAATCTTTATATCGAAAACTCTGATAAGGACATTGTAAGTAAAGTATAAAGGCAAGTAACATAAATATATAACTAAATGCTATTCTCAAGTACATATGTGATTAAAGAATATAAATAAATAATTCTCAAAAGGGTAGTTACAAACTACTAATAACCATAAGAAAGAATGCTCCAAATCACTAATAATAAGAGAAAAGTGATTCCAAACATCTCTGAGGATTCACCTCACATCCATGAAATTGGCACAGACAGCAAAAGACATGAATAGTCAATGTTGGAGGCATTATGGGAAGGTGGGCACATTAATGCTGGAGCTATGAATTGGTCTAATCATTTTAGAAAGCAATTTGGAATTGTGTGAAGGAGTTGATTAATATGTCCATGCCCTCTGAAGCAGAGATTCATTCCACTGTTAGTCACATCCCCAAGGGACTTAATGGCAAATGTCAACTGAGGTAAGAGCCTCAATACAGCAAACAGCAACATTTTCCTATAAGTAGCAAAAAATCTAAAGCAAAACAGATGTATATCAGTTGAGAAATGTCTAAAGAAATTGCGGCACTTGAATGTAAAAGAGTATTACTGTGATGTATGAAAAAATGGGTATGATGAATACGGAAAAGCACAGGATGACATATGAATGGAGACAAGGTGAAACAGAACAAGGAAAACAAAGTATACCAAGACTATAAGTACAGTTGAAATTGAATGCTGAGAAATTATAATGACCTCGTTTGGCCCCAAAGAAGAGATATTAGAAGACATCTCCCATCCTCACAACCCTGCTTTTCTGCAGAGATAGTGGAAAACGGGTATGGAACACTGAATGTATATATGACTTTTTTGATTTGATGGTTTGGTGAACTGCTTTTTTCCCCGTCTTAAAAATTTTCTTCACTTTAGGCATTTCTCTCTGAATGGGGGAGGAGTGGGGATATATCAGAAAAAGCAGGTAGATGAAACCTTAAACCCAAATAATATCAAGGAATTTCATTTTAAATAAAAAGAATTTAAAAATCTACACTAGCTTGGGACTTTTTATTTCATTTTACCCCCTAAAATATTCTTAGGATATCACAAAATGCGGCAGCATCAGTGAGGGGGGAAAAACTTACTAAAGGTCTATAGTTTTATGCCTAAAACTTACTACGGGTAAGCTAGAGGTGTGGGTGAGGGAGAAGGTGGGAAAGAGTCTCATTCAAACCAATAATCCAGTGCTGACTGGGTGAGTGTTGGCCAACTGATTAGCAGCTGGTCTCAATTTAAATAGAGTTTATGGGAAACAGACTACTGCACTTCCTTGTGACTGACCTCTTCTGTTCAGAAAGTGAACTTGCATCCCTTTATTCCAAATTGAGGTCTTTGTCTTCCCATGAAGAGTATGAATACCATGAATAATGCTACATCAAACTCCTGAATGTTTAAGTGTGTTTTTTTCTGAGCTTATGAAAACTATGGAGTCCTTTGATCTCCTATTCAGGTCAAATCAGAAATAGGCTCCAGGAAAAGGAATAGCTGAAACAAACCCCTTGTTCTCCATAACCCATTCCCTTGTCACAATATTAAAAGAGAAAAACGATGGAATTCTTTAGCTAAACTCCCAACACAGGTGTCCCTACAATGGATAGTTCCATCTATAGTTCTATTTTTTGGAGGGGGAAGGCAGGGCAATGGGAGTTAAGTGACTTGTCCAAGGTCACACAGCTAATAGGTATTAGGTATCTGAGGCTGCAGTTGAACTCAGGTCCTCCTGATTCCAGGGCTGGTGCTCTATTCACTGCCCCCAATCTATAGCTCTTAAGAAACTGCCTAAACCTGTTACCAAATAAAATATTCCCTTTTCACTTTTTTTATGGAAGTGCTTTAGATATTTTACAGTGCCTGTATTTTGGGTCATTTGTAATTAACACTCAAATCCCATAATTATAACAAAAAAAAAAACCTCCTGCATCCCTCATCAATGAAGAAAGACTTAGAAAAATATGTAAGACTTCTCTGGAGCCTTCCTTTCTTAACTACAGCCCACAATGATATTCTATGTGCTGGTCTATACTTAAATACAGTATCTTCTCCCCTCTTGTACAAATTTTATCCCCCCAATTACTGCTTCCAGGGCAGAGGCCAAGATTTCTACTCCTATAATTGTTACTACCATATTCCTCTGAGCACTGGAGACAGTGATAGTACTACAGTTGATAAGAGAGAAATGTTAATGGGTTGGGTGACTGATGTTTACATTCCAAAAGCATAAACATTCATGCAAGGGTAAATATAAGTGCCCTGGCATGGTAAGGAGAGGGGGAAAGCAGCATTTATAAAGAATAAATTTTTTAAAAATGAAAAGCAGACTTCACTATTCCATAATGGATAAGTGAGTATATAAAGTGCTAGTCACTTAATCTCTCTAAGTTTTGGGATTCTCAGCTGTTTAAAAATATGCAAAAGTAGCAATACTTCTAGTATCTACTCTGTAAAGTTATCTAGAAGGTAAGATGTGGAAATGTATGGAAAGTGCCTCGTAAAAGTTAAAGTACAACATAAATGTCACTCACTGTAATTACAACTACAATAATAGCATGTGTTCATATAGCACTTTACCAATTACAAAATGCTTTAGACTTTATCTTGTTTGATCATCACATCAAAACTTGAGAAAAAGTTCCATTATTATTGTACTCTATATGCTTCTAAGAGGTTAAGTGGAGGTCAATGACTTGCTCAGAATCATGTATCAAATCAAGGGCAGCACAGGTTCCTGACATCAGGTATTTTTCTTCTCTTACATCCAGGGTTTTCCTATATTACACTGTTTCCCTACAAAGGAAAAGCCAGAAACCTACAAAATAAAAATCTATATTTAAAATCATGACAGTGATAAATAAATAAATGCCCAGACTTACGAAACAAAATTACAATATTTATTCAAGCTATTTAGCTTGTCTATGTATGTGTGTGTGTTCTATTATTTTATTAATTTTATAAATATTTTACAATTCAGCATTTCCAAATTGAGTAAATTTTTCATTCACTGTGAGCTAAGTGGCTTTACCTGTTCTGGTATGAATTAGAGAAACTCATCAGGAAGTTTTTCTTTATCAGAGTCTCTATTATCTGTTTCAATCTGTCAGTCTCTGTCTCCATCTCTGTCTCTATTTCGCCTCCTTGTTTTAGTTTCTCAATCTGTTTCTTTTAGTCTCTTAACTATGAAACAGAGAGAAGGAATTCCTGCCACTGGTATTCAAATGTAAACAATAGGCAATATACGACAGCATACATCACAAAAAAATTATGATACAGCAATTCTGAGCCACTTGGTTGAGTCTGGGCCTCTGGGGCTATTTATGGTCATATAATAAGGGAAGTGGGCAAGGATAGGCATATTTTGAGCCTTTTCCTTTGTACTTTATGTTTTATATATTAACATTAATTTATAGTTAACAAATTATTACTTTTTTCAAAATAATAACAATACAAACAATAACATTTATATGGCATCCACCGTGTGCCAGGTACTGTGCTAAGTGCTTTACAAATGAAGCAAAGGCTATCCCCCACATGTAGCATACGAGTGTTGCTTTGTGACTCAAAGTGAGGCAGAATAGATTATCTCTAGCCTTTTCTCCCCATCATTCTCCAAGGGTGACTTTAATTACAGCCAGAAGGGGAATTGGGAAGTTGGAGCCAGAGGACACTTTACTATTCCCAGAAAGAGGGAATATTGGACTAGAATTAAATATTGTTAGTCTAGGCCCCAGACTCTAGGGGGACATTATTCTCAGGTTCAAGCTAACTTCTGATCATTGTTGCATTATTGAGGGGAAGCAGGATGCCAACCTCTTTATCTACAGACTGACCCCTTTCCCACCAAATATCAGTTTCACAATGTATACACATAGCAAATAGCAAAGAAATCCTTTCATCCAAATAGAAAAACAAAAATCATACAAAGTATATGTAGGAGAATATATACCAGACAATGCAAAGTGAAGGAGCTCTCCCACTGAGAGACAGCTAACTCAATTCAACCAAGAGAAAAAAGTCCCCAGATCTCACCTAAAGGGAAGTTCCCCAAAGTCTCTAGCATAGCAAGCTTAGGACAGGAACATGATGGAGACAGTCAGATCCTCTCATGTCAGTTCTTTTTCCCAGAGTCTTTTTCTTCAGTAACCTGAAGTAGGGTACATATCATCCATCTCTCTAGAAGCCAAAATCAGTAAAACTGGAATAGACTAAAGCTTGACGAAAACTGAAGAGTGTGAAACTCATCTCTCTGTCAACTCTGCCCCAGACCTAAGCAGGCAAGAATGATCTCCACCAATAAAGAGAGAATCTCATACCAATTGGAATTCTGTCTCTGGGGTCTAGTGTCAGTTACAACCACATTTATTATCATATGGTGCTGACCAAAGCACATGAGAGAAGAAAAAACAGGACTAATGAGGAACAAAAAAGGAGAAATACAACACGTAAGAGGAGAAGTATTGGCCAATATGGTCACATATATGAGGGAGGGTGAGGGTACAGTTGTCAGAATCTCCAAGGGTCACCTTGTGTAATGGTAATGGAAATTTGAAGATCTTCCCTGCCCCTTAACATCTAAGGGAATTCAAAGACCTTCCCTGCTTTGAAAATATACTCTGTCCCCTAATAGGCTGAATGAAGTCACATGGAGCCTGTGGTAGGAAGAGTTTGCTGAAGGGTGAAACAGAGCCCACAGGAAGCTGGGAGTCACAATAGCTAAACAGTGGGAGGAGAGAGGACAGAAGGCAAGCAGACAGGCTTGTGAGTAAATATTGGTCTTGTGTTGGTTTGTGGGAAGGCTAAAGGATGCTGCGGCTTTCTGTGCTGTTATGGCTTATTCACTTCTTTGCTACTGTGATGGAATCGGCTTACTGGTTTGGGGATTCATTTTTCTGCATTCTGAATAAACATTTTGTTTCTGTCTTCTATATGGAAAGTCTGTTATATTTTGTGATTGCATGGCATGCAGGTATAAATATAGTGACCACGGGCACTGTGAATATTGCATTGGCACTACACCTTGGGAGATTATATCACTCTCAGCATGAGGATCTCAGCTCTGCCCACTTCAATCCAATCTCCATTGAGCTATCTAAGTAACTTTCCTAAAGAACAGTTCCAACCATGTCAAATCTCGCCCCCCCCTCCCATAAACTCCAGTGGTCCTTATTACCTCCAGAATCAAATTCAAAATCCTGTTTAGTATTCAAAGCTCTTCATAACCCAGCCCACTCCAGCCTTTCCAGTCTTCTTATACTTTACTCTCTGACATGCATTCTTCAATTCACATCTAAAGTTCATTAGTTCATGAATATTGGTTCCTTCAAGGAAGCTTCTGAAAGCTTCCCTTCAAAAACTTCTACTGAATGTGGGTGAAGCTGTTCTGATGTTATTATATCTCTGGCTTCTATTCATCTTCTAAGACCAAAAGTATGATTTTAATATCAGAAAATCTTCACTTTGGCCAAATATTTAACCAGATAACACTTAATTTACATTGCCTAAATTTCCACCTCATCTCTGCCTGGACTCATCCTTAGCCTCCTTTTCCACCACATGAACTAAGTCTTGCTCCACTGTTCTCTAGGATTTGATATTACAATGACTATGCCCAGTATAGTCTTCATCCTCTGGCCCTGGAAACATCTCTTAAACCAAGTTCTTTTAGAATAATAGACAAAAGATAGGAGAGGGATAATGGATAATAAAATTAAGAATATGGAGGAGGAGGAGGAAGAGGAGGAGGAGAAGAAACAGAGAGAATGAGCATTTTTCAATGACAGTAAGAGAGAAAGAAAAATAGTACAAAAGAAATGAGTTGGATACAAAATTGCAGTGACTAACTAAAACAAAGTCAAATTTCTTCCATTCCTGTCAGCTTGTCAGATTCCATCCGTCAGCTTTAATGATGTGAAAGCAAGATTAAAAGAAAAGACCCTCGGTTTTAATACTAAATAATTACTATAGAGAAAATAGGACACATTTTTTGAAGCTGATGGCTAACAATTAAAAATATATGTCTTGCAAATCCTGAACTTCTTCAGGTGGCCCTCTTTAACTATTTCAGTAAATAAGTTAAGCTCATTCTACTATGAACCCAAAACTTTAAGAAAGTTTTTTTTTCCACTCATAAATGATGGATTGATTCTGATTGGCAGTACTGAAGTACTTATTAACCTTCTCTTTCCCTAGAGAAGGACCAAGTCAGACAGATAAGAGTTTGAGATAGCTTAGTTTTGCTTATCTGCTCTCTCAATCAGAAGAGTGATACTAGACCTTACTCACAGAGAGTGAGGAGCAAGGAGTTGTGTTAAAGGAGGGAAAAGTTGCAGTGTTTGAGTCTTTTCTGTCCCTCTCTTCAGATGGCCACGGGTCATTACTTTGCTCAGTGGATATTCCCACAATCAAACACACCTATAATAAAAGTAAGGTTATTGGGTTTTTTTGTTGTTTGGGATTTTTGTGAGAGATCCTTATAATTATTTAATTACTTACTCTTTCATTTAACTAAACTAATGCAATGGAACAATTCTCAGAAGAGCAAATGTTATTTTCTCAGAAACTTATTTTGATGAATTTTTAAATAAAATGTTAAGTACTAATATATGCTTATATCTACCAAATCAAATCCAAAATTATATCTTCTTTGAATCTGTGGGAAATTAGTGGTAAGTAGCAGAAAATTAAATATTGCACTACATCAGTAGCTTCTGGAAAAACAGGACTGTTGAACAGATAGAGAGTCAGCTTCTAAGTCAGGGAGACCAGGGTTCAAGCCCTGCCTTCAACACATACCAGCTATAGCTGCCAATACAAGTCATTTCATTTCTCTGTATTGCAAACAACTTACCCAAACTGTCAAGCTACCAAACACCTGTTGCTGTGTATTAATGGAGGGAATTTACACACTAGGAGTTCCCTACATTGAAGAAACCATTGATATGGTTAAAAGAAAAGTGAATTAAGACAAAATTATAGTCCATATACTACTGTTAAGAAGTCCAAATATGTGTTAAAGTTGAACTAGCTCCCAAAAGAATTGTAATGGACTGTTTTACTCTAGGAATACTAAAGAAAAATCAAGATGGTATGACGGTCGGTCCATAAAGAAAGTGATAGAGAAATCTGAGGAGTACAACTCCCAGTTGACTCCAAATCACAAGTTTTACATAAAATTATGTTATTTAAGTAGAAATATGTTTGTGGTGGTAGTATAGTACCACAGCACTGCATTTTCCAATACTGTGATCACATATTATATTCTAGGTTACATAGTTCAAAGAAACATGGAGAACTCTATATGGGTTCAAAGGATAGCAGTTAAAGGTGGGAAAATAATTTCTATGAATAAAAGTTGTAAGATTCTTTCTCTTAAAAAGAGACTAGAGTAATTTTTATAAATTTAGTCATTATCTGTATCACAGCACAGTAGAATCTTAGATTTGGAAGGGATTTTTGGAGGTCATCTAGTTTAATCCCTACATAAAACACTAATACCATTGATAAGTGATAGTTTCAACTTCGGCTTTAAGACCTCAGGTGAAATGTGACTCACTACTTCAAAAGACAGTTTATTCCATTTTTGGACAGCTCCAATTTTTAGAAAGCTGGTGTGTTTTTTGTTTATTTTGTTGATTAAATTGTGATAAAATCTGCCTCCATGTAGCTTCTAAATATTGGACTTTGCTTGACTCTCTGTGGCCCTACAACAAGCTTAATTCCTTTGGTATATGATAGAGGATAATATAGTACTGTTGTTGTCTGTCCTGTATGCTAGAAAAGAACCCAAATGACATCATTATGTTGGGGTCAAGGTACAAAGTGTTGAACTCTGGCTGATCAGACCAACATGAGTTTGGAAGGCTCTATTATAGGTTAGTACAAATAGTTCCTTTGAACATTGGGGATGGAGATTTCTCTAGATTTCTGCTTTTCATTTTAAAGTTATTGCAATTTTGCTTTGCTCATAGAACACAGCACCTCCTTTGGTTCAAGCACGCCATGCTGCGTGGTCCTGTGCTAGCATCTTCCATGTCTCACAATCTACACTAAAGTTCTTCAGGGAGACCTTGAGAATGTCCTTGTATCATTTCTTCTGACCTCCATGTGAGTACTTGCCTGTTCTCCATAAAATAGTCTTTTAGGTAATTGTATGTGTGGCATTCAGACTATGTTGCCAGTCCATCCATTATTGCACTCTCTTCAATAGTGTTTGAATGCTTGGTAGTTCAGCTCAAGACAGGACATCAATGTCCTTTCCTTTATCTTGCCAGGTGATCTTCACAATATTCCTAAAGACAATTCAAATGGAAGCAGTTCAATTTCTGGCCTGGTGCTGGTAGACCGTCCAGGTTTCATGAGCATACAACAATGAGGTCAGAACAATGGCTCTGTAGATCTGTAGTTTGGTAGGCAGCCTAAATGTTCTTCTCTTCCACACTTAAAATATAATGCTAATGCCAGCTTCAATATTCCTTCTTATGAAAATTATCTGCATTTTTCAGGGGGAATAGAATTTTTAGTAAAAGTTACAATAGAAAAAAGAGTATTTTAACTTCACTAAGTAAGGAAAAATGGCTTCAACTGCAGCATAAGAACAGTTCCTATATGCCAGGCACTATGCTTAGTCCTAGGCATTCAGAAGAAGCAGTTCCTACCCTGAAGGATCTTATATTCTAATAAATGGAGAAAGCCCACACAGGGCAGTGGTAGTCAGGTTGTTTTAGTCTAGGAAGTTACAGGGATGGGTCAGTGGAGCTTTAGAACAATGGATTGACTTTCCTTTTCAGAAAAAACAATGGTCATATTGATTTGATTACTGCGTAGTGAATAAGGGGTGGGAGTAGCATAAGAAGTACCAAGGCAGTAAGATAACCAAAGTAAAACACAGTCAAAGGCATAGAGCAATTTAGATCTACTGAACTCTCTCTTACCAGGGCAGAGTTTCCAGCAGCTGTTTATGCTATAGATTTGGAGAAATTGACATCATGAACCTGCTCATTTTCTAACTGGGCATCCATTATATTCCAAAAAATCATATCTGAATTAACTTTTGAGACAGCTTTAATATATAATTTCATTTTATCTTAGCAAGAAGTCAATGAAGTAGGCGAGGAAGTTATTTTTAATACTCATTTTACAGATAAGGAATGAAGTCACAGCACTACCAAGTCATGTGCCTAAGGTTACTGAAGTAGGTAGCTTGTAAGGTGTAACTAAAACGGAAGGTTTCCCCTGCCTCCACCCTGAACATCCAATTATCTTCTCATAAATCTTCCTGGTTGAGCACATTGGTCCAATGCCTCACTTTTCACTCTTCTGCAGATCACTTATGTACAACAAACCTCCTTAAATCTCTATCCTTTTGCTATTTAAATATCTTATAAAGAGGAAGATCTTATGACATTTTACTTCTTTTTTCAATTCATCACATCATTATAGTATGCCATAATTAATCAGTAAATGTAATAACACTTATCTTACAAAATAAAAAGAAATTAATTCATAGTCTAAGAGATTTGTCCAATATCAAACTTGAGATAAGTAGTTTCTCCCCAATACACAGAGATGACTATAAGACTTATATATTACCTTATGTCAATTGAATTGTTGCTATAGAGAAAACACACAAAACCTCCAAGATATCCATATCATAAACCAAGCACTTTAACTATTAGTGAGAATGTTCTTGTCCCCAGCAAGTTTGTTTTCAATTTTATTCATGTCTTTCAGTATGAATTTAGTTCTGGAAGCTATTTGAATCTCTTCTACTGTATTCAAAGAGAAGAGAAAAAAAGTTGTTTCTCCAATAAACCTCCATGCCCCACCCACCCATCAGCCTATGATCCTGCCATAATAACCAAAGTATTGAGTTGCCAAAGACCCAAATCAGAGGAAATAAGCATTATAATCACAAGAGGGAATTATATGGCCAGTGTTCAATGTGAACAGGCAATGCACAGAGCCTAGACCTCCCTCCAAATAAAAAACAAAAAACAATGACAAACCATTAACATATGGTATGAATTCAACTGTGAAAAAATTCCCATGGAAAAAAATACCTCCACTGACATCATTCTGAGTCTGGCTGATTCCCCAACAAGCTAGATGTTAAGGCACATGCATGCATTCCACTGACATCACATCAGGTGCATGTGATTTTTGGACATGAAATAGAGCTAATAAAACTATTCAGCTTTGGAAACATGACTTGAATATGACTAAACAACCACAGCAAAAATCTCTCTTAACTAAAATGCAATGTATACTAAGCAGCCATCTACCCTAGCTAGCTGAGGCTCAATTTCTTTTTGTGAACTTATCTTTTCAAGAACCATCTCTAATGACCATTATTCACTCTGGTCTGTTATGCCACCCACCTTTCACTCTCCTTCATCTACCTCCTCCACTTATGAACGCCCCATTTTCACCTCAAATAAAAGTTTGATTGGTTAAAAAAGATTTGAAGAACACCGAGAATCATCTTATACATTTTAAATTTCAATTGTTTTCCATCCTAATTTATTAACAATGTGGAAAAAGGAAACAAATGGTATATTTTATCTCCACAAGCAAGCACTTTCAGCTCCTTTTAGATGGCTTCAATTTTACAGTTTTATGTCAAAGTTTCTTAGTGTGTTTTTGTATTAAATATGACTCTGAAAGTCTGGTCAAGTCTTTCCACAAAATAAAGTATAAATCTGAAGTGTAACATCATATTTTTATCAATATAGAACATTTTAAAATATATTCTTGAAAAAAATTGCTTATTTCTTCCCTTTTAAGGAAAAAAATTTCAGAATGGTCTTAATCAAGACCAATTCCACTAAAATATTATTTCTCTGTACTAAACAAGATGTCTACAAGTTAACAGAATCCAGTTTTCAAAATTAACCTTTTATGTTTAAAGCACAACAATAACTAACTAAACGAACCACAACTCTGCAAAAGCCCAATTATTTAAACTAAGCCATTGCTTGTTAAAGTAGAATTTAAAAAGCATACAGAGTCACATAAAAAAAAATACAACTTTTGACCTGATTCTACACCTAAAAAGGACAGACTATTTAAGGCAGCCCTGCAACATTACACTTACACTCACTCATATGCCTGAAGCAAATAGATTTTTTTTGGCAAGCAAGTGTAACTTTTCTTCCTAGTTCATTTTCTACATGATCACTGATGCCAAGTGGCCCACAGTATTTCCATCCATGTTTTAAACCACATGTACACCAATTCTGATTCACTGCCTCTGATTGGCTAGATATTTACTACATAGCATCTAATTTCAAATTGTGTCCATCCTTAACTTAAGCTAGCTACTCCAAGCCATGGGACTTCAAGAAGCTCAACACCTCCCTCTAGCCTCTTTTTGTATACTACACCCAGATGAAGAAACTAGCCAAAGGTTAAGGAGTCAGGCCAATGCACTAATAATCTTTTCCAACTGGCTGTACCCTTTATGTCTTCTAGGCTGCATTAGAGCGCTTCATTGATCCAAACCCATTGTTCCAAACTCTGACAAACGGGAGCAAACTCTGACAAACGGGAGCATATAGGGAACAACAAGGAAAAATTCTAAAAGAGAGGTTATCAGAACTTGTGAAAGAAAACCTGTACTACAATATCATTATCCATTTGGATCAATGATTAAAGGCAGAGTCCATAAACAAGTTTCCAAAGGAAAGCAAAGGAAATCTGGATCACCAGATGATCAACATAGGTTTTTTTTCTAGGGCTGAAGCCTCTCTTCACTGATAGATTGATTTATAAAATAAAAACACTTGAGAGTATCATTGTTCCAAATAAAAAGAAAAAAAAACAATTTGCCATATTGTACCCAATATGAGGTGACTTTACCCATAAACTATCTTATCTGACCATAAAATTGATAGAATATTAAATGTAATATTGAACTTCAGGTATTTTGTTTCTCTTTTATCTGATCTTTTTGTGACTTAAATATCAGTTGTAAATGTTGTATCTTTTTAAAAAATCATTTATGTTTTAAAAGGATTTTTTAAAAATCTTAACAAGGAAATGCTCTTAACATTTATGCAATATGGTGCCAGGGGTTGGGGGCAGGGGGTTTTTTGTTTTGTTTTCCTGCTTAGCAGCAGTCCAGAGATATTTCCAAAACTGAAACATACTTTACCACCATGGATAATAAATGATAGACTTAGGTTGTGTAGTCTCTCTTTTTTGTTTAGTGCTTTTGGGCCTCATTCACATTTCAGAAAGGAAAAAAAAAACCTTCCAGTTTATCAAGGCTGTCTATTTAAACTATCCCTGGTCCCACAGATAAATGTCTAAGATCCTGTCCTTCCCTTTGACTGTGCAGATGTACACTGTAAGGTGTGGAGGTAGAAAAGACCTTATTAAGGAAGCCTTGCAGTCCAAGTCCATCATTATATACATATGAGAAAAATGAGTCCCAACAGGTTTAAATATTTCCAACAATATTTCATAGAAAATGGCAAAACTAGGTTATTATCTACCAGTCCTTTCCTCATTCCATTATATCCCAGTGTTACAAACTTTTTTTTATAATGTCTTTGTTAGTGTATTTACATTATTTAGCTCATTTGCCTTAACCATAACCTTATCCCTAAGCAGGAAAAAGGAGTTGGGAGGAGAAAAGGTAAGTAGTTTTGCTGTTCTTTCAGGGATGCAGAGAGAATTACTGTTATTACATTAAATCTACATTAAAGAAAAAGGGGCTAGCCTATGAACCAGTATAAACAGGCCATTGGAACAAATAATCAGAAGACTTTTCTCTTCTGTAGTACTAAAATAAAATAAAAAGCAGAATACATGGCAGTGAAGTCAGTCTTCTAAAAGGGTGAGACTGAAATTGTCAAATGTGAAAATTATATTCCTAGACTTAAGTCTCTGAAACTACAATGAAGTATGCCATAGGTGAAGAGTTTTTCAATGATAGACTAGGCAGGAAAGGGTCAGAAACTTATGATCTCTCATTGAGGGATAAAGAAAAAAATATTTTCAACTCACATTGAAATGTTAATTTAATGGATTAAAATAAGTCTTTCACCTCCTAAATGAATTAAAATTGGTCATCAGTAAACAAGAACACTTAGGGTGAGTGGGGCAGGGGGGTGGGGCAGAGTTAAAGGACTGACATATATTTGCATAATGTAATTGCTTAATCCAACTTCAGAGGGAAGAATATAATTGAACTATTCCATTAAAAATTTATTATGCTGAAAACATTTACAGTAATTATCATAATAAAAAAATCTGGACTCTATATCTGCCATTTCTAACCTGGCTCCAGAGATGTGAAAACAATTAATAAATTTAATCTCCCTCTAGGAGGCAGAATTCCATAGTCTGGAAAACAGGGCAGAAGCCTTTGACCTATTTGGATTTCCCTGGCCAGTGAAAATGTCCCTCCTGACCTATTCTCGTAAATATACTTATGAAGCAAACCCAAGTAAATTATGCTCCCCGATCTCCACCACCCCAACTGAATTATGCCTCAGGTGGGAAAGGAGGAGTTGGTTGACTCCAGGGTACATACATGCTCTGGTTTCCCTCTCCCCTCTTCAGAAGTTCCCTATGGGTCTTTGTCTCTGTATAAATTGTGTGTGGGCCTGATATCAGACTTCCAGAACATGGATTCATGAAGCTTAGAGGGTCTGTCAGATATTAGGGCCAAGTAACTTCCTGATTTTGACTAGGTGAAAAATAGCTAAAGTAGTTCCACTAAAGAATCCTAGAGAGAAGCAGAAGGAATGCTTTTCCTGATCTAAATGTGGCTGAAATGGGCTAGGTAGTAAATCCTCTACTATCACCACCACTCCTATATATAAAAGAAAGAACAGCTATGATCATTTATGCAAAATGTGAACAACAAGCTTCAAAACTGCCCACCTTTTCTGGTTATGTTTTAAGCTCTATATGATATGACATACTATCTTTACAAACTCACAAAAGAGCTCTGATGAGTATGTATGCAAAACTAAGCTACCCAAATCAAGCACAGGCCTTTTAGATAGATTCAAATAAACCCACAAGTAGAGCCACAAATCTTAAAGTAGTTAAAGGAAATCGTTTACTCACTTTGGGTATAACTGCCACAACCAAAATAATTGGCAACAGTTTAATTCCACAATATTTTATTATGGGAAATTCTCTTGAATGATGGAACATGACATGGTTATTATGACTTTCTCAAGTTGTGCTGTCCAAGAAGATTAATCTTCTCACTACATTTTGCTACATTTATCATTCAAACTTTTACAAGTTTTAATTTCCTCACAAATTTTTTTTAAAATTACTATTGGGTGCAGTTCTATTGTTTTGATAAATACTAAAAGAAATTTGTGCCAAAATATTTAACATCTACAAATTATATAGCTGATGATGATAACAGGTAATTTTTATATAGCATATATATATATATGCATTTTATAAATATCATATAATTTTATCCCTATAACAAGGTATTATTATTATTATCCCCATTTTATAGATATGGAAAATGAGAAACTGAGTAAGAGGTTAAATTACTTACCCAGGGTTATAAAGTGTCTGTGGTCAGATCGGAACTTGTTATGTGACTACAGGTCCAGCACTCTATCATTGTACCACCTAAATCACCTCTAAATGATGATAAGGATTATTACTACCACATACTATTGCCTATCAAGTTTCAGAAGAAAAGGGATACTATTTCTTAAAAACAAATGCATTTTGTCAACGTGTAATCTTCTGAATATTTTTTTAAATTTTGCATGTGCTTTGTATTAAATTATCTTTGTATATGTTGCTTCCCTTACATTTAGCACCATGCTTTACATCTAATAGGAACTCAATAAATGTGGAATTGCTTATCTTAAGAGACTTAGGGAAGTAAAGTATTTTAGGGCAATAGAGAATATTTTTCCTTATTCTCTGACTACTTTTGATTGATGACTGTTTATGGGGCAATCTGAGGTCCAATAAATTATATTAGAAGTTGAGTGTTCTTTGATAATTCTCTCATCATGCCAAAACTCTTTGAAAGAAATAAAAAATTGCATCTATTTACTTTGCATCTGACCAACCAGTAAAATCAGATTCCACTAGCATCATCAAATAAATCTTTACACCAAGTTCTCTGTGTTTCAACCAACTAAAAGTAATTCCCACCCCCAACCCTAACTTGAAGATGTAATGTGTACCTTTCAGTACAAATGGAGGTTAGTACCTACTGCTTTGCTACACTGATGCTCCTTGCTTCTCTATCAAGTCTATTTTTCAGATTTGTTCTGTAACCACCTCTCATTTTTACAGCAGAGCATTTTCACCTCTGCCATGTCACCTAATTACAGAACAGACAAAGTGCAAGAGACTTTCTACTTCCTAATAATGGCACTTTCCATGAAAAAAAAGCCACACAGTAAAGAGTTAACCAAAAACAAAACAAATGACACAACGTAAACCTTCCAAATTCTTCATATTGGTTTATGCAAAAACCTGATATAGATTTTTTTTTAAAAGTCAGGCACCACAAAAAAAATAACTTGTTCACTAATAAGTAAAATCAAATGTCTTCCATTGGTATACAAAGGTGATTTTCACCTTTTTTGTACTATTTTTATTTTTTGTAGTTAGGACTATCTTGACATTGTTAACTAAGAAATATTTGATGACCTAAATATGGTACTGAAATGTCTCCCAATAGTTTGATATCATTATGCTTTCTAGTAGGATTATCCTTGGACATCAATTTTTTTAAAAGCATGTCAAGCATACATTTAGTAGCCATGAATGAGAAATGTATTATTCTTGTTTTAGAATACAAGTTTTGGCTATAAGACAAGTCATTAATGTTTACTACAAAAAAGTAATTTTATACAAAATCAAATACAGTAGGCAGAAACTTCAATTGAAGACTTTCATCTTAGAGTCACTACAATAACATTTTATTTTAGAAAACTACCCCAATGATGAAATGAAAGATGAATCTATTATGTACAAAAATGAAATAATAAAAATATTCATGATCTTAAAGAAATATATTTCAGAAAGAAAGATGTCTGTGCATGTTGCACAACAAGAAAATACTCTGCTCAAGCTTTTGAGCAAACTCCCATATTAGCAAAGAAGTTTCTGTAGGTGTGTCTCAGATAACATATGAATGTCCTTATATGCTTTTAGAATGAAATCTTTTCTACACTCAATAGAGTAGAACTTAGTTACTAGGTACTGGAAAAAGGAACTATTCTTTTTAAACATAAAAAACAGTTCCCCCCATATGTGTCATTATCTTGCATATAGTTCAAAGAGGAATGCTATAATAGAAGTTCAATAATAAATTCAAAAGAGGTTTTATAAATGAAAGTCTTAATTCATTATCAGCAATCACAATAACTGGTTGAACTAATTATCTGAGTTATATAGCCAGTAAAAGAAAAACCCAATCGAGTAATCACCAGACTTCAATGTCATCCAACAATTCTTGAAAGTAAGTGAAAAATCATATAAAAATCACTTTTGACTTTCCCACTGCTGATAGTAACAAAGATACAGTAATAATTTACTCTTACCTAAAATCCACTACCATAATAGGCCCTTCTGTTTATAACATAATAAACAACAGATTTTCATTTTTATTCCTCTATGCTATGAACTACATTACAAACTATCTATCAATTTAAACATTATGTACAAAAAGCCATCTGTGACATATGTTTCAGAAAGTACAAATCTGCTACCATGAAAGGCTGGACCTTCAGCCCACTTCCATCTGTCTGTTTAGCCAGAAAAAAAAAGTTCTTTTTTTCTTTTCTTTAAAGGTCATATATATTTCAGATTTCAAAATGTGTCTTGTCTTCCATAAAAATATGTATATTTAACCTCTTCATCTTTCAACTTCTCTCTTTTTCCATAATTATCCTTAGTCTCCTAGTGGTTAGTTTTTCTACACTAGTCTTTACTTCTAATGTGGCACAGTAAGAACTATTTATAGTCACACAACTAATTATGTACAGTTGTATACATGTGCCTGGCATATATTTTGCATAAGTGTGTGCATAAGTTGACATATTTTAAATTATTTTTTTTTCAAATATTGAGCAACAGGTACTGGCATTGTTTCGAAGTACAATATCCTTAGTAAAATGACATCGATATTTTATCATATCAGCTGCTGAAAACTACATTATTCATTGATGGGGAATCAAAACAATCACAAAGAGATGTATGATAGCATCAAATCCAATCAAAAGGATGAGGTTTTATTAAGACCCTCCTACTGTCTCCATATTCAACGTTTTTTATGATAAATTAATGTCATCATCACCCAGGTGTCCATACAACTCCACTGACTTATAGCATATTATTGGTTTATGTGTTGAATTGATGGCAAGAAGAGTATTTTGGCACAGTTCTGCCAAGTCTTTATCTTCAAGTTTCCTTCCCTTTGTGCCTGACTGCTCCCAAAACTACCAAAGTAAAGCAAATGACAGTTAAACCTTCTCAGCTTTACCAGAGTTCTAGCGAAAATGAAAACACCTTGGAACTACTAGACTGGGCCACGTTGGTTTTGATGGTGGGGGCCGAGGTGGGGGGAAGAGAAGACACTTCAAAAGAAAGAGATGGATTTCAGGGCATCTGTTTAACCAGATCTAGTTACAGTGTATTAAGTTATGTTTAAACGAGAACAAGATTCTGTCTAGTCAAGTGTTTTATCACAAAGTCATGTTATTAAAGTACCAAGTATTCCCACAGTTTCCTTTAGATTTTTATGCAATCCCTTTTGCTAATGGTAGAGGAGGAGGGAGGAAATTCCAATAACAATAACAAAAAAAAAAATGCAATGCCAGGCAAACTCAATCTGCCATCCCTAGGCTTTTCTGTGACTCGTTACCAAGCTCCATTTATTATACCGCACGCTTGTATCTAGGACTTTGCCTCTTCCCCATGTAAGCAGCATGTACCAGGTACAATTGAGTCTTTGAGCGCTCAGCATCGTGCTTTGTGCTGCTGAGGATAACGGGATTCATGGTCCTAAATGCATCCATCAAATACTGAAGATTCAGAAAGGTCTCTAGGCTGCAGGAAGGGAAACAATGTGTTTAGATCCTTGGCTGCTTTCAGCTACATGGCTCCTCGTTTTCCTGGAGCACACGAAATATTTTGGGGAGCAGCCTATGCAAGAGAAGAAAGCCCTCCAGGAGCTGTACTCTTACCTCCACATTGAAATACTGCTCCGCTCCGCAGACTGTAGCCCATAAAATCCACAGAAAGGTTTGCAAGAAAAACACCCCGGAATGATGCACGAAATCCAACCGTCTTGCAGTGCTGAATGTGAGTAAGATCATAGTGAACTGTGCTTCAATGGATGGACGAGCTCCCCCTTCTTTTTCTCTCCTCTCCGTCCTTTCTCTCGCCCTCCCTCTCTCGTTCCAAAACGTTTCTCCTTTTTCAAGATATAAAAATAAAAAAAAAAATTAAAGTCCTGGGGCTTGGTGAAGAGCCCTGCAGGTTCACCCACAGCCGGCTGGCTGGGGCTTCGAGGGAGGAGAAGCAAGGCGCACTTCACTCCCGCTAGCTCGGGAGGAGCAGCGGCGGCAGGCGGGAGAAGGGTCAGCAGCTCGCGCACACCATCCTCACGAGTCCGTCCTTCCCCGGGAATGTGGCGCCCAAGTTCACCCGCTGCTCCTGCTGAGGTTTCCCTATTCGCAGCAGCAGCAGCCGCTGCCGCCGCCGCCGCCTCCGCCGCCTCCTGTCGGTGTGTCCTCCTCCTGCTGCTTCTCCTCCTCCTTCCCCTCCTCCTCCCCCTCCTCCTCCCCCTCCTCCTCCTCCTCCTCCTCCTCCTCCTCCTCCTCCTCCCCCTCCTCCTCCTCTTCTTCCTCCTCCTCCTGCTCCTCCACGTCCTCCCCCTCTTCCTCCTCCTCCTGCTCCTCCACCTCCTCCTCCTCCTCCTCCTCCTCTTCTTCCTCCTCCTCCACCTTCTCCTCCTCCTCTTGCTCCTGCGAGAAAGGCCTTTTTGCCACTGTCTGCTCCTTGCTCCCTAGCCTCTGCCTCTCTCTGCTCTCCTCTCTCCACTCCAGAATGTTCATCCGTAATCTACATAACTCCTCCTTCCACGGAGTCTCAGTCTCTCTCTCTATCTCTCTCTCTCTCTCTCTCTCTCTCTCTCTCTGTCTCTCTCTCCCCCTCTCTCCCTCCCTCCCTATCTCCCCCTCTCTCCTCCTGCACACGCACACGCACACACACACACACACACACACACACACACACACACACACGCACACACACGTACATGCACAGGCGCACGTCTTAAAGGAGACGGCCCTTAAAAGGCTGCACCGCTACTGTACCTCTTACTGTAAAGGAACAGGCGAGAATGGATTCAGTGATCGCCCACTCTTATCGGGCGGGCCCCTTTGCCATGTCCCTCCTCATCTGGGCCCTTTGCCCTTTTTATCCTGTTCATCCTTACTTCTCTGCACCCGGGAACAAGTGCTCCCCTCCCACGCCTTGCGCCTGTGGAGCTGGGGATGTCTTGGTAACTGTGGGGGTGGGGTTAGGGTGGGGGTCGAGGGAGACCCAGACTTTAGCCAGAAAGCGCCGGTAGTCCCTGGTAATAATAGTCTGTACTGGAATCTTGGAGGTTAGTGGAATTTGGGGCTCCGGTCTGGCGCCTGGGCAGCGCAGGTTTGGAAAGCAGGAGGAGCAACGTGGCTCAGAAACTTTGTTGGCTCCCTAAGTATGGCCTTGAATTACCCTGCCCCACCCCCTAGGGGCGCAGGAAGAGGGAAGACCTGTGAGGAGGTCCTGGGGCACTGTGGTAGGGGCCATCTGCAAGTCTGGAGTGATGTGAGAATGCAGGAACTATAGCAAAGATAGCTCACCTCCCCAGTCCCCACCCCAAAGCCGAACGCACACACCCGCAGACACCCCGGGGAATCAGGGTAGGAGTGCTCGAGGAGGCAATTGGCAGGGGAGGGTGAAGGGCTCTCGGGAGAGACAGGCAGGCAGGCTGAGAGAGGGAGGCAGGCGGCTGCAGGCTGAAGGGGAAGGAGATGAGCGCAGCCAGAGGAAAGGCAAACAGAGCAGCTGGTATTGGCGGGAGAAAGAGAGAGAGCGCAGACAGAGCGGGGGAGAAGCAGGCAGGCGTGAGGAGAGCTCCAGGCGAGAGGGGGAGGTGGCTGGCAAGAGGAGATGGAGTGAGGGCCCGAGAACTTTGGGGAAGATTGCCAAGGAAAATTGGTGGAGCAATGAGAAGCAATGGACAGGGGTGGCAGCAACTACCAAGCCCTGGCAGGTGATATAGGATGGCAGGAAGGGAAAGGGGGGAGGGGTTGATATATAAGGGCAGGTATCTTTTGGGGAACAAAACCTGAGAGCTCATTCTTTGCAGTGGCAGTGAAGGAAAGAGGAACCAAACGGAGAGAGAAGTCTAGGTTTGGTATGGACTTAAGGCTATTAGAGGTCTTTACTCCCTAGGTGAGGAAAGAGCATGAAAGAGGTAGAGTCAAGAGAAAGGCATATTTAGAGAACTGATAACAGTGAGAATCAAAAGACAAAGGTATGTTTGTTGGGTAGCATACAATTCTCATTTCTAAATGGATCACTTAGTAATTGTGTGGGTTGTTGTCACTTGTACCTTAATTGGAAAGAAAGTTAGGTAGATCTGCTATAGTTTTGCTTTCTCGAGCAGTAACCACAGGCAATATTGGCATCTCATGCAAATGTGACCCAAGATAAGTAAGTGTCTCCTACATAACTGAGTCATAGTAAATGGGCATTTACAGAGTGCTTGCCTGGTCACTTCTTTGTGTCTTGGCTGAAGCATTTTCCCACACCTCTAACATAGTCCCTCACCTTTCTGATAATTGCAGCCCATGACTCCACCCTGCCACACACACAGGTTTTCTATGAGGTTCCCCACTTGTCCAAATCCACACTGATTTCTTTCTGCAAGAGTTGGTATGGAAAGCATTTCTGGATCATGTAATCCGTTTTAGACAAAGCTGATTTGGTATACGTAAGGAGTCATCACTTGAGAGAAGGCTTTGAAGGCTTTGAATGATAAATTAAGGAATTATGGAAGACCTGTCTCACCTCAGACACGTACTGCTTGTGTGATCAGAAGTTAAGTCACTTAAACTCCCACAGCTCCAGGCAACTATCTAAGCCTATAAATTACAGAAATGGTTCTGGCCTGTGTTGGTAGTGGGTGTATTTTCATCTGAGAATCTATTATATCAAATGTAATAACTAGTCTAGAACTAATCTCTATCTTCACAGGAAAACTTAAACCACTCTTGCCTAGGAACAGGAGGAGAGTAAAACTAGATGAAAAAGATTATCTTGCAAATTTCCCATAGGATTAAATGGCAGAGCTATAGGCCAGGAGAAAGCAATTAGTCTGTGGCTTTAATCCAAATATGAAAAGATAAAGCCCTAGACTAGGTTTGTAGCTGTGGAAAGGAAGAGGGAGCTTCCAATCTAATCCACATCATTGAGGCAGAGTAGAAAGAATTTAGTGACTGAATATTCCTCAGGACTGTCTGCACAATCTAGTGGTTCTCTCTGGTTTAGTCCCTAGTTTCACTTGTGTATTTATGTTACAGGGTGTGTTTATGTAAACATACACACATATAATACCAACAAAGAGTTAATGATGAAACTATGAAGGACTTCATGTGGAAATAGCAAATATAATCATGTCTAAACTTTACGAAAATGTCACAAATTTAGGGTTAAAAGAGACTTTAATGACTTCTTATTTTATAGAAAAGATACTGAGTCCCAGAGAGGGAAATGACTTGCCTAATGTAAAACACACAGTTTTGGAATCAGAATTCAAAGATAGTTCTTCTAACTCTAAATCCTTGGCTGGATAATAAAAATAGACCTCAAAATAGCCCCTTCCATATCCAGAATTCCGTAATCAGTATTATAGCCTAACTCTGCTTTTAAAAACTTGAAAATCATGGAGAGTTGCAACCCTGTCATGATCCCATCCATACTTAGATTTGAACACAGACTCGAACGAGGCATTTTGCAATATCCAGTTTCCTACAACTCATTTTTGGTGTTATTTTGACAATAATATTAGAGCTGGTAGAGATTTTAGAGATCATTTAGTCTCACCTCTTCCCTTTTAGAGATGAGGAAACTAAAGTTCAAAGAGGTTTAGTGATTTGCCCTGATCACACATTCATTCAGCCAGACCTTCTTGGCTCTAAGTCCAAGTCTCATTCCACTAAACCACATTGCCTCTCTAATGAAATGAAATAATGGATGTGAGAACACTTTGAAAAGAGATCAAAGAAGGTGATGTTCTAGAAATGCAGAATATACACTTTCAGAACAGCCAATGTGTCGAATTGCTTTGATTGATGCTGCCACACACACTTTTTTCTCCCACCCCAACAAGAGAGGGCTTCTGTTTGGGGGAAAAGATGGTAACATGATCACAATGATGAAAACAATGAAAAAAACATTAATAAACTCAAGAACTACATAAAATAAAATGAAAAAAATTTAGAAGGGCTCATCAGAATAGGACAATGGAGTTACTATTGTGTTCAGTTTAATATACCCTTAAAGCCTCTATGTAACAAATTCGTGGTGCCATATGCAATCCTCTTTTGATCTTTTGGGTACTGAAACATTGTTTGTTGATGACTGTCAAGTTCAGAATTATTTTTTTTTTAAAGAAAAGGTGAAAATACTATTGACATGGAATGTACTATTCCTTTTGTAAGGTAATCAGGGCAGGAAGTAGTAAATATTTAAGTTTGGCAAATATTTAAAAACACAAATATTTTTTAAAAAGCAATTCTAGTGATTTCCATTGTCTTCACATTATAGCTTCTAGTGAGGACAGGAACCTCAGCAAGTATGATACCTTCCAACTAGCTGAGTCCAGATACTAAAAAAACCTCAAATGGTGTCACAAAAAGTTGGACACAGCTGAAACTGCTAAACAACAATAAACATATACCTCTGAATTAGCCCTTGTTGGTCATTAGGGATCATTTCATGATGTATGTAATAGAAGAGAATTATAAAAGATAAAATGTGGACCTTAATTTCAAGGTTTGCTTAAAGATTTAAAAGAAGTGAGTTTACCAATAGATAGAAGCCGCAATGAAAGAACAGGCTCAGTCTTGGAAACTAAAAAAGAAATTTGGTAATAAAAAAGGGAGACGAAGAATATGACACAAAGCATTCATATGGATTTGATACATGGGTTCAGAGGTACTACAATATAGTCATTATAATAGAAAAGAGCCTTGAACTTTTTAAGTGAGTTGGGACACCTGGAATATTAGTTTCAGCATCTCTGCTTATTAGCTATCTGATTAAGTCCCTTGGTTTCTGTCGGTCTTAGTTACTTCATTTGTAGAAGTGAAAAGGTTGGAACAAATTACAGACTTTTAACCTGGTGTCTATGAACATGTAGAAATGGAAAGGGACAAGGATTTATTAAGGTCTTATTATGTGCCTAGAACTGTGCTAAGTACTTTAACTCATTTGATTTTCATAAAACCCCTGGGAGGTAGACTCTATTATTAACCTTATTTTACTATTAAGGAATATGAGGCAGACATAGGTTTAGTGCTTTGCCTACCTTCACATAATTAGTAAAGGCTGGAGGGCTGGATTTGAACTCAGGTCCTGCTCTATCCTCTTCCTCATCTTCCTGTCAAAAAGGGAGACAAAGAGAGAGACACAGGGAAACATAGAGAAAGACAGATACAAAGAAAGAGACAGACACAAAGAGAGGAAGTGATAGGAGGGGAAGAGAAGGGAGAAAGGGAAGGGAAGGGAGAGAGAGAGAGATGGAGGTAATTATCTCAATATAATTGATTCTCTCTGTAACCTTATGTGTTTTACTTAATGCATTTAGAACATTCTCATAAGGGTTCCATAGGTTTTACCAGACAGCCAAGGAAGCTAGATAATCTTTCTGAGGTCTCTTCCAGTCTTAAATCTGTATAAATTTATGGAAAGGGTATAGTGAAATAGTGATAGGAACCCTGCAGACTTTAGACTTATTTCAAGTTAAAAAAAAAAGGCCTGGTTTCAATTTGGGATAGGGATGTCCAATCATCATTCATACTTTAGGTTCAGACCTGGAAGCAAATCCAACCTCTTCATTTTACAAATGAAGAAAATGATGCACCGGAAGGTTAAATGATTTGCCCAAAATAACAGAAGTGGGACCCAGGCTCCAAATCCCATGTCTTTTCCACTGAACAATGCTGCCTCTAGAGTAGACTTAGAAAGAGCATTGGGCTAGGAATCAGAAAACCTCTATTCCTTTTCTAGCTCTTATATTACCTGTCTGTGTGACCTTAGTCAAGTTATTTGACTTTTTGGGGAATCAGTTTCCTAATCTATAATGTGAGAATATTAAATTCTGGATTCAGCTACCAGAGGCAGGTAATAAAATCCAAATGTGTTTTAGTCTAGAAGTAGCATAACTAGAGGTGGCAGCTGGGGGTGCAGTGGATAGAGTGTCAGGCTTGGAATCGGGAAGATTCATCTTTCTGAGTTCATATCTGGCCTCTGGTACTAGCTATGTGATGCTGGGCAGTCACTTAACCCTGTTTTCCTTAGTTTTCTTATCTATAAAATGAACTGAAGCAGGAAGTGGCAAACCATTTCAGTATCTTCCCCTCCCACCCCCATTCCCCCCACAAAATGAGGTCAGGAATAGTCAGACACAACTGAAAAGGACCAAACAACAAAAACCGTATTGCTGACCCAGGATTTAGGTTTTGTGACTATTGGACATCTTACTACCATTTTAAAGAATTTTTCTAATAATACAAAATGTTAAGTACAAGTTTTAATCAAAAGTGAAGAATCCTAAAACCAGCAGATAAATTAAAATTTGTGAAACTATTTATTGCTATCGTTAATTCCCAAGAAAATTACAAATAAATTAATTCCACTGTTGTATATTATCAAGTCTTCATGGAGGTTCATTGTTTGGAGGGCCTCAGTTCTTATGGTATTTGTAGCACTCTACATTTAAAAGCCACAGCCTTCCTAAGTGGTTATAGCTCAGATTTAGTGGTGTTCTTACAATGAATTTGAAGCAGCCAATTTGCCATTTGGCCCCAGCTGTGGGCTTGTGGAGATGCAATCAGTAGTCTTTGTTAGGTGTTTGTTATTCTACTCTCATTTCCTATACATCTCAGTCTTTTTTAGGACTCAGAGATTGGAAATTCCTTTCCTAATCCCACAGGACTGTGAATTTTCTTAGCTGGTTATCTAAGCATTTTTTTTAAAGTTTCTTTGGACTGAATTGTTTTCCTATTCACAGTGACTTTAAGATTGTAGGGGACTATTTAACTTTAAGGTAGTGACAAAAAGATAGGATTATGGATCCAGAGATGAAAGAGAACTTTTAGGCCATTGAGTCCAGCACCTATATTTTATAGTTAAGGAAACTGAAGCCCAGGGAGGCCTTGCTTATTGTAAGTCACACAGGTAGAAAATGGCAGAACTAGAACCAGAATGCAGATCCCATGCCTGGCCATCCTTTTTGTTATGTGCTTTATCTCTATTCCCAAATTGAATAACTAGGGAAAAAGCTTTGGTTCTGGAGTCAGAGGACTTAATTCAAATCTTCTCCCCTGAGGCTTAGTACCTGTTATGACTCCAGGCAAATCAAAGCCCTAGTCCTTGAACTTGTTTTATTATCTGTAAATTTAGAGGGATATACTACTATAGATAGCCTCTAAGGCACTTTTATAGATGTAGAAATGTAAACATACTTCTTTTTTAAAAAGTTGTTAAAAAAGGGCAGCTAGGGGTGCAGTGAATAGAGCACCCGCCCTGGAGTCAGGAGGACCTGAGTTCAAATAGGGCTTCAGACACTTAACACAAAAAGTAGCCTTGTGGCCTTGGGCAAGTCACTTAACCCCAATTGCCCTGCCTTCCCCCCTCCAAAAGGCAAAAAAAAAGTTGTAAAAAAAAGAGAAAGTACAGAAATGATTTAGAATAAAATATAATCTATCAAATATAATTATACACACATACACACATAGGTATACACACAGACGTGTGTGTTATCTGTAAAAAGCATGTGTATATGTATGTATATATGTACACACACATATATATACATATGTGTGTGCATACTCCTTTGTAAGTAACAGCTTCTGGTGATAGTACATGGGAACCAGATAAAATATTGTATATAGTAAAGAAGTGGAGAATGGGGAAAAAGAATATAGTGAAACTCTAAATCAGCTGATACACAAAAGTGAGTGGATAAGTTGCATACTGATTTGTGTAAATTATTGTAAGTGGATGAAATAAAAATAATTTTAAATAACGTATGATAAAATTCCTTGAGTGAAGTTTATTACTGAGTAAGACACTACCTTCAATGTAAGTTAGGAACCTATAAAAGGTAGTGAAACCTTTTTCAGTCTACTGGGATGCCATTTAATGTGCTTTCCTTTCATGTAAAAATGCTATCCACCAACAGAAGCATTTGCTTCTTTTCTCTACTCTTGGTCATCAGTGGAATGAATATGTAAGATGGCTATTCAAGGTTTGTGTGTAATGAATATCATTACTGGGCTACATAAAAATTGATCTGACCACATTGACCTGTTTAGAACTATGTCCTAGTCAAGTGAACTAACCAGCCACAAATGAGAATAACATTTAGTGAACTGAACAATAGTTACTTTAAAAGGGAATCTGAGCTGCTAGAATTAATGCCTTTTCCAAGAATATTTCTACCTTTTAGAGAATTATTTTAAAAAAATGTTTAAGGGGCACCCATTCTTTATAGGGAAATACACTAGATTCTTTAAAAGTCATTGAAATATCTATAATTCCTGCTATAAGAATCTTCTTAATGTTGCTTTGCTGTCTTTGTCACTGCCTCAAGTTCCTTTCTAAATCCATAATTATGAGTGTTGCCTAAGGTCCTCCTTGGACTTCTCCATTCTACTTTTACATCATCTGCTTTGCAAAGCTCATTTCTTCTAACCATGAGTCAGTAATATTCTCATGACTTCAAGTGCCAATGCTGTGATAATAACTTCCCAGATCTGTATGTTGAGTCATGACTACCAGTTCCAGAATTCTAGCTGCACACATGCTCCTGTCAACTGAATCTCTGCATGTAAAAAACCAAACTTACAGACTTCTTCCTCAGTGTCTCCTTTTCCCTCCCAGTCAACTTTCCTGTTTTTGTTAATAGAAATGCTACATGACTAATTTATGCAGGCTCAAAACCTTAGACTTCTCTTTTACTCTTCCTACAATGTATATACTATAACACCACCTTCAAAAGCTGTGCCTCCCCCCCCCCCCCCCAGAAGATACTATAGATACTGTTATCTTCAAGGAGCAATGGGATGTTAATTGTTGCTTATGATAAATCTGTAAGAAAAAAAAATACTAGCATCTGGAGTCTCATTCTAGAGAGACTGAACACAAGGCTGAGGACTTATTTCCTGGGATATTGAGTGAGTTAACTCTCATCTTGTGAAGAAACATTATGACTATAATTCTTGAGAAGAGATATTTAACTGCCAAAACTATATGATAAAACTTTATTTAAAGAGTTAAGATGAATTTAACAACTGTAGTTGATAGTTACAAATTACTTTTGATGTGATTTTTTCTGGTATGGTACATTGTTAAAACATTTAAACACATCTTTTTATTTTTTTTAAACTGTTACGAAACTTATATAGCCAATGACACTGATTTCTAATTAAGCTTAATTTGGTGGGGCTTGATAAAGGAAGAGAGAGCAGAAAAAACTTATGGTAAATGAGGTTTCTCTGGTTTCTTTAAAAGACTTGCAGTTAACCTCACAAACTGAGGTAGAAGGATCAGAGCTAATTAATTAATAAGAAATGTTACACATTTCTACTAATTTATGAAGAAATGTCAGCACAAATCAACCCTTGACTAGCTTAAAACCAAGATGAGAATTAATAATCAATAATTAAAGAGATACATTTGGGAAGCACATTGGCTACACATTGTATCTATTAGCCAAAAGCTTGCTACATGTGGAATGGCTGCCTTTGAACCCTGTAACTAAGCAAGCAAACTCAAAACCTTGGAATTATCTTTTTGTTTTTCCTTTAGTTGATGCACTATATCCATTTACTCAATAAGTCAAAGTCATCTTACACACAATCTTCTCTCTTCATATTCCATTTGTTTTCTATAGTGTCTAGAAAAGTGCTAGCTACCTACATAAAATGTAGGTAGCAAATTGAAATATGCCCCTAATATGAGCAGCCTGCAAAATCTGTCTTGAGAAGTTTTATAAATTACCCAGAAAGCATTGAAAGGCATAACATAGGCAAATGACATGTTTGTACATGATTTAAAATTTTGTCTCAAGTCTTAGTATCAGTGAGCTTGTTTAAAGTATGAAGGAAAATAAGATGTTTCTGAATTTCTTGCTCTTATTTTTTTTTTCCAGTTAGTCAAAGAAACAAGTGTATTTTTTCCTGGTTCATTCTTCTTTTTGCCTAATACCATAAGCAACAGAAGTTAAGACATTCAGTATCTGCTGAAAAGGAGCAGTGTCTCATTTAAACAACTTGTTATCTTACAGTAACAATAGTAAATATCTATTCGTCAAAGGACTTTCAGTGAATCCCCTAAAGCCTTTGATATTTACAATAGGAAAAGACTATGAAAATGTATCCAGATTTAAATACAGTTCCCTAAAAATGATATAGGTGTCAATTACAATTTCACATATTTCCTGTGTGATTTACAACATCATTTTTTGATGGAAGTAAATGTTTCATAGAGGATTTATATAACATACTGGCCTTCCATAATAGGTGACTTCCTTTGATGCACTATTTTTTGGATATTAATATGATACTTTGATCATTCTACTTCCTTTTCTAGACATATGTCTTAAAACATCTGTTTTTACACTTCTTTTTGCTCATAAGGAATCATTGGTATTAATCTTCAATTTATGTACACCCATTAAAATCCACAATTCCTAATCATGTAGTATTATATGCTATAGTATGTTACCAGAGATTATTTATTCAAGATGGTTGGCCAACAGTTAATGATTATGGTGGGTTATATATACCCATAAATCCATCTAGTAAGGCATGAAAGAATTTCAAGATGTTATTGAATGAAACACTGACACACATAAACAATCACTGGCCTTTTGAAGCATTAGAATAAGTACTTAAATTTCCTTATTCATGAAAAGGAAATATTTATATTTTATATTTATTATGAAAATAAATGAGACAGAATTTTTGTTTTATCTTTGCCAATATGTCAATTTTGCCTTACCTACAATAATTGGAGAATGTAATATCCTAATCAATTTAATATTTCTTAATAGAGGAAGCTCATATATCAACTTTAGATTATTTTTTCAAATAAATTTTAAAAATTGAAATATACATGTGAAACAAAAAATAAATTTACTCAAGACTAAAAGTACATGAGACTTAATTTAATATCTGATGATTCAGAAAGCACTTCAGACTATTTGTTTCTTCAGAATCATGATTCAGGAACAATAGTTATACTTGTACCCCAGACTCTATGATGGCAATCCAGAAATTCTAGACAAGTTCTTTGTCTAGTTTAAAGAAGTAATTAGTTCTTTCAAACAACTAGGGACTCCTACCTAGTACCTAATCATGAACCTAATTTACAGAAAATGTCTTAGCTATAAAGAAAACTCAGAGGATTTAAAGTTGAGCTTTAAAAGATGACATCTCCACTAATGTTATAAGAACATAGAATCATAACTTTAGGGCTTAAGTAGACTTTAGAGTTCATCTAGTCTAGAGATGGGGAATCTGTGACTTTGAGGCCACATGTAGCCCTCTAGGTCCTCAAATGGGGACCTTTGACTGAATCCAAACTTCACAGAACAGGCTAAGTTTGGATTCAGTCAAAGGACCACACTTGAGGACTTAGATGATCACGTGTGGCCTCAAGGCCACATGTTCCCCACCACTGATCTAGTACAATGTTATCATTTTATAGATGAGCAAATTGATCTTCAGAGATGTTAAGTGACTGGTACATGGTCACCCAGGTAGTAGTTAGTGGAGCTCAGATTCAAATTGAAGTTAACATCATAGCCTTTCCACTTTAAGATGTGCATTATCAATTGGTTGGACTTCATGCCTATAACAACAACAACAAAAATAGGAAAACAATGTTCATTTAAGATGCAAGTATTTCACCTTTTTGTATACAATAAATGTATTCTACATTCAAGAGATTTGTTTATAAAACAAAGCATACTTCAAATATTTTGTGAGATATATGGAATACTTTTGTAAGTTCAGAATCTTTTTTTTCTAAAGCAAATGTTTTACCACTTAAGATTTTTCATTTCCATGTTTGTTTTTAGGTCTATGAAAGGGTATTATCATTGATTTTTTTTTAAGTTGCATGAATTCACACTGCCATTATATTTTCTGAAAAAACAGAAGTCATTTGAGAGCCATCTTAGGTAAAAATAATAAAGGTTGTTCTAAAGATGAAATATTCTTGAATAAAGTTACAAATGAGCCAGTTGTGCAGTTTATAAATGAAATATGTAACTTGTATCATCCCAATGAATTTCTAGAATAGATATTATGTTGGGCAATAGCATATCCTCCTTAATCCTTGTCACCAAATCATAGGAACCCGGGCCAAAGAGAAGCAACATTGCAAAATGAGTGTTGTTTTCTTAAGGTTTTCCTTACCAGTTTAGGTATTCACCTTCAGCATTTTTTTCTTTCCTGGCAGATCCACAAGCATTTATTAAGTGCTTATTGTGTGCCATACAGTGTTAAGATCTGGAGATATAAAGGTAAAATTAAAATAAAACAGTTCTTACTCTCAGAGACTTCACAGTGGAATGGGGAGGAAATATTTAAACAAGATAAAGACAAGATCAGTTAGAGATAATCTTGGAGGGAAGGGTCTGAGATTAAAGGGGATTTAGGAATGATTTGCAGAAGGCTGGCCTTCAGTGGAGAGGTGAAGAAAGCTGGGAGGAGAGTAACCAGCATGGGGGAAAGACAAGAAAAAATGCTGCATTGAGATGGAATGCCATGTTCAAGGAATAGAAACGAGTTCAGAGTTACTTGAAAGCAGAATAGAGTTGGTAGAGGGGAAATGTGATAGTAGGGTGTTAGAAGTCTGGAAAAGTAGGAAGGAATCAGTTTATGAAGGGCTTTAAAAACCAAAAAGAGAGGATTTTATATGTGGTAGTAGAGGCAGCTACATAGAGTGTTGGGCCTGAAGTCAGGAAGATCTGAGTTCAAATCTGACCCCATATATTTACTTAGCTGTGTCACTGAACAAGGGCAAATCACTTAATGTATTTGCCTCAGTTTCCTCATCAATAAAGTGAGTTAGAGAAAGAAATGGCAAACCTTTCCGGTATCTTTGCCAAGAAAACCTTGAATGGAGTTACGACAGAGAGGAATACTAGGGATCCACTGGAGTTTATCAAATAGGGAAGTAGCATGATTGGTTAGATCTGCACTTTAGGAAGTGGTATCACTTCCTTCTCACTAAGGCCTCTTGTCCTGGATAGTTGAACCTAGCATATGTTGTCCTAAAGCCTGCTCTTTCTGGGTAATAGACTTCCATTGTATGTCTTAACCTCAGTGCTTAGGATGCCTAGAACTATTTTTCCTATAGACTTTCTCTCATTTTATAGTGAATGTCTCACATTATTTACTAGCCACACATGATTTTTACTGCTGTCTCCTAACTGTAAACAGAACTTACCTGTGCTGTATCCTTATCTGGAACTTCTGATTTCAAATATGGTGTTCACATTATTTAAAAAAAAAAACAACCGATTTTTTTCAAGTAGCAGCAATATACTTTCTCTTCCTTCCACCTCCTCCACAAAAAACAGGGAAAAACTTCATATGACAAAAATGTAGACATTTCATAATATACTAGCCCCTGTCTAGGTGGAAAACAATGGCCTCATCTTCCTCTTTTGTTTACCCCGGAGCAGATTCATTGTGGGAACTCCCAGCCACAAATGAAAGGTGGCTTATCAATAGGAAAAAAAAAGTGATTTTTAAGGACTAGAAGGCCTGTGATCAATGTTTCTAGTTGAAGAATCTTGGGAAAGTGATTTCTCACTTTCTCACTCCTTGTTGGAGCATTGAAATGTATAAAGGAGAAGGTAGCAAGTTATCCTCATTTGAAGGCCTTTAGACATCACTGGTTCAAGCCATCAACATTGTTTAAAGTTTATTGTTCTGACATCAAGCAGAACTCAAGAATGATAGAGAGACAGAAAACAAAACAATTTAGAAAACCTCCTTTGATGACTCATAGTAGTGACATACTAGGATATCATGCATCAAATCAACTTACCATGATCTCACACTCTATCATCAGTAGTGTCCCCTCTTCTACTTCTTGGATGTGTGCTAGATCATCATTACTATAGTCAACACTCCTGAAAAACATTCACATATCCCCTTATTTTGTGCTTTGACTGGTGTTTATAGCCACAGAATCATTGGACATGGTCATCTCCTTTGTGATAAACTTAAGAAATCTGAAATGGTGTTCATGTATGACTGAGAGAGACATTGTTGGAATAGAAGCAGCATTTCACTCTTGAAATTTACATATTTTTATAATCAATAAACGATAAGCACAGTAGGATCTTGTATGGTTTATATCTTTTGGTCAATTATGTAATTATAAAAATTTTCCTGCTATGAAATAATGCTCATGAAAGTTTTCTTGTTCTCTATTAATACCTTCATTAAGGAAGGCTCTGTTCCATGTGTAAATGTTTCTCATAAAAATTTTGTGTAGATAAGAAAAAAGACATAAAGATAATTATTGGGGGCAGCTAGGTGGTACAGTGAATAGAGCACCAGTACTGGAGTCAGGAGTACTTGAGTTCAAATCCGGCTTCAGATGCTTAAAACTTCCTAGTTGTGTGACCTTGGGCAAGTCACTTAACCCCCAATTGCCCTGCCTTCCTCCCCTTCAAAAAGCTAATAATAATAACAATGTGTTTTACTATTATTATTATTATTTTGATCATTTTTTTTCAATATCATTGAGTTCCAGTATTTTTGTTTTATGCCTTTGGTGTCTTCCTTCCATACTTGTGACTTAATAATTGTTTCTCTCCCAGCATTGGAAATCCTCTTTTTACACTTGCTTTATGTGTAGTTTCTACATGATTTCAAAATGCCCATTCCATAGAGACCATCCCACAGGTTGCTGTCAGTATAGACATAAGGAGCAACCTGTAGAACCTGGATAAGAAATGATTCAGACCCAGTGGGCACCATTTTTTTGGAGTGACTTTTCCCATTGACCATGCGATATTCAGAGTCAAATAGGGGCAAATGCTTATTAGCAAACACTGTAAGTTTGAGTCCACTCTTCTCCATGGATCTCTATAGTATAAGAGAGAGTATATTGCTTGTTTCAGAGTTTGGTCATAAATGTTTATACTTCAGATCTTGCAAAGCTTCTCAGTAAATATAGCTTTGTAAAAGCTGATTGATATATTAATTGATTAAAAGATGGTGAAGTGCTAATTACTGGTGCTTGATAATGGGAACAACAATGGAGTGCTCCCTAGAAATGTGAGCTCTGTTTATGGTTTTGGGCTACAGACTCTCAAGAAGCCCCAAGAATTCAAAGGAGGAAGATGTAGGAAGCAGATTTGATCTGGGAGACTGACTCAACTTTGTTTGAGTGGGAGCTCTGCTAAGTATTCCAAGAGCTAACTGCAGCTCTAGGGAACTAACTTAACCAGGGAAAATGAGAGTTGTGATAAGGGCCTCTAGAACTACGTTAGAAACTTCTAGAACTTACTTTGCTGTTAAAACCTCTGAGAACCAAGGAACACCTCTCTCCTCCAAAGAGGGATTTTGTATGTGGAATTTGAAAGTAATATCATTAAAATGTTTTCAAAGATGATTCTCTCTCTCTCTCTCTCTCTCTCTCTCTCTCTCTCTCTCTCTCTTATAAAATGTCCTTTCTTATCTATGTGCTCGTCTTTTCTCTCCAAGGTGAACTTTTAATATATCCAGAAGAGGCAGAAGAGATTTTAAATGTGTTGTCTTATGATCTGCTGCTCTTCCATAGTGCAAATAAAGACACCGTCAATTTTCCAAAGGGGTATCACAAAATGTTATTGAAGGAAAAAAAAAGTGATTGTAGCAGTACATACATGATAATGTTCCATACTTGCTTTCATATCAAAAGGGTTTCTGCAATACTATTTTCCTTGTTTTTTTTCTAAATTATGCAATAATTTTAAGATTATTTACATATTTGTTTAACTTGTTCCTCTCCAAAGTAGAATAGCCCTTGTTGACATCCAATTTTGTTAAGATTTTTAATTTAAATAAATGTTTCTTTAATGACTGAATACAATCAATGAATATTATAAACATTCTTTAAGGTAAGTAAATTAAGGTCTTATTACAAGAATTATAGACTCTTAAGCATGGGAAGGGATTTTAGAGACTCCTTAGTCCAAGATCCCTTTCATTTCAGAAATTCCTTTTACATTGTTCCTAACTGGTCCATAATCACAAAGTAGCTCCACCACAACACATCCAGTGCATCCTTATGAAGGGATGACTTTCAGCTTGATCTAGAGAGAGTTATTTGGATAAAGGAAATACAAAAAAAATCCAAAAAGAATTTAGTATGTTTGAACACAATCAGTGATGAGGTTACTACCTCACAAGGCATCTTTGTTTGGTAATCTTAAAATACATTACGTTTTGAGGTCTTCTGAGTCACATTGAGTTTTATGAACTTGCTACACTTTTTAAAGTCTTTAATCTCAGAATCTATATAACTTAAAAATTTTTTTTACATATTTTAGTTGAGCATTTAGTTGCTTATGGTAACTAAAAATAGTTCCATTCCATTACCTGTTGAACCAATCAACTCTGCATTTTTTTCTACTGTAGTTAAAGACATGAAGGCCAAACATTTAGGAAACTATGTGAACAGAAGAGGGTAATATATTTTAAATTATTTTTAATATTTGCATAATTTTAGTACTTTAAAATTTCTTAAAGATTATGAATATATTATTAGTTTATCATGAATATAGCTGTATATAGTTAGCTAATAAGCTTCTCTGAAGCCCCAATAACATTGTAACACAGTTGATAAAGTGTCAGGCTTGAAGTCAGGAAGATATCTTCTGTGGTTAAAATCTAGCCTCAGATTACTAGCTCTGTGACCCTGGGCAAGTCACTTACCCCTCTTTGTCTAAGTTCTTTTGTAAAAAGGAGCTAGAGAAGGAAATGGCAAACCACTCAAGTATCCTTGCTAAGAAAACCACAAATGAGGTCCTGAAGAGTCAGACACTTCTGAATATAAATGTATATGTGTACGTGTTTATGTATGTGTATGTATTTATACACACATAAATATAAAACATTTTGAGTTTGACTTTTATGACTTCAAGCATTCAAATGATTTTATTAGTAACCTCATTTTCACTTTAACATTGGCAGCCATGTACATTTGTGGCTATCTATTATGGCTAGTAGAGAGAAAAGTCAGAAGCATGATGTGTAAATTTATATATGCAACTAAGAAAAAAGTATTCATAAAAGTGTTCATGAATCTGCTACAGAAAGTGATAAAGTCCTTGGGCTAGTCACTTAACCCCAATTGCCCTCCAAAAAAAAATAAAGCAAAAAAAAAGAGCAGAAAATGATAAAGTAACCTCTCAAGTATGTGATAAGGGAATTGAAAATAATGGAAAAGTATCTAAGTTTGTAGGTAAATCAGACGGTACTCCTGTCCTTTCACCTGCACTCCCTAGAGTCTTGGTCTGTACAGAGAAGAGAAACATCCCAACCACCACCACTTTGAAATCTGGGTTGGCTAGGCTGAGTGGAACCACCCCAGACTGGAGTTCTGAGCTCAGACTGAGGGCCAGGGACTCACCCCAAGGCATGTGCTTTTTATTATGGAACAGTTCAACTATGGAGTAGAAAGGGAGGCTAGAAATGGCTGGTTGTCCTTTTCCCTTTTCTACTTTGGGGTTCTTCTAATATTGTTCCCCCTATCCCACTCCATCCAGTCCGACATTGCCTCTCGTCTCCCCTGAATTTCTGTGGGTTATTTCATGGTTATATTAGGAAAAGTGGTAAAATAAATCTCTAAGGAAGATTTTGGATTTTGGAATTTTCCTTTTTTTTTTTTTTTTTTTTTAGTTACAGGAACCTTATCTTCTATTTCCCTTAGGTTCAGTGTATCAACATTTGCATTTTTGGCTTTTGCCCCATTTTCTAGGAATCTTACTCCTACAGAAGTTGAGGATTAACTGTGTGTGTGTGTGTGTGTGTGTGTGTGTGTGTGTGTGTGTGTGTGTGTGTGAGAGAGAGAGAGATTTTGGAAGAGTAGGATTCTATAACTTGAAGCTATGTTTTATTTCAATGTTATAGCTAAATATTATTTTTATCCAATTTAAATTCCTCCCCTTTACCTTTGACATATTTACACTCACATATGTGTGTGTGTGTTTGTTAAGATTAATGAGCATTCATTTCCTAATTCTTATAAAATTAAGATGTGAACATATTTAACATTGTGTGATGCTAATAGCTTTACTGATTTTTTTTTAAGTATTGATAGATTTCTGTGAATGAGTATTGGTGTTATGAATAGAACCGTAGAACTTTGGCCTTTACTGTTATAAAAAGCAGCTTGAATTTTTTATAGTGAAGCAGAGCATTATGGTGTAAATAACACAGGACTGTAAATCAGTAGACCTGACCTATAATCCCAGATTTGTTCCTGAAAAGATAATTGAACTGGGCAAATTAGTCATCCTTGCAGGATTTGTTTATCTGTGATGAAGTTGGACAAAATAATTTCTATGATTCTAAGAAATGATATTTCAAAACTTAAAATTAAAGTGGTCTTCCTGAGATAAAATCAGAATTCAATACTTCGAACTTGAAACAGAAATATTTTTAACATGTAATTTAGTAAAATTAAGTTTCAATAAAGTTTGAACAATAAAGTTCTGAACATCTCTATTAAGTAATATAATTCTTTGTAAAATAAATTATTTTATAATATATGCTGTCAAATATACAGGAATATATGTTTGTGTGTAAACATATGTTCTTGTGTACGCACACACTTTGTATATGTATATACATATATACTTTATATATACGTACACACACTGATTTTACCACTAGGGGTCAGCACAGTGTGTAGTACTGGAAAAAAATGGGGAAAAATTGCAGCTCCTCATAATGCTTGTTTGGATAGTTAAGGAAAGCACGACATTATAGATTTCCAGTTATTATAAATTGTTTTAGAAGAAGATTAGAAAGGTTTCACTTATGTATGTCAACCATGAATTTCTGCTTTGATGAAGTGAGAAAAAAATGTTTTGCTTCCTATTTTTCACTCCATGCATATCCTATCCTCTCTATTTTCAGATTTTATATCTCTTCATAATGGTAGTCTTTTCTCTTTTATAGCTGGAGAGAGGGAGAGAGAGAGAGAGAGAGAGAGAGAGAGAGAGAGAGAGAGAGAAAGAGAGAGAGAGAGAGAGAGAGAATGTAATATTATGGAATAAATTGATAATTTTAGCAAAATTAGGAATTAATATTTTTAATTTCTAATATCAACTGAAATTTATTCATTTTCTAAAAATGGATCATATATAATTTGTTAGATATGTTAATACACACCTGTATCATCATAAGCTATATGAGATCATGATATAAAGATAAAATTAATATATAAATAATAGAATGTATTGATAACTTTTATGTATAAAATAATTATATTAAAATGTGAAACAGTATTTATGGTTGGAAATATTCTCCATGACATAATGACATATCTCTTGACAATTTAGCTCTTAAAACTGTTTCTCCTAACTTGCTGATTTTTATTTACTATTTTACAATAACTATTGTATTAGCTGGCCTTATTAAAAAAAAAAACAAAAACCTGAAGTCATCTTTGACTCATCCCTCTCCCTCCTTCCTCACATCCAATCAGTTACTTGGTCCTTTAAGCATAAGTTCATAATATTCTTTCTTTCCATTCTCAATATAATCACTCTAGTTACCTCTCATCTAATCTGTTGTAGTAATCTCCTAGTGGATTTCTATGCTTTCAATCTTTCCCCTTTCTAATCCATTCTCCACACTTTTGCCTGTGTAATCCTCCTAATGTACAAATCAGATCATGTGATACATACATTTAAAAATATTTAGTGCTTCACAACTGTTTAAGAAATAAAATGAAAGCTTTCTTAGCATGTCATTCAGGGCCCTCCACCCTCTGAACCCAGCCATCCTCTCCAGTCTTCTCTAAAGTGATCATCTTTATCCATTCATTTTCAATGAAACTGATTATTCATCATTACTTGATCTCATTCTGCCCTTTCCCATTTGAGTTGCTTTTATCACAATGTTCCAGTTGAGTAGACTCTGCTCCTCTGAACTTTCATCCTGACAAATTATTTGCCTTCTTTCAAAGCAGGACCCAAGTATCATTTACCATGTAAGGTTTTCCTTGATCATCACCCCAGCTACAAACTATATCTTTTTCATATCACTTTTTTTGAGCTCTATTAAACAACCACAATACACCAATATATGAACACAATATATTATTTCATCAATGTAGATATTCCCTTTAACAACATAGGTCAAAACCTTTTCATGCTTTAAAAGATGGTTTTCATATGTTTTTATCCCCATTACCATCAAACAAACAAGCAAAAATCCCCAATATCTTATGACCAAACCTCCCTGTGCGGTACCTCTTCAAGCATAGCAATCTAACTTTTTGTTTATGGACATATAGTTCATCACCAGACCCACACCTGAAGCTTGTCAGTCTATACTTCTTGTAATAGACTTCAAGAGCCCAAGATACAACATCACAGTGAAACTTTAGAGTAAGGCTGTAGTATAGGGTTTGCCATAATATAATTTGTATTATATCATAGTTACTTATTGCTTTTCTCCTCCCTATTAGATTGCAAATTTCTTGAGGGAAGTAACTGTGGTTTGTTTTATCTTTGTGCCTAGAATAATGCATTGTTCCTAATTGTGCTTTAAAAAATTGGTATAATTGGAGTTAACTGATAAACAAATTTTATACCACTCTTATTTCAATAAAATCAAAGACTGACTAGTAAAAATCATATTAGAGATAATAGTTTATAAAATGAGTAAATAACTTTAAGTGAATACAGTCTAGTTCATGTAATTTTCTTTAAACACATTATTAAATGAATTTAACTTGATTATCTCTAATGTCCTTTCAGTTATCTGATAATTTTAAAATCTGAAGGCAGAAATTACAAATCAAAGTAGTAACTAAAATCAAAGCAAACAAAACTCTAGGTGTGAAGAAATAGCTGCTTAGTACATAGTGAAAATGAAAATAGCTAATAAAGGCTGATTACACCTCAGGATGACAAATGAGGCATGGTGACTAGTTGCTTTGCTAATTTGATGCAACAGAGAGCTCTTATTAACTAGCTAGATAATCTGCTTTAAATAAAATCAGGAAGTATGGTAGTTGCAACAAGGATGAGGAAAAAGAGAGAAGAAAAGAAGAAGATAAACAAAAGTAGGGATAGTTTACAAAAGAAACAGTTGAGCAGATTAAAGTAGGCAATAGGGACAGCAGTTATTAAAAAAGGACATGTGAAATCCAATACAGAGACTAAATATACAGAAAATTTAGAATCTAACAGAGAGAAAGAGAGAGAGAGAGAGAGAGAGAGAGACAGAGAGAGAGAGAGAGAGAGCGAGAGAGAGAGAGATTGATTTCAAATACGTTTAAGGCCATCATAGAATTCAGGTAGCATCACCCTTAAGATGTGCCAAATGGAACAAATTCAGTGGTCTTGGGGATATTTATTGAGTGAATAAATAGTAAAGCAAAAGTAGATTGCAACATGTATAATAATGCATACATGGGCAACAGAAAAGAGTTATATTATAGACTGTACCCTACCATACGGATTACATATACTATAATGAAAAATCAGAACTACTCCTATAGATGGCTCAGTGCTAACTGAGAGACATGATGTATGAACAAATTTGCATGAACAAATGCAATTTATTGACCTTTCCATGTTTCTGATATATGCTTTGGTATTCCAAAGTGAAACTATGCAATAAAGTGCTATACTGTATATTTTTAAATTGGAAAAAAAAACAGCCAATAATCCATAAGCTTGCAGGAAAAAAAACAACACTGTAGCTTTTTCAGAAAATTCATTTCTGAACAAAATATATCTTCTGAACAGTAACAGCACAGTGCTGATGAAGCCAGTCTATTTTTGTGTGCTTGCCATATTTGATCCTAGCACATTCTGGTTAATTACATATCAGGGGCTTAAGCCAAATAAGGACAGATGACTCTTTCCACATGTGCTGATCCTACAAAAAAGAAAAACTTTGATGAAAGGAAATTTGAAGTGTTTATTTTTATGGAAAAAAAAGCTAGTTTATTGATTATGAAATCTTATACATAAAAGAAGTGGACCATTTCTCAGACAATAGTTTAGAATGACATAATCTGATTTCAAAAAGAGGAAAAGTGGGTTAAAGTAAACACTTTAAAATATTACCTTTCTGGGCTACATCACAAATGAGGGAACAATGCCATTTAAAACTATGAAGCAGAAGAGATGACATTTTTCCCTATTAGGGTACATAATTTCCAAACACCCAGAGATTATACTAGAGATGCTTAGCAGCAGAATGGATGCTAAGTAGAGGTAAAAAATGTCTAGCATAGTATTGAAAACAGCACATCCCCAGCTCAATGGAGAAAGGGTTTCATTCAATGATAACACAACCGGATCTCAATGACTCTGTAGCATTGGAGGCATGCAATTCCCTCTATATATGTGTGTCCTATCCACTTGTATTCCATGACTATATGTGTTTCCTGGAAGTTTACCCTTCCATGCATGTTTCTTAAAGAGGTTCACCCCTGGTTTAAAAAAAAAAAAGGTCATAGGACATGAAACAGCTTTTTATTATACATTTAAAAACTGATCACACCCATTGATTGAAATGAGATTTTTGTGACTATATTGATTGAGCAAAAGGTGTGAACATCTTTGAATGGGTAAAAAGGAGATAGCTAGGTTTTTTTTTGTTTTTGTTTTTGTTTTTTTACCAAAAAAGCTAATCAGCCTTTGAGGACCCCAAACTTTTAGAACAATTGAGAGCTGGAGGAATGACTTCAAAGAGGGTGCTACAGGCGTGTGTATTATATAGTGCTACTTAATTTTCATTGCTTTCCTTCATGTCTGACTTTTAAAACTTCCTTGTAAACTTTGTTGTTGTTGTTGTTAGTGCCAAGAGTCTAGTGCAATTTTTTATTACATGAAGTCTGTCCTCTCTGAGAAGCTTTTATTTCTCCACCCCCGGCCAAGTTCCCTAGTTCTTGATGAATCTAAAATCCTTTTATTTACCCCAGGAGCTCGTCTCTGAAGTAATACTTAGGAGACATAGATTTTTCTCTGGTCTTGCAGGTAGAATCCACATTATATCAGAAAACACTTTTCTAGAAGTCCCAGATTAGTATCACCTATTTCATCATCATAATTTGGCCCCTAGTACCCTCAACTATAATGTACAATTTTTTGTTACCCAAATGTACCCCAACATCTTCCTATCTCAAAAATTGCCATTGTTACATTTTGTTATTTCTATGCTTCTTTTATGATTACAGGTTGTGGATTGTCCTTTCTTGAAGAAGACCACTCATGTTCCCCAGTCTCTCATTAGAATAGTTCCACCTCTCATTATAATATTCATTCTTTTCACTAATTGTTAATCAATCAGAGTTGATTGACACCCTCAGGATCACCCACTCTTCCAAGGTCATATCAGTGTTGATTGGGTTCCACTAAGGGTCTTTGGTCTTTGACTTCTTTAATTATCTGCTAGCATGATTACTAAAATGATTAATTACCCATAAAAATATCTCTTGAACTTTTTATATATCACAATAGCTAGCTACGAAGGTAGATTTCTTCCATCAAAATACGTTGTTTTTATTGAAAGAAATAACAATGAACCTACCAAATAAGGGGTCATAACAGCCAGTAGAACTAACAGTTTTTCAGCAGAAATTGTGATACTTCCTGTGTAGATTCTCAGTATACACAGTACAAACCTAATAGACAAAATGAATTGTTTTTATTGAAATTTGGCAGAATATTTTTAATATGTGTCTGCCCCTGTTGCTTATGGATTGTATGCTGCCTTAATTTCCCATTCAAGATATTTTGGCTGTGTTTTATTTCAGGATATAAGAAAAAGTAAATTTTCTTGGTCACTACAAGAAAGGGTGTGATATAACAAGATTGGAGAGGTAGTTTCAGTTCTGGATGTGAACAATATTAAATGTTAACATGTGTGCATGCATGTATATACACACATATACATGCATACATGTGTATGTGTGTGTTTCCATCTATCTATTAGAATTGTTCTCTTTTAAAAGGTATTGAAACCATTCTGTATACCAAACTGGCTCAGGGCAATAAAGGCTCCAGCCAAATACATCACTTCCAAGTCATTTAAATACAAAACCTCCATGAGGAGCTTCAGTTTTAACCCAGTGCTTGGTTGGTGGACCATGCAAAGGCAACTCAATCAAATTAACTCACAGTGTCCTCAAGGCATATCTTTATTGGATATCCTTCCTCTTCTATAACTAAGTAAATAATTATTTGTTAACTTCTTCAGGGTAATAATGTACCAGGAAGGCTACAGTATGTTGAATAACTTATGTGTCCCGTTTTGTTTCATTATCAGAAAAAGAGGACTGGTCTAAGTTGGGCCAAGTCTAGAAAAAGGAAAAACATGAATTCACCTGTGCTTTAGGAAAATCACTGGTGGTTATATGGAATAGGAATTGGCTATGAAAAAGACTTGAATAAAAGTGATTGATTAGGATATCTTTTCATTAGTCCAAATGAGATGTGATAAGGACCTAACTAAGTTGATGGCTGAGTGAATGGGGAGAAAAGATTAAACATATATATATATATATATATATATATATATATATATATGTATGTATATATATATATACACACATATATATATGTATATATATATACACATATAAAATTATTATTATTATATATTATATTATTATATAATATATATGTTTATATATTATATAATATTACATATATATATGTATATACATAAGTTATTGTCAAAATAGAAATAAAAGGGCAATTTCTTGTATATATGGGGTGAGGAAGAGTTGAGAGTCAAGGCTTTTTGTGAAAGCTGATTAGAAGGATGGTGGGTTGCTAGGAAGATGTTTTTCTTGACAGAGGCAGTGAAATTTGGAAGCTAAGGGTTGGGGGAGATTGATTTACTTACTGATAACATCCATAAAACACAGTCCCTCTGAAAGGCCCCTGCCACAGCCATGAGGTGGTCTTTGGTCAGGGGTTTAGTATGCTGGGGAATTAGATAATTTCCCAATAGTATTTGCATAGCAATTGTTGTGTGTTATGGTGAGAAAGAGGGCAGTGGCAGAATGGTTTTTTTTGTTCTAACTGTGAGTGTATTGAAGACAACCTCCATTATTTCCTATTGAGGGGAAGGCAGGACCAGATTCTTCCTAATACCCAATGGGTTAACCACACAGCCACTGGGGTTATACCCACTTTCAGTATCATACTTCAGGTTTTGGAATTCAGTATTCTAGGGGACAAAGATTAATATAGTAAATGATCTGAAAACCATACAGATGAAAAATGATTGATGAATACAGGATATTTAGCCTGAGGAAGAGATAATTCAGGGGGAATATGCAATTTATCTTTAGATAATTTATATGTTTTTATGCATAAAAGGGATTAAATTTATTTTATGAAATTTCAGATGGCAGTTAAAATGAGGCAGATTTTGACTCAAAATAAAGAAGAAATCTCTAACAATTAGAGCTGTCCAAAAATAAAATGGGATTTCTCATAAAGCAGTAGGGTGAGACATTTTTTTCCAGCCTAAGAAAACTTAAGGGATTGGTAGAAGTCTGTGGCACCAGGGTGGAGATCTTTCTGGAGCCCACACATGAGGAGGCAGCCACAGCAGCAGCAGCTTCAGGTACTCAGCCCAGAAAAGGTAAAGGAGTCACACAAGTGGTCAGAAAGAGATTACAAAGGAACCTTTGCTGGCACTGGTTACAGATGACATTGACAACTCTAATGCACATGTACAGTTCTAGATTACAATTCTAGGGAGAAGAGGAATGCTGGTTATTGGTACCAAGGGAATAAGGGGTCTGGTCACAGTTCCAATGTAAAGAGCTGCAATTTGTGACTGCAGGGGACCAGGGGCCCTTCCTGGGTAAAGACCAGAGAAGAGACCAAGAGAGCAGTGACCATAACTCTCCTAGGATCACATCATCTTGAAAGTACCAAAAACATGCAGACTCTCCCAATTAGCTCTGAAAACAGCAGCAGGAAAAAAGTGTGATGCTTAGGACAGTGCCTCCACACCCTGAGCAGCTGAGGGGAACCTAAATTTAATATAAAGTTCAAAACTTTTAAAAAGGTTGGAAAAATAAGTAAACAATAACAAAAGTGAATTTGAACATAAAAAATTACTATGGTGGCAGGGAAGACCAATGCATAAATTCAGAAGAAGACAATAATGTGAAAACATCAACCTCTCCCCCCCCTGCAAAAAAAAAACCCTCAAAGAAAAATGCTAATTGGATCAAATCCAACAAGAATTCCTCTAAAAAAGTTAAAAGAAAGAGAAAAAAGAAGTGAGAAAAAATTGGGGAAAGTGAGATGATGAATGATAGTGATGCAAGCAAGTTATGAAAAGAGAATTAACAGTTTGGTAAAAGAAGCACAAAAATACCAAAGAAAATAGTCCTTTAAAAAAAAAGCACAAAAATCCACTGAAGAGAACTCCCTAAAAAACAGAATGTGTCAAATAGAATAGGAGACATAAAAAATCACTGATGAAAATAACTCCTTAAAAATGAGAATTGGCCAAATGGAAAAGAAGTACAAAAATCTTCCTGAAGAAAATAATTCCTTAAATATTAGAATTTGGACAAGTGAAATCTATTGACTCTGTGAAAACATCAAGAAACAATAAAACAAAGTCAAAAGAAGGAAAAATAGAAGAAAAGGCAAAATATTTCATCAGAAAAAAATGACTGACCTGAACAATTGATCAAGAAGAGATAAATTAAGAAATATTGGACTATTTGAAAGTCATGAATTAAGAAATTGCCCAGACATCAGATTTCAAGAAATTATCAAGGAAATCTGCCTTGAGGTCTTAGAATGCCTTGAAAACCAAAGTGTTTCCTTTCTAGGCTAATATTCTATTCATATTATTATATGGTATCAAGGCATGGAATAAAATTTAAAAAAAAATGTTACTTGGATGGCAATGGAGACAGGACCACAATAGATAGCCAGTTGGAGGGCAGAATGACCATTCTGAAAAGGAACAGGAGTAAAGGATGTAGAAAGAATTGTCTGACAGAAAGAAAAGATGGACTTTTCATAGGCAAATTAGTCAATAGTAGTAGAAAACTAAAAAAATAAAGAGTATCACTGAAACATTTAAAATTTATAGAAGGATGTAAAAAGAAATTGAGAAAGGAGCACAACAAAACAGGAAAATATATGCTTTAAATATAAGTATACAGAATCTAACTTCATAATTTCATGTGTAGTACTCTAATGGTAATGGGAATTTGAAGATCTTCTCTGTCTCTTAATAGGCCTAGAGGAATTTGAAGATCTTTGCTGCTTTGAAGATCTTCCTACTCCCTAATAGGCTGTATCCAATCACATGGAGACTGTGATGGCAGGAGCTTGCTGAAAGGTGAGTCAGAGCCCACAGGAAGCTGGGAGTCAGAGCAGTAAGAGTGGGAGGGAGGAGAGGACAAGCAGCCAAGAAGACAGCTAGGCTTAAGAATGTTTGTGAGAAGGTTAAAGGATGGTGTGGCTCCCTGTTGTGTTATGGTTTATAAACTTCTTTGTTTCTGTGATTGATTCAGTTTCCGGGTGTTGGGATTTGGCTTTCTGGTGTCTGGATAAATGTTTTCTTCTGTTTTCTTTATGGAGAGTATTATATTTTGTGATTCAGAATTATGTAGACATATTCATAGTCACTGTTGGTGCTGTGAATATTGTGTTGGCACTACAAGTACCCTCTTTATTTTTCCTTTAGTGTACATTGAAATGTTTGTGTCTAAGGATTGTTAAGTTTAAAATGTAACCCTGGCTTCAAGACTAGAACTTTGCATAAGAGTTCTCATTGAGAAATACATACCTGAGGATACATACCTACATAACAATATTTTTTTAAAAAAGAAAAATAAAAAATGATGCTATCTGGAAAACTTTCCTAGAAGTTAGATCTATCCAGAAGTAAAATGGGATACTTTGTAGGGTAGTGGATTCCATTTCATTGGAGATCTAAGGATGGAGGCTAGATGATCACTCACTCACTAGTTGTGTTACAGTGGACATTTTTTCAAATATAGGATTAAATAATTGGCCACTCCAGTTGATTCAGACTCTAAAATTCTGTGATTTTATATGTTTATTTTTAAATGTAAGTGTATCATTCTAGCTCATCAAGTTATGTCACAACCTTGAATCTCTCTGGGTATCAGTTTCATCACTTGTAAGATGAAGAGATTTAATTAAATGAAATCTAAGATCCTGCTATGCATTTACAATTTTTTTTGCTTATATGCTAAATAGCAAATACTAAGCATCAATTTGCCAAAATAATTAACAATTTACTAAGCATTTATGTACCTCTTTAAAAACCACAACTTAGGATAAAAATATTAATAAGTACCAACATATTGCTTAAATATGGTAAATATCTCCATGATGTCACCTTTAGGAGATCTTTTCCTCTCCCCAAAACCCGTATTTCATTGTAAAATTTTTGTGAAACAGATGTCCTTACTCCATATGGACACTATTAAGTTGTTGCTCTGTTTGAATCTGGGCAGATGTTACTAAATACAATACTTATTAACTTTCCTGTTTGAAGCATGCTGCTACATACTATGTATATATCAATAAATTTGCTTAGAATTTAAGTCCCTCTCAGCTGTAGTGACTGCTTTCTTTTAAGTCACTAGGTTCCATTAAGTGAGATTTGCAGCTTTCCTTGCTTTTCCTGCCTGGAATATACACACACAGATACACACACACACACACACACACACACATACATACACACATATCCATATATATGTATATATATATGTGTGTATGAGTAGCATTTCAACTTCAAAAAACATAAATAATGTCAAGGAACCAATGAGCTTGATTAATACACATCCTTGAACATTCAAGAGACAATCATACAATCGGTTTAATTGCATGTATTAGAGAAAGTGTCTTGAACCACACTGCAAAGAAAGTTTTTGTTCTTAGCTGACATAGTTGTCGAAAAGGATGTCTAATTTTAAGTAAAAGATATGGTTTATGTCTAGAGTTAATCAATGCTAAAAATAAATTATTACTTGTTTCTGGGCAAGGTATTTTATTTTTGGCTATGAGAAATAGGATGACATAGAGAGGAGGCCTTGGATCCAAGGAAAGAGACCTGTGTTCAAGAACCACCTGTGACACATTCTGGCTGTGTGACCCTGTAAAAATTTCACTTAGTGTTCTAAGCAATACTCTAAGCATAAAAGTTGCAACAAAGGTGCTGATCTGTGCTGGTAGAGGGAGTTTCCTTATCCAGGAAGTTCTTAAAATCAATGTAATCACAGGTTCAGGCACTATTCCTTTTTTTCTGATTCGCAGCTAAGAGTTGTATCCTATGCAACACATCATTTTAGATTCTGCATTAACACAGATCTAATCACCCACACACCCCCCTCAAAAATCTACATTTTGTCATACAATTTTTATAAAGCAGCTTCAAATCAATAGTCCTTCACAGGATAATCGTAGTGTCAATGTACCTGGAAGGATACTCCCCGTTCTAATGTTTCATGCAAATAATTCACATTCTGCTATTGTAATTTAAAATAGTTTAAATAAGTATCAGGTGAAAAGTGTAGCTTTTCAGTTTTAGCAACACAAATATGACCTTAATTCCAGTAGTTTCCACACAGTGTGGACTTATAGTAAAGTCAAATGCTTCCCATTTTTGTATTACTTGCTTTTCATGGTAATTTCCATCCTACAGTTTGACTATAGATATGAGAGCCTAAGTATTCAGGTCCATAGAAATATTAATAAGTGAATAGTTTCTGCAAAACATTTTCCATATTAACAAATTATCATGCTTTCAGCTTAATACACACTAATATATCAATTTATTCCAGCATATTTCTTAATATTTTACTTAAAATATGGAATGGTATTAATAACCATCTTGGGAGTAGCAGAGAAAAACCGAATCTTGAACCCAGGAAGACAACAATTCAAGTTTATGACACATACTGTATAATTCTGTGTGAGTCACTTAACTACTCATTTCTCTAAGTAGCTCTCTAAGACTATAAGTTTCAGAGAAAGTTTGAATATGCATTGATAGAGGGTGTTTCTTCACCTAGGAGAAATCTCAAGTACATTCCCAAAGGAAAGGCTTTAGACATAATCTGAAAGGGTTAGACATAATCTGAAAAAATTGTCTATGGCTTGGTCATTCTGATGGTTAGAGCATGCTAATGAGAAGACCCAGTGACCTAGATGTCTTTGTTTAGTTCATTGGCAATAAACTTTATGCAATTCTATCCCCATGTAAGGGGATCAAGAGGGATTATAACTGTAAATCTATTCCTTCTTCACTACAACTTGAGTCCCTCACTTCCATCCACATGCCTCTTGTATCATTTCTTACATGAGACGTATCATGATCCCTGAAGTCCTAATGCCCTCCCTCTCTATTTTGTATGGTAATTGTGTTTATTCACTTTTCTATTTATGTTGTATATATTTGTACATATACTTCCTGTCCTTTCCACCCTCCTTTTAGAATGTATACTTCTTATACTAGTGGACTAGTGGCAGCATCTTGATAAAAACAGAACACTAAATTCATAGCTGAAAACTGTGGCAGCAGTACTTTCATAATTAGGAAATATTACTGAATCAAATTACTCTGTTGTATGTGAAATGTTTTAGGAATGAATATGAGACAATATTTAATATTTGGTAAATAGTATTTAAGCAACCAGCTTTCAGAAAGTTGAATTAGTGAAGATGCCCTGATAATTGAATCATTTTATGAAATAATCCGTTTTAATGACATTAAGAGTAGACTGACATTATAGTCACTTCCCACCAATTGAGCAGAAGAACTTAAGTGCTTTCAGTGTGTTAAAATTTTTTAAGTTGCCACTTAAAGATAATCTATAGGAGTTATCTTGATGGTCATATAAAAATAGCAATGATTTCCTCCATTGCTCTGAAAAATTGTAGAAACTCCAGACTAAAAAAATCAGAGGAAATATGAATAGAGAGGCAACATATAATAGAAAATGAACTAGATTTGGAGACAGAAGACTGGGCTTTCAATCCTAATTCTCACCTTCCCTACCATATGACCTTGGATATTACTTTACCTCCTCTTTCTCATTTTTCTCAACTTTAAATATATACATACATACAAAACAAGCTGGGTATAGGATGGATAGGTTGTTGTTGTTATTTGTCCTTCCTTCTCTAAGCATGAATATGAGATAATTAACAGAGAGAAGACTGGAATTAAGAGTGGCTGGGGAAGGCTTTCTATGGAAGGTGGGATTTTAGTAGGAACTTGAAACCAGGTAGGTCTGTAGTTGGAGAGGAGGAGGGAAAACTAACATTCCAGGCATGGGAAACAGAGAAAATTCTCCAAAGCCAAGAGATAGAATCTTGGTTATGGAATAGCCAGGAGGTCAGTATCACTGGATTGAAGAGTACATATTGAGGAGAAAGGTATAAGAAGACCAGAAAGGTAGGAGGAGGTTAGCTTATGAAGGGCTTTAAATGCCAAACTTCATCTTAGAGGTAATAGAACGCCAAAAGTGCAATTTATTGACATGAAATTTATCTGACATGATCAGATCTGAATTTTAGGAATGTCACTTTAGTGGCTAAGTGGAAAAAGGATTTGAGTGAGGTGAGACACAAGGCTGGAGGACTCACCAGTAGGCTATTTAACTAATCAAGGAATGGGCTGATAAGGGCCTGCACCAGAATAGTGACAGGAGAGAAAAGGGCATATTTGAGAGATGTTTCTAAGATTAAATCAACTAGTCTTTTCAACAGATTGTATGTCAGTGGATGAGAGATAATGAGGAATGAAGTATAACTTCTGGTTTTGGAGGATGGTGCTGCCCTTTGTATTTGTAGGGAAGGTAGGAAGGAAGAAGGATTTAGGAGTAAAGATAATGGTTTCCATTTCTGACATATTGAATTTACTGGACATCCATTTTGCCTTGTCTGAAAGGCGGTTGGAGATGCAAGATTAGAGGTCAACAGAGAGTTTGGAGCAGGTGGAATATTAACATAGACATGGTAATTAAATTCAGGAAAGATGATGAGACTGCAAGATAAATAGTAGAGATGAAGAAGTGAGCCCAAGACAGAACCTTGAGAGACACCTAAGGTTAGAGGATGTGATCTGAAAGAAGATTCAGCAAAGCAGTCATGGAAGGATCAGTCAAATAGGAAGAAAACCAGGAGAGAGTAATATCCCAAAAAACCTAAAGAAAATAGATAATCAAGGAGGAACGAGTGAATAACAGTATGAAAGGCTGTATAGAGGTCAGGGAGAATTAGGACTAAGAAAATGTCATTGAATTTGGTAACTAGGAGATCATTAGTAAATTTAGAGAAAGTAGTTTGGGTGGAATGATAAGATTGGAAATCAGATTATAAGGAAATAAGAAAAGAATGAGAGGATGTAAAGCCATGCATGAGCAGCTTTCCAGAGGACTACTGCTGTGAACAGCTTTCAAGATTCTGATTACATAGTATAGTAAACTCTATTTATTCAATAACAAATCAGAGCAAAACATTCACAGAAAATCAAAATATAGCATTTGCAGTGTTACAACTTATCACAGAAAATCAAAATACAGCATTCACCATGTCACAACTTAATAACTTATCACTAAAATGGCCACATAGTTTTCAACAAAGTGGTCAGATAGTTTTAAACAAAGTACAATCATTTAGTAATTCCATCATTTAGTGACTCAATCATTCAATCATTCCTCTTCTCAGTTTTTCTTAATTCAGGCTTCAGTTCAAAGTTCAAAGTTCAGTCTTTAGTCCTGTAACAACTGCCCTGCCTCCATGATGCTTATACCAAGAAGTTCTGACTATCTAGCTTGTGTTCTTCCTTATATAGGTATTAGCTTCCCCCTGTTCAGCCCTTTCCTGTTGTATCAGGAACAGGGGTTCATAGCTCTTGTTTCTTTACAGAGGCTTAATTTGAAATTAGGTGCTAAGTACCCATTAGCTTGCCAATACAAAGTGATCTTCAAATTTCATTATTATTGCAGAGGAGAGAAAGTGGAGGCATGTATTGTAGATGGCCTTTTAAATGAATTTAGTTACAAAGGGCAGAAGACATATAGAATGATAGCAGAGATGGAAAGATCAAATGAGAGTTTTTTCAAGTTAAGGAAAACATGGACATGTTTGTAAGCAGTGGGAAATGAGTCAGTAGACAGGGAGAGATTGAAAATAAGGGAAAGAGTGGGAGTAACAGAGAGGGCAATCTGTTGGATGAGACATGATAGAATTGGATTGCTTGAACAAGTGGAGGGGTTAGCCTTGGTAAGGAGTGAGGCTACTTCATAATTCAAGATAAAGGATGAGAAAGTGGTAGAAGGTGCCTAAATGATGGGAGAATGAAGGAAAAGGGGAGAAGAAAGAGTTCAGGCCAAATGGCTTTATTTGTTTTTTCTATATACTGTGAAGTAAATTCTTCATCTGAGAAAGGGGGAAGTGGGAGCCTTTAGAGATTTGATAAAGGATGAAAAGATTTGGAAGAGCTGTTATTGAAAGAGTCAATAAGGGTAACCTAATAGGATTGCTTAGCAGGAGTGGAGATCAACAAACTACATATTTAATCTTTGATAAATTATATAAAACCATTTGCTAATTCAATAACCTTTGAAAATAAGAAGCTGCCCATTTTAACTTCCATTGTAGCTACAAACTGACAGAATTTGAACGGGTGAAACATGAATTTGTGGATGGTGAGATCAAATGGCTTATAGAAAATAGTAAGATAATAAGATAACTGGAAGGATGATTAGAAATAACCTAATGCAACCTCTTCATTTTAGAAAACTGAAGTCCAGGGCTCAGGCAGGTGAAATAAATTTTTTCTGGATTGCATAAGGCAATAGTAAGCATCACAACTGTAGTTCAAACCTTGTTCTTTATATACTATAAGAAGAGATAGTTAACACATTGGATGACAGAGTAAGGATCCAAAAAGATATTGACAGGCTAGAGTCTTGTGTTTAGTCTAACAAAATGAACTTTGATAAGGATAGATATAAAGTCTTACATAAGGATACAATAAATCCACTTCAAAAGCACAAGATGGAGAACTTAGACTTCAAAGAGCAGTTGTTCTGAAAAAAAATCTGGGACTTTTAGTGGATTGCAAACTAAACATGTGTCAAAATGTGACGCAGCAGATAAAAAACTAATGTGATCTTGGGTTGTGTTGAGAGACACAGCTTCCAAGAATAGGGAAGTGAGGGTTCTACATTGTCCCTGATAAGACTTATGTTCAATTCTGGAACACTGATTAAGCTGAAGAACTTCCAGAAGCAGGCAACCAGGATGATAAAGGACTTGGAGTCTATGTCATATGAGGATCTGTTGAAGGAATTGTAAAAGTTTAAGATGGAGAAGAGAAGACTTAAAAAGACATGAATAAGAATTATCTTTTAAAAAGTGTAGAGGTGTATCAGGTAAAGGAATTATTAGATTTATTCTTTTTTGTCTTTATTCCCCTCTATTTCACAGAGATGACACACAGGAGGTACTGGCATTTTCAGACTCCAGCCCCTAACAGGTTCACTTTTGATCTGGTCAGACAGGTAGACACCTTCCGAAGGGTTAATAATCAACTTTTTTCTTGTCTAATTTCCTCAGAAAGGTTACTGATAATGGGAGAACTAGCTCCTACAAAATTCATTAATTAGCCTTCTTGCAGGGGTTGGCAAGAAGGTGGGGGCAACTACCCTTATGTCTTGATGGATTCAATTGAGGCAGGCACAGCTTGTACACTCCCCTATGTCCCTTCAAGCCTTAATATGGGGTTGGTTGAGGCAGGTACATGCATTCCTCTATGGATTACCCATAGTTTCCCTACTCATTGACCAGTACCCACTTGCTTTATAGGGCAACAGACAAAGAAGGCATCTTGCCAACATTAAGTTCACAGGTTAACTTTAGCAATATCATCATTCTGTGCATGCAAAGTAAATATCAATTATGTCACCCCCATATCTCATAGTATCACCTCAGTAGGATTGCCTATCACTGTGATTCTAGGAATTACTATTCAGGATTCTTGGGGCTATTCTGGGAGTCATTATCAAACACCTGGAAACTAGATATTGCCATGGTCATGGATCCTGAGAAATTGAAATAAAAAAGATAAACAAAATCCTCCTTACATACACCCTCTAAGCTGTGTTTCTGTTTTTTTTTTTTTACTTCAACACAATTCCTCTTCTTCAGTTTCAACTTGGAGCATCCATCAACACCTATGTCCTTGTCACCCTGAAACATGCCTGTGCATATGCCAGCCTCCCTCTCCAATTTGTGAGTTCTTTGTGGGACTTTCATTTTGGGGAAGGTCCCAGACCAGTCTTTCTTTTCCTGGCTCTATTTCTGACTTCCTAAATTTTGGTTCCATGACCTTAAGAGGACATTTTCACCATTCCCCTGTCCCACATAGCTGTTTCAATGTAGATACAGTATATTAAATAGGAAGGTGGCCACATGTGTATTTTCATGAAGATATATGTAGAATTTTACATGTCTTTTATGGAATTCTAATAAAACTGCCCCCAGTCCCAATATTCTATCTTCATTATAGGCCTGGCCCTACTGAACAGCAGGCCCACTATACCTACCTAATTCCCCCCTCCCCCCCAATATCCTAATTTCTTCATGTATGCCTCACTGCTCACTGGAACAACAGATGTGTCCTTGAACTCTTAGTTCCCACAGAAGCAGCAGCTGTATCCATGTGATGGGAACCTAGCTACTGCCTCTACTTGGTCACTGCCCCCAGACCCATTCCCACAGAAACAGGTGTATTCTTGTATTCAATCACAATCACATCATTCATGTAGCCCAAGACAGGACCACGATACCTAACAATGTCTTAACCAGACAGGACCACAATAGCTAGCCAGATGGAGGGCAGAATGACCAGAATGTTTAATCACTGAACGATAGATGGGACCCCTCCTCCATTACCTAATCCCTTAAGAAACTCCTCCTGCCTTTTCAATATTAATGATATTCCTCTAATCTATGTAAATTTCTGTCATGTAATTGCATCAATACCTTATAAAAATCCATCTTGCTTTTTCTAAAGGTGCTGGTTCCTCTTGGAATTTAGCCCACTTCATGAGAGGCGGCAATCTCAGTAAATACCTGTACTTGGATTAGAGGTGGTCTGACTCTGAATTCTTTGAGAAAGTTCCATCACAACACATTATGAAACCACAACAGTTTTTGGGTGGGCAGAGACTCCACCTCAACAGTTTTTGGCATCCCTGGGTTTAAATTGCAACATCTTCATAGTCCATTCTTAGACAATTTTTGAATTAAGTGTTTTTATAATAACCTGAAATTTATTATTTCTTGATTTTTCTTTGTTCTTTTGTTTCTTCCTTATCAACATACTCTTCTTGAACCAGTTTATCAGCAGCCCAAACTCATCACGTCTGAAGATGCTGAATATTTCTCTGCACTATTTATTAATATTGGATACACTGGGACTTAGAAAGTTTGATGGGAAAACATTCAGCAGTAGGAGAATAGCTGTTAATGTAAGCAAGGTAAGGTATTTTCTCACTGGCTCACAACTTCCTCCCTGGAAGGGAGGCAGTTAACTTGATTGTTGAGAACTATCCCAAGGGCTGCCTCCACTTTTGGTGATTGATCTTCCTGCTAATTTCACCTTCACCAAGATGAATAATTGCAGGAGGAACTGTGGTTTCACTGGAGTGAAGTGTGACATCAGGTATTCCCTGCCTTCAGTGTTTCATGTCCTTTTCCTGTAAATTAATTTGTGTGCCTCTCTCTGGATTTGCCGTGTCCTTAGAAGACATGTCCCATGTGAATGTGTACCTCCTGAGTAGGTACCCTGTTAGTCTATGTTTATTTGTGGATGGAAGGAAGGAATAAGGGTACTAGACTCAGCAAACCATATTTGTAAAGGAAGTAAAATGGATGAGTATATGTGGATTGCAAGTGATTAAGTAAATGGCAAATTTTTAAAATTTTCCTCTTGTCTAAGAGTATGGTCCCACCCTGGATTCTTAAGGAAAGAAACATAGAGAAGAAAACTGTAGTCTTCCTTAGGGAATTCATAAAATGCAGTTTGCAAAGCACCATTTAGGTAGATAAATCATTTAATTTAATAAACATGTACCATATACCAGGCACTGAACTAAGTACTGGGGATACAAAGGAAAGCAAAAAACCTTCCTTCCTTTTAAAGAGTAATTCTAATTACTTGCCATTCTAATTACTCATTCTAATGGATGAGAAAACATGCAAACTATTATATATATAAAGAGAATATATACAAGATAAACTCAAGGAAGGTCTCAGAAAGAAGGCACTAGTATAAAGGACTCGGGAAAGCTTTTTGCAGAAGATTTAGCTTAGACTTGAAGGACATTGTTTTTGCTTCTTTTTAGCATTAAGTATATATATTAGTATTTTATTTTCCGCAATCGCATGTAAAAACCAATTTTTAACTTTTTAAAAGAAATTGTTGACTTCCAAATTCTCTCTCTCCCCCTGCTAACACCCCAAATTGAGAGAGTAAGTGAAAAAAAAAAGATATACTTCTGTCTCTATTCAGATACCATCAGTTCTTTCTCTGGGAACTGATAGTGTTTTTCATCATAAGTCCCTCAGAGTTGTCTTGTAATGCTGAGACTAGCTAAGTCATTCATAGTTGATCCTCTTATGATATTGCTGTCACTGTGTACAATGTTCTCCTGGTCCTACTACTTTCACTTTGCATCAATTCATGTAAGTCTTTCCAAGTTTTTCTGAGAGTATCCTGCTCATCATTTCTTAGAGCACAATAGTATTCCATCACAATCATATACTATAACTTTCTCAGCCATTCTCCAATTGATGGGCATGTCCTCAATATCCAATTCTTTACCACCACATAAAGAGCTGCTATAAATATTTTTGTGCATGTGTCCCTTTACTTTTTATCTCTTTTGGATACAGACCTAGTAATGGTATTCCTGAGTCAAAGGGTATGCATGGTTTTATAACTCTCTGAGAATACATCCAAATTGCTCTACATAGTGATTGAATCAGTTCAAAACTCCACGAACAGTATATTATCTCACCTTTCCCACATCCCCTCCAACATTTGTCATTTTTTTTCTTCTATCCTATTAGCCATGTGGAGTACTGCCTTAGAATTATTTTGATTTGTGTTTCTCCACTTAACAGTGATTTTTTTTTTTTTTTGCTTTTCGGAGGGGGGAAGGCAGGGCAATTGGGGTTAAGTGACTTGCCCAAGGTCACATGGCTAGTAAGTGTTAAGTGTCTGAAGGCCAGATTTGAACTCAGGTCCTCCTGACTCCAGGGACAGTGCTCTATTCATTGTGTCACCTAGCCATCCTACATTTAATAGTCATTTTGAGCATTTTATAATATGATTGTAGATAGCTATGATTACTTCATCTGAAAACTGACTGTTCATATCTTTTGATTACTTATAAATTTGGAATGACTCTTATTTTTATAAATTTGACTCAGTTCTCTACATGTTTGATAAATGAGGCCTTTATCAGAAAAACTTGCTTCAATTTTTTTTCACAGTTATGATTGCTAACTATATTTCCCTCCATACTATCCTTCACCCTGGTTATTCTGTTTTCTCTCTCCTTTTACCCTGTCCCTCCTTAAAAGTGTTTTGATTTTGACTACTGCCTCTCCCAATCTGCAATCAGTTCTATCACCCCCTTCTTTAATCACCTCCCCTATTTGGTAAGATAGACATCTACATCCAAGTGAATTTGTATATTATTCGCTCTTTCCATCAATTCTAATAAGAGTGAAACTCAAGTTTCCCACCACCTCTCTCATCTTTCCCTCTACTGTAAAAAAAACATTTTCCTGCTTCTTTTCTGTGAAGTAGTTTACCCCATTCTGCCTCTCCCTTTTCTTTTCTCCTAATGCACTCCTCTTTCTCACCCCATAATTTTATTTTTTTAGATATCATCCTTCATATTCAACTCACACCTATGCCCTCTGTCTATATAAACACCTTCTAACTGCTCTAATAATGAGAAAGCTCTGATGAGCTACAAATATCATCTTCCCATGTAGGAATATAAACAGTATAACCTTACTAAATCCCTAATGATTTCCCTTTTGTATTTGCCTTTTAATGCTTCTCTTGAGTCTTGTATTTCAAAGTCCGTTTTCCTATTCAGCTCTGGTCTTTTCACCAAGAATGCTTGAAAAATCCTCTATTTCATTGATATTCCAATTTTTCCCTGAATGTGCTCAGTCTTGCTGGGTAGGTGACTCTTGATTGTAATCCTAGTTCTTTTGCCTCTAGAATATCATATTCCAAGCCCTCTGATCCTTTAATGTAGAAGTTGCTAAATATTTTACTATCTTGATTGTGGCTTGAGGGTACTTCAAATGTTTTTTTCTGGCTGCTTGCAATATTTTCTCCTTGACCTGGGAGCTCTGGAATTTGGCTATCACATTCCTGGGAGTTTTCAATTTGGAATTTCTTTCAGGAAGTGGTTGGTAGATTCTTTATGTTTCTATTTTACTCTCTGGTTCCAGAATATCAGGATAGTTTCCTTGATAATTTCTTGAAAGATGATGTCTAGGCTCTTTTTTTAAATTACAGCTTTCATGTAGCCCAATGATTTTTAAATTATCTCTCTTGGTTCTGTTTTCTAGGTCATTGGCTTTTCCAATGGGATATTTCAAGTTGTCTTCTATTTTTTTCATTCTTTCATTTCACTTTTTCTTGATTTCTCATAAAGTCATTAGCTTCCACTTGCTCCTTTCTCATTTTTAAGGAAATGTACAAAAAAAAAGAGGTACAAAAATATCTTTGTACCTCTTTTTTCATTTGGCCAATTCTAATTTTTAAAGAGTTTTTTTTTCTTCAGTGAATTTTTGTGCCTCTCTCTGTTTGGCCAATTCTGTTTTTTAAGTTCTTCTCTTCAGTGAACTTTTTCGTGTCTTTTCCCATTTGGCCAATTCTGCTTTTCAAGGCATTATTCTTCTCCTTGGATTTTTGTACCTCTTTTTCCATTTGACATAGTCTACCTTTAAAGGTGTTTTCTTCAGTTTTTTTGTTTTTCCTTTACCAAGCTGTTGAATCTTTTTTCATGCTTTTCTTCTATCACTCTCATTTCTCTTCCCAATTTTCCCTCTACCTCTCTTACTTGATTTTTAAAAATCCTTTTTGAGCTCTTTCATGACCTAAGGCCAATTCATATTTTAATTGGAGGTTTTGGATGTAGGAGTTTTGACTTTGTTTCCTTCTCCTGAATGTGTGTTTTGATCTTCCTCATCCCCATGCTAATTTTCTATGGTCAGGATTTTTTATGTTGTTTACTCATTTTTCCAGTCTATTTTTTGACTTTTAACACTTTCCTAAATGGAACTCTGCTTTTAGGGTTGAGGGAGCACTGTCCCAAGCTTCAGGGGTTTTGTTTAGCTGTCTTCAGAGACATTTCTAGGGACCTGAAAGTTTTCAGTTCTTCCATGGTTATGATCTAAGAAGAGATATGTTTACTATTCTCCTGGCCTGTTCTCTGGTCTTTAAGTGACTACAAGCCCTCTTTAATGCCCTGAAACTGTGAAAATGATCCCAGCTCCACCATGGGAATGAGCTCTGGTATGCTACTGCTCCTCCTCACTCTGGGACTGCAACCCAGGACTATGACCTGGATCCAACTATGAGCAAAGCAACAGGGCCCTGTCCATAGTGCCAATAAAGAGATCTCCATAATCTCCTTCTGACCAGTTGAATTGAGTTTTAACTTTATATTGCTCTGTTTTCAGCATATACTGCCACTTCCAGGCTACTTCTAAGCCTTCCTCATGCCCTTTGCAAATTGATCTCCCCTTTACATGTTGTCTTCCTCCATTAGATAATATGCTTCTCTAGGGCAGAGACTATCTGGCTTCCTTGTAATAATATCCCAAGTACTTAGTACAATGTCTGAAATATATAAATTTTTTGTAAGTTAGTAGAACTCTTATTCATATTCATATTTTTTAGTTCAATTTTATTCTCATTTCCAAATTTTCTCCCTTTCTCTTCCTCTCCCATTCAGAAGGCAAGCATTCCAGCTAGTTCAGGGAAAATGTTTCTTTTCATTCTGCCATGCTCCACATAGCAATTTAATAATTTTTTATTCTTCATCCGTCCCTCCATCCATCCATTCATTTAACTCTCATATATTTATTGTTTATACTTGATGTTTATTTGCACTACAATAAAGTAAGATAAGAACTTCATAGACTTGTTAAGCCAGAATAGAAGGATAAAGGATTATATATTATACCTAGGCTTGCACAAGGCAAAGAGCTAATGTGTCCTATATATTGTGAGCTTGAAATCTCTGTTTTGGAGGATGATAATGAGGAAATTATGATGATGATTTCAAAGGCAAATTTTCTGCATATCTGTATATATAAACAGAAGATTTTATAGCTGCAATTCAGGACCAATTGACTGTCAACAGAAATTACATAAGTGTTATCTTCTAAAATCTCATATTTAGTTATCAGTACAGATTATACAAGGAAATGGTAGAAACTATGTAGGCTGCAAAAAACTTAGTACTTATTAAATACCTAGCAAGACATCATTTGGTAATTGGAGTTATGCACCAAAAACTTACTGTCCTTTATGAACTAATTGATAAATTCAACAAATAAATCTTTCTAGAGGATGGAGAATTATCATAGATTTAAGTGAAACACTCAATCCCCTGGGCATAGCACTGATCCATAAAATCTAAAGGACAACATTTTAAAAACTGTGGCTATACTAAATTCTCATAATCACCATCCTTTTTAGAATGAAAAACTTTAAAAACATAGTGGCCTTGCAGAAGAAATCAAAATCATACAGGAATTGGATAACCTTCTTATCATGCCCATCATCCTTTCTTGCTGATTTCAACAAGTCTACAAAAGATGTGATAAGAGAAGATTCAATTACTTTTATTCATCTCTCAAAAGCAGTTATATTATGCACCAATGATCATAAAATATTAAATACAAAAGAATAATAGTAGGATAGTGACTGTCCCATATAAGTTCTGTCTGAAGTTCATTGAAGAAGACAATACTAATAATACTATGATTATGAGAATGAAGTAACATTAGCAATGATAAGTGTCCCTACAAATTATATCTTATATCTGTCCTTCTATTGCATTAAGGAAAAAAGTCTCAAACTATGTAATGCCAGCTCATTAAGTAGTAATCTATTAACTTATTGAAAACTTATTATTTCCCTGCTATGACCAGTGGGTCAAAGACAGTGGGTCCAGCTTGTTTTCACTCAGACTATGAAGGGTGAAATAGTTCTGTTCACTAAGTTCTGTTCACTGTTAGGAACCACCAACAAGTAAAGAGTACTCAATGAAACTCTGAGGAAGCACAAGGTGGTTAATCAGAATTGCTTCAAAACCATAGCCAACATAATCTTAGAATAAATAATGCAATTCACTATTATTTATGGCAGGTTATTATATTTTAAATAAGCACCTATATTGTTTTCATTAGTCCATTAATTCATTAATCCAGGAGGTCATTTTACATAGTGAATAAAGAACTGTCTTTGAAGTTAGGAAGACCTGGATTCAAGTAACACCTCCACATATACTGGCCATGTGACCCTGATAAAGACCATTAAGCTCTCAGCATTAACCTCTCAGTGGTGAGGCTAAAATAAGATAATGGATTTAAAGCATTTTGCTTTAAACGTGAGTTGTAATTATTATTATTAGCTCCTAGTCACTAGGCCTCCAGTCTAGTGATGCCTTCATCCCCTGAGCCTTCTATTGCACTCCTACTGAGTTAAAGCAATGTTTAAAGAGCAACACAAAGATGTGTGTGTAAATGTTTAACAAATAGGATTTCTGGAATAATAATAAAAAGTCATGACCATAAACTTTTAGGTTTCATCTGCATTGTTAACATTTTCTCTAAGTTTAGATACTGAATAAGCAAAAATAAATCAAGTCCAGCATTGTTGCCTGAGGCATAAATGCTCACATTGAAAATTTAACAATGGACCCTCTTTTAAAAAATGCTATGTGTTTACTTTTAACATTTAAAAAAATCAAGCTCCAAATTTTCTCCTTCCTTCCCTGCCACCACCCCTGAGAAAATATTAGTTATTAGTTAGAAATATTAGTTATACATGTGAAATCATACAAAATATATTTCCATGTTAGCCATATCAGAAAAAAAAACCAAGAAAAATAAAGGGAAAAAATTATATTTCAATTTGCACTCAGAGTTCATCAATTCTCTTTCTGGAGGCAGATAACAGTTTTTCCATCATGAGTCTTTTGGAATTATCTTGGATCATTGTATTGGTGAGAGCAAAGTCTTTCACAGTTGATTATCACTGCAATATTGCTGTTCCTGTATGCCAATTTCTGCTCACTTCCCCTTGAGTAAGTTCATATAAGTCTTTCCATGTTTTTCTCCAAAAACCATCCCCCTCATCATTTCTTATAAGACAACTATACTCCACTTAGTTGTGAGGGCTTATGGAAGATTATGTCAAAATTTGGTTGCTTTGAGAAGTTCAATCAGCATTGTACATCAATTTCATGGTGACGTGCTTGCCTGTGTTCTGGAGAATGGACAATGCTCTCATGCCTTCCTGGTCACCAATGGAGTGAAACAAGGCTTTGTAGTTGCTCCCATAGGTTTTAGCCTCATGTTTTCAGTCATGTTTTTGAATGCTTTCAACATGGATGAACACAGCATCAAAGTCAGCTACTGAACTTATGGTAAATTCTTTAACTTGAAAAGGCCACAAGACAAGACCAACGTGGAGGCAGTATTAGTGCATGATTTTCTCTTTGCAGATGCTTGTGCATTTAGCTGAGATGCAAAAAGTATGGATCAATTCTCTGCTGCTTGTCCTAATTTTGGCCTGACAATTAACACCAAGAAAACTTAGGTGCTCCATCACCCACCACCACACCATCCATATGTGGAACCATTGGTTACAGCAAATGGAGAAGTTTTGAATGCTATGGATAAGTTCACTTACCTGGGTACTGTACTTTCCAGGAATGTACACATTGAAAATGAGGTTGATGTACACATTGCCAGAGTTAGCTCAGTGTTTGGGAGACTCTGCAGGAAAGTATGGGAGAGAAAAAGGATTAGACTACCAAACTGAAGGGCTACAGAGCCTTGGTGCTGACCTCCTTGTATGCCTGTGAAAACTGGACAATATACCAGAGCCATGCCAGGAAACTGAAGTGCTTCTATTTGAATTGTCTAAGAAAGATTCTGAAGATCACCTGTCAGGATAAGGTACCAGATACTCAGGTCTTTACTTGAACTAAACTGCCAAGCATTCAAACTCTGCTTCAGAGAGTACAACTTTGATGGGCTGACCATGTTGTTCAAATGCAAAATATGTACTTGTCAAAAAGACTATTTTATGGAGAACTCACACAGGACAAGTGTTCACATGGTGGTCAAAAGAAGCAACACAGGCACACTCTCAAAGCCTCTCCTAAGAACTTTGGAATTGATTGTATGACATAAGAGATACTGACACAGGATCCTGTAATGGCAAGCAAAGAAGTAGCTTACACCTTGTTTCAGTTATTTAGTTAACACCTTGTTTCAGTTGAAGTTTCTTCTGAGCCTTGCCTATGATTGAGAAGCAGAACTTATGAACCCCACAGATTGTGAACCCTAGAACCTGTGAACTGTTGTTGCTGATGCAACAGGAAGGGGAGGAGCTAATGACCATTTATAAGGAGAGGACAAGGCTGGAGAGAGCAGAACTGAGAAGGGAGTTCTTGGAATGGAAAAGGAGCAAACTTGTGGTATCCCAGCACTCTATGTTTGTCTGTTCTGTCTGTGTCGATGTTTGTTTGTGATACTTTCTACAGAAGCCCTGGGACCTTACTGGAAACCCTGAATGAGGATTTTGTCTGTTTACAGAAGTCCTGGAGGAGGGATTTGGAGGTCCTGGGATTGTACTGATGATTTGTGTTGAGTTTTCAGCCCTTGTTTGTGGGTCTATGTTGATTTCTATGTTGATTATTTGATGTGAACTCTTGGACCTTGTTTGTGGGTCCCTGTTGATTTCACAGGCAGAAAGTGAATTGATGATGGTGCTGGCAATGTGTATGAATGCTGTTTTGGCTCTGCTAAACTTTGTCTTCCCAGAAACAGAAATTGTGAAGGACTTGAGGTGGATTGGACACTGTGAACTTCAATACAGAATGGGAACTGGACAAGGAACTGAACAAAGAACTGGACAAGGAGCTGGACAAAGAACTGGGAGCTGCCTGCTTTTGAACACAAGTAACAGTTGTGTAGATTCAGGCAGGAGCTGGGACCATGCAAGAAGAACCATGGAAGCCAAGAGCCAGCCTTGAGTCAAGATGAAAAGATCTCTTCTTGGGAACCTGATGTTAACTGAGAAGATTATAATTTACTGTGACCTAGGGATGGAGAATTTTGGCCTTTGTACTTTGTGTCCATTAAGGAGTCAAGCCTCCTTAAGGATGATTGAATTAAGGACTTACTGAATGATTGAGTTACTAAATGAATATTATCTTTTGCTTAAAACTAGTAACTAAGGGCTGAGTACTTCTGTGAAAGAAACACAAGGTATGAACTCTATCTTTTGTTGATGACATAACGGGAAGGAGTTGGCTGAGACAGGAAGCCAGTGTGTGTGTGTGTGTGTGTGTGTGTGTGTGTGTGTGTGTGTGTGTTTAAGAAGAGCTCCAGAGGACAAACAGAATCAAGAATTTTCCTCCTGGTGGCTCCTGGTGGAAGACTGAAGTGTATATAATAACTTTAGCAAAATTTCAAGATATAAAATAAAACCACATAAATCATTTTCATTTCTATATATCACCAACAAAACCCAGCAGGAATATGCAATCAGGAAAAACCTGTCAGTAATTTAGGAAACTCTCTAAAATGATAAATTGCACCAATGGTGATGACCAAATTATAAGAAAATTTCTTCACCAAAGAGTTTCCAATAGCAATGAAGTCATAGGTCTAGTCTGTATACTTACCCTATCCTATCCTATTTGATACTATCTTTCCTATCCCATTCAATTCAATACAATGACTCTATATTGATTTATCAAGTTCTGGTTAGGTGAAAAATGCTTTACCACATATTAAGGAATATACAAAAATAGTTAGACATGATTTCTGCCCTTTCAAAATTTGTAATTTATGTGGGAGAATATTAGGTATACTCTCCCACACACAAATCTTCAATACCTTGCAACAAGCAAAAAGTGGAATAGAATATCATAGGACTGATTCAAAATGTTATATGATATATAGTCAATATCATATTGTTTGCCCTCTCAAAGGATAGGGGAGATGAAGAAGGAAAGGAGAGAACTTGGAACTCAAAATTTAAAAAAATACTTTTTAAAAATGTAATTGAGAAATATTTAACAAAATAAATCAAAAATATATTTTATATGGTACATGAATTCAAAAGAAAGATAATATCAAGTAGGAGACTGGTGAACACTTTATGGAATAAGACAAATTTATAATGAATCTTAAAGAATGGGTGAGTTTTCAGAAGTCATGCAGAGGGATGTGCGTGGGGATGGGTGGGTGTAATGTGAATAACGGATAAAGGACTCAAGCACAAGAAATAGATTAAGCACTGAAATAGAGGCAAAGGACCAGGAATATGGAATTCATTTGATATTAGGAAAACTATAAGCATAATTAGCCCCATCAATAACAAAAACAAAATCGTATAATTATATCAATAGACATATAAAAAGCTTTTAGCAAAATGCAATACCTATTACTATTAAAATACTAGAAAACATAGGAATAAGTGTAGCCATTCTTAAAATGATAAGTAGTATTTATCTAAAGCCAAGAACACTCTTTTTTAAAATTGGTTTGTTTATTTACTCTTAGTTTACAAAATTCAGTTCCACCATCCCTTGAGTTTCAAATTTTCTCCTCTCCCTCTCCCCCACCTCCCATGGTGGCATGCAATCAAGTATAGGATCTACAAGTACTTTCACATTTGACATTAGTCTGGTTGTATAGAAGGGTTGTAACCAATGGAGTGAACAATGGGAAAAAAGAAAGAAAACCAAACATAGAAAAGAACAATAGCATGTAGATTGCTTCAGTCTACATTTAAACTTCGTTCTTTCTAGATCTTTATCTGAATGTAGATATCTCCTTCCATCCTGAGACTTGTAGAGTTGTCTTATAACTGTGCATTGCTGAGAAGAGTTCAGCTTATCAAGGTTGGTCATCACACATATGATGTGTCTGTGATTGTGTACAAATTTTTCCTGGTTCTGCTCTTCTCACTTAGCATCAGTTTGTATAAGCCTCTCCAGGTACATATGAAGTCCATCTCCTCCTCATTTCTTATAACACAACAGTATTCCATTATATTCATATACCACAACTTGTTTAGCCATTCCCCAATTGATGGGCATCTCCATAATTTCCAGTTTTTTGCCACCACAAAGAGAGCTGCTATAAATATTTTTGTACATATGGGTCTTTCTCCCACTTCTATGATCTCTTGGGGATACAACCCCAGAAGTGGTATTACTGTGTCAAGGGGTATGCAATTATTTATAGCCCTTTGGGCATAGTTCCAGATTGTTCTCCAGAATGGTTGAATCAATTCACAGCTCCGCCACCAATGCATTAGTGTTCCAATTTTTCCACATCCTCTCCAGCATTTGTCATTTTCCTGTTTTGTCATCTTAGACAATCTGACTGGTGAGATGTGGTACCTTTAAGTTATTTTGATTTGTATGTCTTGAATCAATAATGATTTAGAGCATTTTTTTCATAGGCTCATAGATATCTTTAATTTCTACCTTTGAAAATTGCCTGTTCATATCCTTTGACTGTTTGTCAATTGTGTAATGACTTGTATTCTTATAGATTTTACTTAATTCCCTGTATATTTTAGAAATGAGACCTTTATCAGAGACATTGGTTGTAAAAATTCTTTCCCAGTTTCCCACTTCCCTCTTAATCTTGGTTACATTGTCTTTGTACAGAAACTTTTCAATTTAATGTAATTAAGATTATCCATTTTGTATTTTATAATGCTCTCAAACTCTTCTTTGGTCATAAAGTCTTCCCTACTCCATAAATGTGACAGGTAAACTATTCTTTGCTTACCCAGATTACTTATAGCATCAGCCTTTATACCTAGATCAGACACCCATTTAGACTTGACTTTGGTGTACGGTGTTAGATGATGTTCTATGCCCAGTTTCTGCCATACTATATTCCAATTTCCCCAGCAGTTTTTGTCAAATAGTGAGTTCTTATCCCAGAAAGTGGGGTCTTTGGGCTTATCAAACAATGTATTACTATAATTGCTGACTACTGAGTCTTTTGTACCCAATCTATTCCATTGATCCACTAATTTATTCCTCAGCTAGTACCAAGCAGTTTTGATGACTGCTGCTTTATAATAGAGATTAAAATCTGGTACGGCTAAGCCACTTTCCCTAGAATTTCTTTTCATTAATTGCCTTAATATTCTGGACCTTTTGTTCTTCCAAATGAATTTTGTCACTATTTTTTCTAGTTCTATAAAGTAATTTTTTGGTAGATCAATTTGTATGGCACTAAATATGTAATTTAATTTAGGTAAAATTGTGATTTTTATTATATTAGCTCGACCCAGCCATGAGCAATTGATGTTTTTCCAATTAGTTAGATCTGATTTTATTTGTGTGAAAAGTGTTTTGTAGTTGTGTTCACAAAGGTACTGGGCAAGAACAATCTTTATTGGTAATGGAGATAAGCTAGGAGCCTTCCCAATAAAATCAGGGATGAAGCAAGCATGTCCATTACCCCTTCTAATCAGTACTGTATTAGAAATGCTAGCTCTACCAAGAAGACAAGAAAAAAGAAACTGGAAGATTAAAAATAGGCAATGAGGAAACAAAACTATTGCTCTTAGCAGATAATGTGATGACATACTTAGAAAACCTTAGAGAATCAACTAAAAATAGTTGAAAAATTAATAACTTTAGCAAAATTGCAAGATATAAAATAAAACCACATAAATCATTTTTGTTTCTATATATCACCAACAAAACCAGCAGAAAGATGCAATCAGGAAAAACCTGGGTTTGAAACCTATCTCTTACATTTACTAGTCATTTGACTCTGGGCAAGTCTTGTAGCCAGTCTCTGGGGCACTGGTTTTCCTCATCTGTAAAACGGGGATGATAATACTCCTCCTACCAAGCTCACTGGGTTTTTGCAATGATCAAATGAGGTGAGGTATGTAAATTGCTTTATAAATCTATTTATACAGTTCGTTGAAGACTATGGCACTCTGATGGTTTTATGAGTGCAATTAGTTCTGTCTGGAATTGTCTTGTCTTTGTTATTGCCTATAGAGATTCTACCCATTATTTAAGGACCAGTTCAAAGAGACTTGTCAGAGCCTCAGCATGATGGAGGGCTGGAATTAGAACCAAGAAGACCGGATGTCCTAACACTCTATAATGTACTACTATGTGACTCTAGCCCAGTTTCTTGATTTCTTTGGGCCCAGGTTTTCTTCCCCTGCTCCATTTGCAAAATGAGGCATCTGGACTTTGTCACCTCAAAGAAATTTCCCTTCCCCCAAAGCTCTAAATATATTTTAACTTCAGTTCTCTGATTCTTAGTTGTCATGTAGGAATTACCTTCTTCAATGAATCACAAGTCCAGTCCCTATCCCTGCATTAAGTGATGACAAATGCTTGGTTCAAGTGATAATGGGTTCAGTATTTACAGATAAGTGTAGTGTAAACATCCCTATCACTTAGTATCTTTTTGGTGTTTTGCCTGGTATCAATCTCACAGTGATTTGTATATTTCACAGAAATACAAACATAAAAGTTACAAGGGACCTTAAGAGATCATGGCACCCAACTTTCTCCTTGTTCTAAATGGATATTTTAAGAATAGGATATAAAAAAGAACCCCGAAAAACAAAACACAAATGTCATCTTTTTATATACCTCCACAGGCACAAAGCACGTGCACAAAAAATACGAGGTGTATTTAAGTTGTCAAAACTTAAAACTGCAATAAGACTTTTGGGACAACCTGTATTGTTAAATAAATGAATGTTGAGAGGGAAAAAAAAAACCAGCAGGAAGAAAGGAGAATTTCCATTTAAAATAACTGTTTATATTATAAAATGATTTGGAATCTACCTGCCAAGACAAACCCATTGACTATATAAACACAATTACAAAACACTTTTTACACAAAGAAAGATGAATCAAAATAATTGGAGAAATACTAATTGCTCATGTGAAGGCTGACCCAAAATAAATAAAATTATAATTCTACTTAAATTAACTTAATCATTCAGTGTCATACTAGTGAAAATACCAAAGAACTAGAAAAAACATCATAGCACAATTCATCTGGAAGAACAAAAGATCAAAAATATCAAGAAAATCAATTAAAAAATGTGAAACAAGGTGACTTCATAGTTTGAGATTTCACACTACATGACAAAGCAGTAATCATTAAAGCAGTCTGATAATACCTAAGAAATAGAGTCATATATCAGTGGAATAGGTGAGTAGTACTATAGTAATAAATGACTATAGTAATCTGGCATTTGATAAATCCAAACACCCCAACTTTAGGGGAAGAAATCATCATTTGACAAAAATTACTGGGAAAATTAGGAAGCATTTTTAAAGAAACTAAGCATAGATTAATATCTCATCAAGTCAATATCTCATCAAAATGACAATGAGGTTTTGAGATGACATAACTGAGTTAAAGGTATTGATCCTGGCAGAATTTCAATGGCCTGTTGCAGGCTGTTGAGTTAGGATGAGACTTCTAGGATTCCATTTCTAACCACACTAATACAGCATTACTGGGTGGTGGTAGAGACATAAGTCACCACATTAGAAAGCTTGAAGAATTAGGGAATAAGATTGAGTCATACAAATGATCAGCTACATGGCATATCTTCATTTTAACTTCCAGATCTTTAATGTACAATCCAAACTTGAATTCATATTTCAACACCTATTCCAGCTTCTATCAGCCATTTGGATCTTGTTAATCCATTGACATTGTAGTACTGAGTCTGGTTTTTAAATTCTTCCTGTTCCTTCCTCAACTCAGATCTTGACTCTTCTAACCCAAGGAGAGATTATCCTTAATGCTGATTATATTAAGCACTAGAAAACTGCAGACCATTTAAAATATTTCATGATCATGCTTTGCATATTTATTAGCAAGAAAAATATCAAATGGATGAAGACTTCTATTTGTACAGACCATGAAGAACAACCTCTTGTGATGGTAATGGGAATTTAAAGATCTTCCCTGTCTTTTGTATTTGCAATCAAACAAGTAATTAGCACCTTGTCTTAGGTTCATGATTGTGTCAAGTATTAAGACCTAGAACTTGTGAATCCCACAGTGGGATGTTCTTGCTAATGTTACAGGAAGGGACTGGTCCAGGGAGGAGCTAATACCTTATATAGAGAAAAGCCCAAGCTAGAGAGCCAGAACTTCTGGGAGTAAGTAGTGTGGAGGCTGAGGAGCAAAGAATTGAGAAGAAAACTGAGAATAGAACTGAGAATTGAGAAGAACTGAGAAATGAGAAGAGAGAAGATTTTGAGAACAGAACTTGTGGTGGCAAAACTTCTTCTGAGAGCTGCTGAGAACTTCTGAGGGCCAGCTGGAGCTGTGGAGAACTTTTGAGGGCCAGGCAGAGCCACCAGGAATGAGAACTGTGAAATGAGAAGAAAGGAGACCTGGGAGGAAAGCATGACTGTGGTTTTGGTACTTTGTCTGTCTGTTTTGATGTTACTTTGTCTCAGATCTTGTTGTTGGGTCTATATTGATTTCTCAGGCAGAAAGTGAATTGATGAGGATGCCGGCAATGTGTATGGATGTTATTATGGCTTTCTTCAGCTTTGTCTTCCCAGGAACAGAAACTGTGAAGGACTTGAAGTGGACCAGACACTGTGAGCTTCAGTGTGGAACAGGAACTGCACAAGAAGCTGGACAAAGAACTGAGAGCTGTCTGCCTTTGAACTCAGGTGGCAGTTGAAGAGATTTGGGCAGGCACTGAGACCATGGAAGAGGAAATATGGAAGCTGAGAGGCTGTCTTGAGTCAAAATGAAGAGACTTCTCCTTGGGTATTTAATGCAAATGGAGAAAATCATGACTTACTGTGGCCTAGAGGTGGAGAACTCTGACCTTTATACTTAGATGATTGAGTTAAGGATTTCTCCAATTAAGAAGGAGGAGAACTTTTTGATTGAAGAGATTAAAACAACCTGACCTAGGGGTGGAGAACTTTGACCTTTGTACTTTATGTCAATTAAGGAGGCTTGCCTCCTTAAGGATGATTAAATTAAGGGCTTACTAAATGATTGAGTTCTTACTAAATGAATGTTATCTTCTGCTTAAAACTATGTGACCACTTTGGTGAAAACTACATGGCCACTTTAGTGATAAGTTGTTAAGTTATAACATTGTGAATGCTGTACCTTGATTTTCTGTGAATGTTTTGCCTTAGTTTGTTACTGAATAAATAGAGAATTTACTATACTGTGCAATCAGAACCTTGAAGTTGTTCACAGCAGCAGTCCTCTGGAAAGCTGCTCATGCTTGGCATTACATCTCTATATCAAACACATCTAACTATAGCTATATATCTATATCTATATATCTGAATCAGACACTGCAAGAAAGTGAATTCATTCCTGAATTTAATGAGAAAAGGAGAGTAAGCTGCTTTGCCTTTGGGAAAATGAAGTATTTTTAAAAATGATTCCAAGTTTCTGCATGTTAGAAAGTCAACCATTTAGTCAGCAAACATAATTAAGCATTTATTATGTTCCAGGTACTGTGCTAAGGTCTAGCAATACAAAGAATAGCCCCTGCCTCTCAAGGAGTTCAAAATCTAATGGAGTAAGCAACATAAAAATAGCTATGGACAAACCTGATATATGCAGAGAAAATGGACATGAAATGAGAAGTCGTTAAAATTAAGGTGTGGATCAGGCTTTTTTTGCAGAAGATGGTATGTTAGCTGAGACCTAATGCAAGCCAAGAAATGGAGATGAAAAGGAAGAGAGTTCCAGGTATGAGAGATTGCTAGTGAAATGGTTGTAGTGAGGAGATATAGTATCAGGTTCAAGGAATAGCAAGGAGGTCAGTGTCACTCATTGGATTCATGTGCAAAGGTGTTAGTTGACAGAAGACCAGAAATTAAGATAGAGAAAGACTGATGGGAAGGCATGAATAGGGACAAGTATTTTCAAACATCAATACATTTGCTTTCTCATCAATGTAACTCTTCCTTTAGAGTGCCTTAACAATTTTGCAATGGTAGGGAGGGGGCAAATTCTGAATGTCTTTAAGAGACAAAAACAGGATTTTATATTTGATCCTAAAGATAACAGGAAGTTTATTGAATAAGGGAATGACATGGTCAAATCTGCAGATATGTATGATAAATTTGACAACTGAGTAGAGGATGAATGTGGTGGGTTGAGACTTGAGTCAGGGAAAACACTCATCAGGTTATTCCAATAGTGTATGTATGCGACAATGAGGGATTGCATCAAGGTGGTGGAAGCATCATAGGAAATAAAAGGAGTATATATGAGGCGATCTGAAGGTAAAAATTACAGGATTGAAGCAAAAGTTCATCTTTTTTAACACTAATTGTCTTTGGTGATGTTATCTGACTGTGATTCATGGAAAAATAGTCTCCAAAGAATTCAAAGATTTGTAGAGAGTTTTTGATGGGTGCAAACTGGCTAAAATGCATTATAAAATGGAGATGTATGCAGAAGTCATATGAATAATGTAATTGAAGTAAAGTAGTGCCAGAAAACAGAAAACATAGGGCAATCATATAGTGAGTTTAAGGGATATTTTATTGACGTGTTTGCATGCTTGCAAAATGAGGAAAACATAAGAAAGGATCAGAGCATATTAAGGGTTGACCTGTGGTGAGTTCATTGAAATAAAAGAAGAAAAATAACTCAAAAAACAGTTGATGTGTGATTTTCATCATTAGAAGGAATAACCACATCACTGAGACAGCAGATGCATTGATGTTTGGGAACACTAAGTGAAATTTTGCTCTATTTTGGATCTTACTCATTCCCGTCATTCTTTTTGGATCCTGATTTTGTTATCAAACATATTAACCATCCCACTGAGCTTTATATTATTATGTCATGCAGGTTTTTATCCAAATCGCTGATAATATATATATATATAAATAAGACTATCAGAAAGATGAGCTTACTTATCTGTCATGACTTGTTTCCATAAAATCTATGTTGAGTGTAGTGAATACTTCTTTCATTTTTAATTGTTACTAAAATATCCATTTAATATTATTACCTAGAATCTTTCCAAGGATTGATATGAAACTTCCAGTTTTATGGAACCACCTTTTTTCACCTAATTTTGAAAACTGATCCAATGTTAGCCTGCCTTATTTTTTTTTCAGTTTCCTCTATTCTACATAATTCCTCAGTGATTACAGTATTTTGGTAATCTCATTTGCAAGTCCTTTCATTCTTTGTTGTAATTAGTTTATGCGTGAAAACTTCAATTCATTTAACACCCTTAGACAGTTTTTTAAACTAGATATTCAGTTATCATGGGATTCAAATCTCTCTAAGTCATGTTTTTGTTCTATCCATTTTAGTGTGCAAATTATGCCTTTGACAAGGACTACAGAAGCAACTTAGTTCTGCTTTATCTCATTAGTCTGTCAATATACCATCTTCCCAATCCATCTAGCCATTCCTTATTCTCCTTGATCTGAATATGGATTTATTATTCTAAATGAACATGCATTTATGTCAGCTCCCTCACACTTCTCTGATTGAGCAATAACAGAGAAAAATAAAACATTATAACAACTATTTATATTTAAGTGAAACTAATTCTTGCATTGATTATGTCTAAAAAATGTTTATGCCATTTTGTTCTTTAAGTCTATCGCTTCTCTGGTAGAAAGTAGCATGTTTTATCTTTGGTCCTCTGGAATTATTTTTATTGGATTGATTATTCTAAATGATAATTCTAAAGTCTCCAAAAGTTGCTTTTCTTTATAATGTTGTCATTGTATAAATTAATCTTCTAGTTTTGCTCAATTGACTTTGTATCAGTTCATAAAAGTTTTCCCAGTTTCCTTTAAAAGCTGATGTTTCATGTAAATTGAAATAACTCTGAGATACCATCTCATACCCACCAGATTAGCTTATATGAAGAACAGGAAAATGATAAAAATGTTGGAGAAAATGTGGGAAAGTTGGAACACTGATGAATTGTTGTTGGAGTTGTGAACTGATCCAAACATTCTGGAGAGCAATTTGGGACTATACCCGTGTAATACCAAGCACGAGCAGCTTTCCAAAGGAATGCTACTGTGAACAGCTTTTAAGATTCTGATTACACAGTATATTGAACACTCTATTTCAGTAATTCTCAACCTGTGGGTTGTATTCAATTTGTAACAATGAAAATACATCCTGCATATCAGATAGATTCATAACAGTAGCAAAGTACAGTTATGAAGTAGCAATGAAAATAATTTTATATTTGGGGGTCCCAAAAACATGAGGAACTGCATTAAAGGGTCACAGCATTACGAAGGTTGAGAACCACTGCTCTATTTATTCAAGAACAAATCAAAGGAAAACATTCACAACAAATCAAGATACAGTATTCACAACATTACATCTTATCACAGAAAATCACAATATAGTGTTCACAACAGCTTGTCATTAAGATGGCCACATAGTTTTCACCAAAGTGGTCACAGTATTTAGAACAAAGAACAAAAGAACAATCATCTAGTATCCCTAAGGAGGTTTGCCTCCTTACTTAGTCATTCAATTATCTCAGAATGCAAGTCAGACTTCCACTCATGGGGCAACTAAGTTAACTTAATCAGTCACATATTTAGCAATCAGTTACTAAGTATCACTAATCACTAAATACAATCATTAGAAAATACACAAACCCTCCACCCCTAGGTCACTAGTAAACCATGTTATCATCACAGTATTCAACATCCAAGGAGAGATTTTTTCTTCATCTTGACTCGGGGTGGTTTCTCAGATTCCCTGGATCCCCTTCCATGGTCCCAGCTCCTACCTGAATCCATCAAACAGTAACCTGGATTCAGAAGCAGACAGCTCCCAGATCCTTGTCCAGTCCTCTGGGAAGTTCCTGCTACACACTGAAGTTCACAGGGTCGAGTACATCTCAAAACCTTCACAGTTTCTGTTCCTGGGAACTCAAGGATTAACCAAGCCACAAACAAAGTCTTATCCTGGTCATGGTTCCTCAGTACCCTGGCAGTTTTGCTGGCCCTAGGACCCAGAAGAAATCTCAGCCTTCCAGGTAGCAGCAGCAACACTGGCATTCCAGGCAGACTTCCCAGCAGCAACTCCAGCCTTCACCAGATCTCTCAGCAGAACAGCTTCTTCCACCAGGATCTTGTGGGGAAAAAATTCTGAATGTGCCTCTCTCAGGCTTTTCTTTTACACATACATACATACACACACACACACACACACACACACACACACACACAGGCTTCCTGTTTCAGCCAACCTCTTCCTGTTATGTCAGCAACAGGAAAGAGAATTCACACCTCTTTTTTTCACAGAGGTTTGATTAGTTACTAAGGGCTAAGTACCTACTTACTTGACATAACAAAAAGGGGCCTTCAAATTTAAATTAATTACCATGATAACTCAAAGGGCTATAAAACTGTGCACATCCTTTTTTCTAGCAATGTCATTACAATGTCTGTATCCCAAGAGATCATAAAAAAGGGAACAGGACTCACATGTATAAAAATATTTATAGCAGCTCTTTTTGTGGGGCAAATAATTGGAAACTGAGGGGATGCCCATCAATTACGGAATGACCTAACAAGTTGTGGCATATGAATGTAATGGAATACCATTGTGCTATAAGAAATAATAAGCTGGCAGATTTCAGAACAACTTGGAAAGACATATGAAATGATGTTGAGTGAAGTGAACTGAATGAGAAGAACATTGTACACCACAACAGCAACATTGCACAATGATTAATGATGATAGACTTAACTCTTCTCAGCAACATGATGATTCAGGACAATTCCAAAAGACTCATAATGGAAAATGCTAACCACATTCAGAGAAAGAACTATGGAGTCTCAGTGCAGATCAAAAGTATTATTTTCATTTAGTGACTTTTGGGAAATCTGAACATATGTTTAAATGTCAACTTCTTTCTTTTTGTTCATAACATTATACTCATACATCTGTGATGTCACTTTGTAGACATTCTTACTTATTAATTAATTTTTTATGCAAAATTACTGTTATTTATTAATGGAGGTATGGTAAGAATAGTTGGAGCAAAACATCTCAAATTTTGTGCCACATTATTTTACCAATACATTGAGAGTCCAGGGCAAAGTGGGCTCAAGCTTAGAGCATTTGGGGAAAAAGCAGGTAATATCCCTTAGGATACTTTTTTGTCAGAGTCATCAAGATGTTCCCCTTAGGTATTTTGTGGAGCTTTGATTCTATGGGCAGTTTGCACTGATCCCAGCTATATACATTGTTGTCAGCTGTTCTCAAGATGATACTAAGATGTTATTGGGAAGATAGGAAATCCAAAATTCCTTTGGACAGATCCTTAGAATCTCACAATTTTCTCCTATGACCAAAGAACACCTTGGTCAAAGCTGAGGTAAGAAATGAACTCTCCTTTCTTTCATACCTCCAAGCTTTTCAGGGTCAGTTCTCTAATCTCTCCTCTGCCAGACAGATAAATTTCTAACTCTTATCCCAGAAAATAACACTAAGTCCCTTAGCCAATCTAAATATACTTCCTGTAGCCTTTAGAAAGATATCCTGACTTTGTTCACACCTAATGAACAATCAAAATGTATTAATATTGTCTGAATGTAGCTGGGCTTAACATTTTGATACTTTAAAAGATTTGATTGATTTACTCAATCCTCATCCTTATGCTTGCTATTTTCAAACCTCTGTGGCATTGTATATGTAAAAAATGTCATAGACCTTCAGCAAGAGCCCTCAATCTCTATGCACTGAATAGTAATTTTGCAAGATTATCCATATGAACTCCTATTTTTTGCACATCCTTTTTAGTTCTATACTCATCAGAGTGACCTCCTTATGTGACATTTAAGATCACCTTCCATTATTCACAATATTCCTGTGAGGTAGATCAGAGAAGGTATAATTTTCTGTCAGGAAAAATATAAATGATTTGTTGGAAGTCAATTAAAAAAAAATTTTTTTTGACCAATGATTTCATGGTAATTGAAACAGAGTAAAGAAAATAAGCAATGTCTTAGGGGTTTGTAGGGTGTTCATGGAGAACTAGCACTTCTGATGTAAGGAACTGCTGAGGTCTTTTCAGGGCTGTTCATCACCTTTGAGGTTCATCTGTCATGCAACTTTCACCTGTGGCTCTGTAGCATCAATGCAATATTTACAGCATCCATGATCATGATAAAGACCGTGACTATAAGTATTGCATGACATTTGATCACAAAATATACCAAACTCTCCAGAGAGAGGACAGAACTGAAGCATTTATTTAGACACCAGAAAACTGAATCCCAAAACCAGTAAGCTGATTCCATCATAGTACCAAAGATATTCAGAAGCCATAATAATGCTGAGAGCCACAGCATCCTTTAGCCTTCCCACAAACCAATACAAGATCAGTATCTACTCACCAGCCTATCTGACTCCTTGCCTGAGGTCCTCTTCTCTCCCCCACCATCTAGCTAGCTCTGACCAACCTCCCGTGGGCTCTGCTTCCTTTCAGCAAACTTCTCCCACCACTGTCTCTATGTGACTACATTCAGCCCATCAAGGGGCAAAGTTTGTCTTTACAGCAGGGAAGCTTCCTGTGAGCTCTGCTCCACCTTTTAGCAAATTCCTCCATCACAGGCTCCATGTGATTACATTCAGCCTACTGGGGAGCAGAGTTCACTTTCAAAGCAGGGGAGGTCTTCAAACTCCCCTCCCCCAGGTCTATTAAAGGACAGGGAAGATCTTCAAATTCCCATTCTCATTACAGGCTCCAAGAAACTGTAGCATGTGCAGTGGTTGCACTCTGATATAAACCATCTTGGCAGACAGGCTAAAGCATATTAAAGGTAACTGATGGACCTCAAACCCTTTGTGAATTTTGGAGGGGGATATCTACCCCAAACATGTGAAGGCTTCCCTCCCAGTGGAATCAGTAGGTGGAACAATTTGTTCCAACCTCCATGAAGGTAGTTAAAGCAGGTGCTTTGGAGCACTTATAGCTTGATCAGACATTGAAGAAGCCAAGGTCATACACTGAATCTTGGGCCATGACCACTTGTCCTGAATCTTGTCTTGCCGCTGGACTTCACTGATGACTCTAGAAGAGGGAGTGAGATTGACAACTTTGTGCAATCTGTGTTACTTAAATCCACTTCATGCACGTCATCACCCTGTGATGTTCACTGATCCTCTTCAAAAATGAAGGACAAACAATAAATATTGAACATTTTCACCAATTACTTAGATAATGGGATAGATAACAAGCCATTGTAATCGTCATATTTCTAACCTCCCTGTGTCCAGTGTCCTATTATATATGCAACTAAGCTTATAAAAAGAGTTGTGTGTTCTGTGACCAAGCTATTCAATGAACACTGACCCCATTTTGCACCTCACATTCAGTAGAATAAGATATGGGTTTGGACTAGAACTGACCCAATGGTGTGTTTTGGACCGAAGTTCATTGAGGGACATATTTCAAAATAATAATGCCTCAAAAGACTAAAGAATATTTTGGACTCTTTCTAGAACAAATCTGTTAAAGTGCACTTTTTCTCCCCAAATGCTCTTAAAAAATAATCATATTCCCCAAGGAATCTTAAAACTATATAAACCATTCAAGAGTTTCTAGGACCAAGAGTTGGAACAACCTGGAATTCCACAGTGAAGTTGGCTACAAACAACTCCATGCATTTCAAATGTTCCCAATATTTAGTCCCAATTTTTCCTCAAGCTAGAGGCTAGATAATCTTTGCAGTAATGTTTGCCATCCTAAACTATAAGAAGTTCCCTTCCATGACTTCATTGAAGGTGGGGCAGGGTTTTAGAGATATATCTCAACAGGAACAAAGGGTCACAAAGTAGAAGAACATACAGAGATCAACCCAGTCAAGAACATATTCACTGAACTTGTACACATATATACAAGGAGGGCTAGACACAAGTGTTTCAGAAAAAAAAATCAATATATTCTCATCTCATTGAACAATGACATGATAAAATGGATATATATTGAAATACTTCTATCAAAATCTTTAAATTTAATAGCCTGATATAGAAAACTGGGTGTATTATAAACAGGTAATTTCAATAGAATTTTACCAATGATTTTTGGAGGTCCCTCAAACTAGATCTGTATCAGGTAAATAGTAGTACTGTTAATATAATTTAGCTTCAGATCAAATTATCCCCTCATCCTCCATCTAAGCTAGATGTATTATTTTAATGTCATAGGATCCTTAATTAAGAAAGTGAATGAAACTTGGGAATAATCTTCTCTAGTTTTCCTCATTTTGCTGATGAACACTCTTCCCATGAGCTAGTCCTCTTCCTCACCTCAGCCGCACAGAAAGATGGTCACATCCTCAATACTGCCATCACCCACAAATGTGACACCTTCATGTTCAAGAATTCTGAAATCCCCTTATCTGACTAAATCTATTGCTTTTTCACCTCCCCCACTTCCTTTTCTTACATAAACCTACTCTTCATCCTTACTGGGACCTCCAATACCCTTCAAGTTTCTCCCAGACCATCTCCTTCTCACTAGTCACTTTCTCCTGTTCTCCATACCTTGACTCCTTGGGTGAACCAATTCAACTCTACATTGTCCTCCTCTTTTGAATCACTAGAATCACTTGAATTATACTCCATTACCATATTAGTTATTTCAACCAGAAAAACCTCATCCTTGTATTACTCCCACCATTCATTGCCTTCTTGCCTAAACACATACTTTTGAAGAAAGGTGGAGAAAATCATGCAACCATTCTCACTAGATTCACTAAAAATTTACATTATATAACCTCAGCTGGGCTCTCACTGATGCTAGGCAATCCTACTATACATGCCTATTTACTCACTGTATCACTTTCCACAGCAACTCTTCAAATCTTTTTCATCTTTCTTCAAGGCCTCCATGGCTCCCTCTTTCCCTACTCTCTCAGATGAGAACGTTGCCTCATATTTTACAGAAAAAATGAAGCCATTCATTATGAACTTCCCCTTCTTTTCTTTTCCTCATCTTCTATCATTAAAGTGATAGATCACTCTCCTACACTTTTTCTTCCTTCTCCCCTGTTTCACATTATGAAGTCACCTTACTTTTTACCAAGGCTAAACCCTCTACTTATTCAAGTGATCCCATTTCATCTCATCTCCTCCAACAGATTGACCCCCTTGTCATCGCCACTCTTTCACTTATTTTCAATCTTTCCCTCTTTATTGACTCATTTCCTACTGCCTACAAACGTCGTGTTTCCCTTATCCTGAAAAAATCTCTCACTTGGTCTTTCCATCTCTGCTGTCATTCTATATGCCCTTCTGCCCTTCCTAGCTAAATTCTTTGTAGATGTTGTCTACAATAAGTGCCTTCATTTTCTCTTCTCTCATTCTTTTACAATCTGACTTCCAAACTTGTCCTTCCACCCAAACTACTCTCTCCAAAGATACCAGTGTTCTTTTAAGTTGCTAAATCCCAATGACATTTTTTCAATCCTTATTTTCCTTGACCTCTCTGAAGCCTTTGACACTCTTGATCCCTCTCTCTTTCTTGATACTCTTTTTTCTCTAGGTGTCTTTTTGGGACACTATTCCCTTTTAGTTTTCCACCTGTCAATCTGACTGCTCCTTCTCTGCATCCTCCCTCAAATAACACGGTATAATCATAGGTGTCTCTCATTGTTTAGTCCTGGGGCCTCTTCTCTTTTCTATCTCTACTACTTAACTTGCAATCTCATCATCTTTCACAGAGTTCTTTACCCTTTCTATGCTAATGATTTTCAAATCTTCCTGTCCTGCTCCAATCTCTCTGCTGACCTCCATTTGTATCTTAAACTACCTTTCAGACAATTTGAATTGTACGTCCAGTAGACGTCTTAAACTCACTATATCCAAAATGTAACTCATTATCTTTCCCCCAGCTCTCTTCTCCTACCTTCCCTATTACTGTAGAAGACAACACCATTCTCATAGTCCCTCAGACTCACTACCTAAAGGTCATCCTGGATTCCTCACTATCTCTTACCCTCACACATTCAGTCTGTTGCTAAGACATGCGAATTTCACTTTTGCAACATCTCTACAATATGAACCCTTCTTTCTTCTTCTTTAAATTAAAAAAAAAATTTCCCCTTCTTTCTTCTAACATTGTCAGCACTCTGGTATAGGCCCTTAAAACTTCATGGCTTGATTATTGCAATAACCTACTGTTGAGTCTGCCTGCCTGCTTCTCTCACCATTATGATTCATTTTCTATTCAGTCACTAATGTGGTTTTTCTTAAAACAGTGGTCTGATCATGTCGCACACACACCCTTAGCAACCCCTCCACCCCCAACTACACCCCCAGGTATACTCTGCCATCACTCAATAAATTGTAGTTTGGACTTCCTATTGCCTCTAAGATCAAATACAAAATGCTCTCCTTGGCATTCAGAATCCTTCATAAACTAGACCCCTCTTAGCTTTGCCGTCTTTCTATACCTTACTCTCCCAAATGTACTCTTCAATTCAGTGGTACTGACTTCCTGGTTGTAACACAAACAAGATCCTCCATCTCTTGGTTTTAGCCTTTTTTTTTGCTCCCCTCCATGCTTGCAAAACTTTCCTTCTGCTGCATCTTCTGACTTCCTTGCCTCCTTTTAAGTCTCAACTAGAATCATGCCATCTATTAGAGCAGCTAGGTGGCACAGTAGATAGAACACCAGCCTAGAGTCAGAAAGACTGAATTCATATCTGGTCTCAGATATTTCCTAGCTGTATGACCCTGGCCAAGTCATTTAAACCTTTTGCTTTAGTTTCTTTATCTCAGCTGGAGAGGAAAATGAAAAACCATTCCAGTATCTTTAACAAAAAAAACCCAAATGGGGTCATGAAGAGTCACATACAGACACAATTGAACAACAGTAATAGGTAGTTTTGTATATATTTGTTTGCACGTTGTCTCACCTATTAGATTGTAAACTCATGGAAAGCAAGAATTGTTTTTACCTCTTTTTGTATCCTCAGTGTTTAGCATAGTGCCTGGCATATATTAGACACTTAATAAATGTTACTGAATTGAGTTGAAGTAAAATGGCCAGCTCAAAATTACACTGGCAATAAATTAAAGAGCTGGGATATGAACTGATTCTAAATCCAGTGCTATTTCTGCTATGACCCAATGTCTCCCTTAACCTTTTAAATTCATTCTTATTTGGGCATTTTTTTTTATTATTGATACTTGTTCAAATATATTTCTATATATATTTTTGCTTTTTTTTTTTTTTGGAGGGCAGGGCACTTGGGGTTAAGTGATTTGCCCAAAGTCACATGGCTAGTGAGTGTTAAGTGTCTGAGGCTGGATTTGAACTCAGGTCCTCCTGACTCCAGGGCTGGTGGTCTTTTCACTGCACCACCTAGCCACCCCCACATTGTGCTATATTTTTACTATTACTAATTTGATATATTATTTGGTACTTCTTTTGGAATTATCCTATCCAAATGATAAAATTCTGTGACTTGAAATTTAATATTTGACATAACTATATTGCAACATTCAATTACACTTTTGGAAACACTGAAATACATTCAACATTTTATGTGACCTCTCACTGAGATCAAAAGCAAAGATGGTTCTCTGACTGTTTTTGTTTTTGCTTGTATTTTATCTCCAGTGCTGAGCATGTTTGTCACATAGTAAGCACTTAATAAAGGCTCATTTGCTTCCTTCTTTCCTTTATTATACTCAAGGTATAGGAGCTTAATTAGGATACCATTGAGATAGTTCAACTGACTAATAGGCCTGACCTAAAGCAGGAGAATAATATGAGGCAATCTGGACCTAGAACGTTAAAGGCCTTGAATGCTGAATTAAAAAGTCTGGACTTTATTCAGTAGATGTTGGAAACCACTGAGAGTTTTAGTGCCATTGAGTGATGCTAATAGAGATGTTCATTGGAAAGGTTATTTTCGTAGAAATGGTTAGAGTACAGAATAGATTGAAACAAGAAGTGACTAAAAGCAGGAAGAACGGGCTATTACAAAAGTTGGTAAAAATAAGAGCAGAAAATGGGAAATGGATGAGAGATGTATTTCAGATATCAAATTAGCAGGATTTGAGAACTGATTGCATTTGAGTAGTGTATAAGAGAAGGGAAATAATTAAGGCTTATTCCTAGTTTCTATCCTGAGAAAATAGGTCAATAATAGTGCTGTATTCCTCATATAGACATTGAAAAAGCTATAGATGTATGCGTAGATAGATAGGTCAACCTATACAGGAGATATAGATGATCAATAGTTCAAAAACATGTAGATAAGTGAATAGATAGATAGATAGATAGATAGATAGAGAAAAGGTGGGAAGCAAGAATAATTTAAGGTGAGTTTTGTAGGATAATTTGGTTAGGGGAACCTAGATTTAGAACTAGAATAAACTTCAGAGAATATCTAGTTCAAATTTTCAATTTATAAATAAGGATCTGAGGACCAGAGAGGCAAAGCAGGGATTCAAATCCAGATTTTCTAACTCCAAATTGAGTAATCTTTCTACTTTGCCATGCTCAGCCAGTCAACAAGCATTTATTAATCACTTAATATGTGTTCGTTACTTGTTTGCTGTATATTTGGTATGGAAGGGGAAAAAAAATCCCTGTTCAAGGAACACAAATTCTTGAGTTGGAGACAACATATACAAAATTACATACATAGAAGATATGTAGGATGTAGATGAAGGTGATATGATTAGGGTAAGGCTTTAGAACTGGAGGACCCAAAAAAAAGCCACCTGTAAAACATGGGAATTGGAGCTGAGTGTTGAAGGAAACCAATGAACTTAATCAAAAGTGAGGAGAAAATTCATTGCAGGACAGAATAGCAAAGCAGATGAGAGTCTTATATTATGGTTGAGTAACTAGCTGGATTGTAGAGTACATAGAGAGGAGTAAGGTATAAGAAAGATGGAAATGTAGGAAGTGACTAGATTATGGTGAACATTAAATGCCAAACACAGGCTAAGATGGCAGAGTAGAAGGAAATAATGCAGCTGAGCTCTCTTATAGAACTCCTCCAAACAAATTTATAAAATACATGAGAATTAATCCTGCTGGACAAATGTAAAAAAAAGAAAAGTCAAGGTGAGTTCTTTGCCTTGTCCAGATCAGCATAGGAAAACAAAGAAAAATCTGCATGTACTGGGGATAGGGTCAGGGCAGAAGAACTTAGCATGGAATGCTCCAACATGCAATAAGAGGTAATGTACAAGGTCCAAGACCTATATTATGGCACTCTTAGACCTATCCTGGGACACTGAAATGGGAACAGATACTAACTGACAGTTTTTCTTCCACTACCCAAGGCAAAGATCTAGGACAGAATGAGAAGGGGACCTGAGCAGGGTGTTGACGTAGCATTTCCTTTACCAGATAGGGAGTTCCTCAGCCGTCTACCAGGAAATGAGGAAGTTCAGAAACCAGCAGCAGCAGTGAGGTGGTTCAGACTCCAATCTCAAAACAGAGTTTAACATCCAGCATCTACCCTAGCCTGCAAAGAAATAACCAAGGCAGGAAACCCAGACCAAACAGAAACCTGACATTCTGCCACTTTGATCTAACAGCTTTCAACCTGACTGATAGAAGTGGATTGTAGCAGTGGTCTGCTCTTTCTCATACCCACTTGCAGAGCTCAGACCAGGGAATATAGCAATTAGACTTCATCCTCCATCAGATTCTTTTGGGGAGCACTTAAAGTTTCCCAGTCCCTAACCTGTTCCTGATAACCTGAAATAACATGTAACCCTGTTGTTACAAACACAATATTCAATATCCCAAGAAAGCAGTAACAGGAAAAAAAAAAAAGCCCAGACTTTCCCTCTAGAGTGTGACAGAGCCAAATCTTAACATCAGGTCTGATGTCAGGAAGTAGGCTTAGAGAATATACAAACAGACAAAAAAAGAATTTCACCAATAAAGAATTATTATGGTGGCAGTGACTCTCAAGATATAAATGTGAAAGAGGAGAATGGCTCCAAAATATCTACAAGCAATGCCTCAGATAAAAACGTAGCTTGGGCACAAACTTAACTAGAATTCCTGAAAGCAATGAAGCAAAAGTTTAAGAAAAAAATTAAAAATGGTTTTGTAAATGCAATAAGAATGCTTGAGAAAGAAAATGAGAGCATCTTTTTTTTTCTTTTTTTTTTGGAGGGGGAAGGCAGGGCAATTGGGATTAAGTGACTTGCCCAAGGTCACACAGCTAGTAAGTGTTAAGTGTTTGAGGTCAGATTTGAACTCAGGTCCTCTTGACTCCAGGGCCAGTGCTCTATTCACTGGGATACCTAGCTGCCCCTAAATGAGAGCTTATTAAGAAAGAATTGTAAAGGAAATTAAAAGTTTAGTACAAGATATACAAAACCTTACCCAAGCAACAAAATTCATGAAAATTTGAATGGCCAAATAGAAGCCAATGATTTCATGAGACAACAAGAAATATTAAAGCAAAGTCAAAAGGCTAGAAAAAAAAGGACTAAAATTTAAAGAATTTCATAGCAAAAAAAAAACTGACATAGAAAGCAGATCAAGGAGAAAATAGCTAATAATCATGGGATTATCTTAACACAATGACAAGATAAAGAACCTAGAAATCCTATTTCAAGAAATTTTTTTTTAAATTTTATTTTAGTTTGCATCATTCATTTCCAAAAGATTTTTGAGTTACATATTTTCTCCCCTTCTTTCCCCCACCCACTGCCCCAAAACAGCCATCCCAGTGTGTCCCCCCTCCCCCAGTCTATTCTCTCCTATGTCACTTTTTGGTAGGGCAGGATGGATCTCCCCACTGCAGTGCCTG
>CM053580.1:462666697-462692423 GCA_028627135.1 Pseudochirops cupreus
GATAGGAAGAAGGGACATTTAATCAGACTCTCACAGTGTGCTCACTATGGAGAGGTTCTGCGTAATTTCACATGTTCAGCCTGTATTTGATTGCTTGCCCTTCCAGTGGGGATGGGTGGTGAGGGAGGAGGAGAAAGAATCTGGAATCTGGAGTTCCATAATCAAATGTTATGAATGTGTATCTATTTATCTATCTTTGTATGTGTATATATATATATATGTATATATATATATATATATATACAATTATTAATATTATTATTGACTACATCCAACTGGAACTTGAGATACACAGGCACTGCAGTTGGGAGATCCATCCTGCCCTACCAAAAAGTGACATAGGAGAGAATAGACTGGGGGAGGGGGGAAACACTGGGATGGCTGTTTTGGGCTGGTGGGCGGGGGAAACACGGGGAGAAAATATGTAACTCAAAGAATTCTTTGAGTTATTAAAAGGTCCAAGTCTCCCTTTGTAGGTAAAAATCCATTTCATTTAAAGAAACAGATATTCCATCAGAGTATAGGTATAGAGTTTCCTGAGTCTTATGGAGGTAATTATATATTTGGCTTTAAGATTTTTTTTTGTTTTAATATTTGTTTTACTTATTTTTTTCATAGAACTAGAAAATTTCAGAGTTGGAGGGGACCTCAGAGGGCATCTATTCTAATCTGTATCAATCTTTTCCAATCTGAATGAGAATTCCCTCTATGATAGATTCAAGAAATCCTTTCCTTAAAGATTTCTTGTAAGAGGGAATCTATCATTCCCAAGGCAGCCCATTCGCTTTTGGATAGCTCATTTTAGGATCCTTTTCCTTCCATTATTAAGCCTAACAATTTGGACTAATTTCTTCCATTTGGCAGCACTTCAACTACTTGAGAACAGATAAAATGAATTGTCCAAGTCATTTCTTCTTCAAGTGAAATAACTTCAGTTCCTTTAACTGAAACTCACTAAATGTTTACTAAAGTCAACAAGCTGACAAGCAATAAAACTCTAAGTATATGCCAGGGTGCTTTATTCAAGACTTTTTACAATCTTGGTTATCCTCCTCTGGATGCTCTCTAGCTGGCAAATATGAGTCCAAAATGTGATGACCCAAACTAAACACAATAATCCATATGTGATCATCTGACAGAGGCAGGGTACAGTGGGAACTGTACTATCTGTGATCATTAAGAGGAAGAGAAAGAAATGGTTCTGTTTTCTTACGGAATTTTTGTCCAGACCTTCCACTCCCTTAGACTATCAATTCTTTCAGTACTTGAGAATGTAATTCATCTCAGTCCAGTGACTTGAAATCAAGGGCAGCTAGATCTTGATTACTAACTTCTTACTTATCTTTAGTGTTGATTCCTTATTAGCTACTTTTACCTGCTTTCCCACTTAATTTTCTAGTTCAAAGAGGTTTTTCTCTTGGCAGAGAAAACAGAATCAAGACAGGAAATAAGCAACTCTGCCTTTTCTTTGTTGTTTATTACCACTATATATCACTGACCCCAATTACTGGTCCTATTACACCTTTGATCTTTTGTTTTCCCAATATAGCTTAAAAAAAAAAAACTAAGACTTTTGTTTTAGCTAGTCTTCCTTGTCAGTATTAGATCACCTTTTATTTTTTTTTGTCTCCTCTACCAAGCTGTTGATTAATTTTTTTTCATTATTTTCTTGTATCACTTTCATTTCTCTTCCCAGTTTTTCCACTACTTCTCTTATTTGATTTTCAAAATTCTTTTTGAACTCTTCCATAGGCTGCGATCAATACATATTTTTCTTGGAGACTTTGAATGAATGCTGCTGGCTCTAATCCTCATACCACACCTTAGTATTCATCGTCAATTAACTGCACTTGTATATACACATACACACACATATACACATAAATACATACACAGACGTGTATGTGTATATTTGTGTGTCTATATAATGGATATATCTTTTTTAAAATCTATATCTATATATTATCATCTACAGAGGTAGTATGGGAGGAACCAAGCATTTATTAAGTATTTACTATGTGCTGCAGAAGGAAATAACAAACCATGCCAGAATATTTGCTAAGAAAAATCCAAATGGGGTCATGAAGAGTTGAATTATGACTGAAAAATGATGAACAACTGAACAACAATTATGTACTAGACACTGAGCTTAGTACTTTATAAATAGTATCTTATTTTATCCTCACAACAACTCAGAAAATATATGAGGTTGGATTTGGATTCAGGTTTTTCTGGCTCCAGGTCCATGGCTCTATCCACTGTGTACCCTAGTTGCCTAGGGGTTTAACTAGCTAGCTTGCCAGTTAGATATACAGTTCAACCCCTCAAGTGGTTTATTTATGATTTTCAATGTGACTTTTCCCCCACCTATTTACTTGGACCTCTAGAATGAGGGCTTGTACAGTTACCATGTCCCTTTCCTTAACTATATTTTTTATTACTTCTAGGATTGTTAATTACCTACTTAGATTGTTAATTATACAATAGAAATGATCCTTTACCACATAATGTAGTTATAAGTACCTTCAGATCCATCAAGTATAATTTTGAAATTTGTGGCACATTAATGCAATCCAAATTCTTTAGGAGAATGGATCATCAATGTCTTTATTTTACCTGATATTTCTCTTTCTTCTAAAACTAGAAAGCAGGAAAAATACATTTAGATAGTTTTGATTTTGGTAAATAAGATTCAGTTGTACTACTTTATCTCTGTCTTCATAAAAGAATCTTCTTTCTTCAATTTTCTTTTTATTTTGTATTTCATTTTCCCCAGTTACATATCAATACAATTTTTTTTACATTCATCATTAAAACTTTGAGTTCCAGATTCTTTCCCTTCCACTTTCCCCACCCTATCCTCTTGTGGAGAAGGCAAGCATCCTACAACTCTGAATGCCTTAGCTATTCTCAGCAATAAGATGACCCAAGACAACTCTGAAGACTTATGATGAAAAATGCTATCCATCCCCAAACAATCTAATAAGTATGAAATAATATGTCAGAATTGTTCTAATTAGCATCCCCCCAATCAATAGTGAGTTCAAGTATTTTTTTCCTGTGGTTATCAATAGCTTTTATTGCTTCATCTAAAAACTGATTGTATCTTTTGATCATTTATCAACTGGGGAATGGCTCTTTTTTTTTTTAAATTTGGCTCTGTTATATATATGCTTGATACATGAGGACTTTGTCAGTGAAACATCCTTCAAATTTTTTTTCACAGTGACTAGGTGAGTTGTATTTCCTTCCATCTCATTGTGCCCACTGTTTATTCTATTCTCTTTCTCCTTTCTTCCTGTCCTTCCTCAAAAGTGCTTTGCTTCTAACTATCTCCTCTCTCAATTTACCCTCCCTTCTATCAACTCCATCCTTCTTTTATCCACTTCCTCTCCTATGTTTCTATAGGGTAAGATAGATTTCTATCCCCAATTGTGTATGTATATTGTTACTTCTTTTAGCCAGTTCTGATGAAAGTAAGGTTCACACACTCCTCCTCACCTCCCCCCTCTTTCCTCCCTTGTAAAAGCTTTTTCTTGCTCCTTTTATGTAAGATAATTGGTCCCATTCTATCTCTCTCTTTTCTCCCAGTACATTCCTCTTTGACCCATTAATTTTAGTTTCTTAGATTTTATCTCTTCATATTCATCTCATATCTGTATTTATGGACAGGTATCACTGTCTATATTTAAAACTCCTAACTATCCTAATAATGAGAAAAGTCTTATGAGTTATAATATCATCTTACCATGTAGGAATGTAAACAGTTTAACCTTATTGAATTCTTTATGATTGACTTTTCCCGTTTACTTTTATATGCTTCTCTTGAGTCTTGTATTGAAAAGTAAAATTTTCTATTCAGCTCTGGTATTTTTTCAAGAATGGTTGAAAGTCCTCTATCTCACCTAATGTGTATTTTTCCCATCAAAGATTATATTTAGTTTTGCTCAGTAGGTGACTCTTGACTGTAACCCTAGCTCCTTCATCCTCTATGCAATCATATTGCAAACCCTCTGATCCTTTAATGTAGAAGCTGCTAAATTTTGTGTTATTCTGGCTGTGGCTCCACCATACTTGATTTTTTTTTCTTTCTGGTGGGTTGCAATATTTTCTCCTTGACCAGGGAACTCTGGAATTTGGTTACAATATTTCTAGCAGTTTTCATATTGGGATGTCTTTCTGGAGGTGATAGGTGGATTCTTTTAATTTCTATCTTACCTTCTTGTTCTAGAATGACAGGGCAGTTTTTTGTGATAATTCCTTGAAAGGTGATTTCTAGACAAATTCATATTTTTCTTGGAAGCTTTGGATATAGGCACTTTGACTTTTTTGTCTTCTTCTGAGTGTGTTTTGATCTTCCCTTGTCACCATAATAACTTTTTATAGTCAGAGGGTTTTTCCCCCTGTTGCTCAGTCATTTTCCCAGTCTATTACTTGACTTTTATTTCTTTGTTAAAGTAGAACTCTGCTTCCAGGATGTAGTGTACATTGTCCAAAGGTTCAGTGGCTTTGCACAGCCATTTTCAGAGATACTTCTGGGGACCTGTAAGTTTTCAGTTTTTCCAAGGTGGTAAGATGTAAAGAGAGAGTTGTTTACAACTCTGCTGACTGTCCTCTGATCTGTGAGTGACCACGATCATTCTTTTCTTAAAAAGTTTTTTTTTATCGTCAGATAAGTTCATTTATACCCACATCTTCTATCTATGTACATCCCTTTTAAATGTCACAATAATTATTCAAATTTTAATATTGGCAGATATCAGCTTCTCATATAGGGATATAAATAGTTTGCTCTTATTGAGTCCCAAGTTATACACATGTGTGTGCATGTATGTGTATGTGTGAGCATGTGTTTTCCTTGTTTACCTTTTTATATCTTTCTTGGGTCTTGTAAGTGGAGATTGAATTTTTCATTGAGCTCTGGCTTTTTCATCTGGAAAGTCTGGAAGTCCTTTATTTCATTAAATGACCATCTTCTTGCCTGAAAGATTATGCTCAGTTTTGCCAGGTAGTTGATCCTTGGTTGCAGTCCTTTTGCTTTATGAAATATCAAATTCCAATCCCTCTAATCTTTTAATGTAGAAGCTGCTAAGTCCTGTGTAATCCTGACTGTAGTTCCATGCTATTTGAATTGTTTCTGTTTGGCTGCATGCATCCTTGTGGCTCTGTATTTTGGCTACTGTATTTCTTGGAGACTTCAATTTGGGATCTCTTTCAGGAGGAGATTGATGAATTTTTTTGATAACTATTTTACCTTCTGATTCTAGGACCTCAGGGAAGTTTTCTCTGACAATCTTTTAGAATTTTAGAGGATGCTGTCCAAGCTGCTTTTTTTCATCATGGCTTTCTTGTAGGCCAATAATTTTTAGCTTATCTCTCCTGGATCTGTTTTCCAGGTCAGTTGTTTCTCCAGTGAGATATTTTGTACTTTCTTCTAATTTTTCAATCTTTATGTTTTGTTTGACTGACTCTCTGCATCATAGAGTCCTTAGCTTCAATTTGACTAATTTTTAGTGAATTATTTTCCTCAATTAGTTTTTGAAGCTCCTTTTCTGTATGTTCAGTTTTTATTTTTGGGGAGTTATTTTCTCCAATTAAATTTTGGATCTCCTGTCTTAGTTCTCCAGTTTTACTTTTTAAGAATTTTTTTTCTTCAGTGAGATTTTTTTTCTTCCAGTTTGGTCAATGTAGATTTAAATTTATCTCCTACCTTTCTAATTTGGTTTTTAAAATCTTTCTTGAGCTCCTCTGAGAATGTTTTTTGGGCTTGAGACCAATTCACATTTCCTTCTGTGGTCTCCAGTGTGAGTATAGAGTTCATGTTGTCCTCTGAATTTAGTTGTTCTTGCTCACTATAAAAGGATTTTATGGTTCTAGATCTCACAAATTCCTTCTTCCCCATTGTAATTGCCTATGTCCTGGATTTTTAGAGTGGATATCTGCTTCTGGGGTGCAGATATATTGCAATTCTTAGGCTGGGAGGTAGAGATTTGGTTGTTAAGTTTGTGAGTGGTAGCCTCTGAGTGTCTAAACTGAGGCCAAGGCCAGGACTCTCAGTGTTTCCCATGAGTTACCCTGATGCTCACAGAGTAACCTTTTGGGGAGGGATGGTCTGGCCACTTCAGGTTTCCACCTCTATGTCTCTGGGCTACAGCTTGGGCAGGCTCGGCAGCTGGAGGCCAGCAGGGCTGGTGTCTGCAGATTCCCCTGGTGGTGCTAAGGCACATCTGGGCTTGTGTTGTTAGTGCTTGCTGGCTTCACCCCCTTGGGCTTAGACTCCATACTGCCTCACTTACCCCTTCCTCAGTGACTCCCAGGACTGAGGCTGTTTCTACTAATTCAGGATTTTACTCTGGGTGGGACATTTATCTTTGGCTTTTTTGGGACAGGGAAGGGGAAGTGGAGCAACTAGGTTTTATTCTGCCATCTTGACTCCTGGAAGTTCAGGTATGTAATTTTTAAACATCCAGGCTGTGGGCTGTTAGCCCCAGAAGAAGCTACTGTCCCTCTTCTGGGCCCTGTGTTTTCTCTTACCCAGCTCTGAGTATCCTCTGTCCTGTGGTAAGATGACTGCAAATCGCCCTTGGGGTGGGTGAGTCTGCTGGCCGGGGCTCCTTCTCACTCTGCTGTAGTCTGTTGTCAGAGCTCTGTGTTCCCCCTGTCCACACTTATGTGGGCACTTTCCTGGCCTGGGAATCCATCACACTCCATCTCCCAATGGGTTCTGTCACTCTAAAATCCATTCAAATTCACTTTTTAAAGTTTAGCAACAGAATTCTTGGAGGAGCTTAGAAAAGTTACTGCTTCCTTTCCTCCATTTTAGCTCCACCCACAACCACTCTTTTTTGCCCTGGAATTGTGACAAAGATCCCCTTTCCAATGTGGCCACCAGGTCTGTTATGTTAGTACTCCTCCTAGCCCTAGGACTGCCACCTAGGACAGTGACCTGGATTGAATATAGGTAAAGCAACAGAGTCCTGCCTCAGTGCTAGCAAAAAGACCCCTATAATCTCCTTTTGACCAATTGTTCAACCCCCTTAATGTCTGTTGACTGAGATTTCTGGAAGCAGCTACAGTAACTGCCACTGCTGATTCAGTCACTTGCAAGGTCTGCTTCTGGTTTGTTGTGGCTAGGGGTATGCTGGTACAGTCTACGCTGGACTGTGCCAGACTCTCACTCTTGTGCAACAGACTTTTCCTTCTGACCTTCTAAACTGTCATTAGCGTCTGTGGTCTGAAGGTCTGGAAATTGCCGCTAGTGCCAGTGATTCAGTTGACCCAAGGTTATCCCTGCACCAGTTTGCTCTGGAATACCCTTTATTGGACTGTGCTCCTCTTTCACCCTGGCACAACAAATCATTCCTGCCAAATTTCCAAGTTTTCTTGGGCTAGAAATTTATTTTGCTCCATCTTTTTGTGAGTTCTGTTGCTCTAGAATTTGTTTAAAGTGGTTTTTAAAGGAATTTGGAGGGTTTTAGGGGAGAGCTCAGGTGAGTCCTTGCCTTTACTATAACATCTTGGCTCTGCCTCCCATATAATTATTTTTAATGAAATTTCTTTTTCTATCTTTATTCTCAGGTTTTGCTGGTTGGATATAGAAATGTTGATTATTTCATTTTGTATCCTGCAATTTTGCTAAGGTTGTTAATTGTTTCGACCAGGTTTTTTTGTAGATTCTCTAAAATTTTCTGTCTACCACAATATTGTCTGCAAAGAGAGATTTTTTTTCATCATCTATTTTTATTACTTTAATGTATTTTTCTTATTTATTGATATATCTTGCATTTCTCACAAAATATTGAATAATATTTCTAACAGGCATCCTTGTGTCACCTCTGATCTTATTGGGAAAGCTTCAAGTTTATCCCCATTATAGATAATGCTTGCTCTTGGTTTTAGAGAGGTATTTCTTATTTTAAGATAGACTAAATTAATTCTTGTGCTTTCTAATGTTTTTAGTAAGAATGAATGTTGTATTTTGCCAAAAGCTTTTTTGTAAATCTATTGATTTCATCTTATGATTTTGTGCTTATAAATTAGCTAATAGTGAACTAGTCCTGTATTACTGATATAAATCCCATATTATTATAGTACATAATTTCTGTGATATATTGCCACAATTTCATTGTTAGTATTTGTAATAGTAATGTAATTTGATCCCTTTGTATTGGCAAAGCTATCAGGTACTCAGCCCTTGGTAATTAATCAAGCCTCTGTTAAAGAAACAGAAGGTATTAACCCCTGTTGCTGACATAACGGGAAGGGGCTGAAAAGGGAGGAGCAATACTGTATATAAGGAAAAGCCCCAGAGAGGGAGAGTCAGAACTCCTTGGGATAAGCTTCATGAAGGCAGAAGCAGCTGCTGCTGAGGAGGCTGAAGAGGAAAGGCCCAGTTTGGAGAGAATGATTTTGATTTTGAGAAACTGGGTGAAGTGATTTTGATTCTGTGAACCAGCTGGAGCTTCTGTGGGGCAGCTACCAGCTTCTCCTGAGAGCTGCCAAAGACTGAGGAAGCATGACTGTGATGCTGGTACTTTGCATGAACCTGTTTATGGCTTTGTTAAGCCTTGACTTCCCAGGAACAGAGACTGTGAAGGATTTAAGGTGGACTGGACACAGTAAGTTTCAGCATGGAACAGGAACAGCACAGAGAGCTGGACAAGGAACTGGGAGCTGTCTGCCTTTGAATCCAGGTGACAGTTTGGTGAATCCAGGTAGGATATGGGACCATGGAAGGTGATCCAGGGAATCTGAGAACTTGCCCTGAGTCAAGATAAAAAGACCTCTCCATGAATACTGAGTAGTGACTGATCCTGATGTGAGGTTTTGCTCTGGGACTCACTTTGGGAAGAGTTATGTGATTTGGCCAGATGGGTAGCTGTTGACACCCCTCTCCCTCTGACTTTGAAAACTCAGACATTGGTGCTTCCCTCTCTGGTGACTAACTACATATGGATGTAATGGTCAGACAGTTAGAAACCCTGTATACCAAACTGTGTTATTTTCTGTTGAGTAATGACTGAAGGAATTGTAATTTATTTGTGATTGTACTTTGTGATTGAATTAAGGACTCTGTGATTGACTAAATGAATGTACTTTCCAGCGGTGGAGTACCTTGACTTTTGTATTTTGTGTCCCCTAAGGAGGCAAGCCTCCTTAAAGATGATTGAAAGATTGAATTGATTGAATGATTTGAGTTACTAAGTGATTGATTGACTAAAGGATTATACTTTGTTCAAAACTGTGTGACTACTGTGGTGAAAATAATGTGGCCATTTTCTGTGATAAGTTGTTGTGGATGCTGTATTTTAATTATCTGTGATAAAGTGTAACATTATGAATGGTGTACCTTGACTTACTGTGAATGTTTTGCTCTGATTTGTTATTGAGTAAATAGAGTGTTCACTATACTATGTAATCAGAATCTTAAAAGCTGTTCACAATAGCATTCTTCTGGAAAGCTGTTTGTTCTTGGCATTACAGTATTTTATTTTGAAATTTTGCATCGATATTCATTAATTAAATTTACCTATAGTCTTCTCTCTGTTATTGCTCTCACTGTTTTAGGTATCAAAAACATACTGTTTCATAAAAGTAACTTCATTAGATTCTTTCCTTATCTATCTTTTAAACTAGTTTATATAGTACTGTGATTATTAATTTCTTAAGTATTTGGTAGAATTCATGTGTAAATCCAGCTGGTCCTGGCAATTTTTACTTAGGCATTCCATTGATGACTTGTTTAACTTCCTTTTCTAAGTCTGTGTTTTTTTTTTTAAGTATTCTGTTTCTGCTTCTATTTAACCTTGGTAGCTTATATTTTTGCAAGTATTCATCCATGTCACTTAGATTGCCAGATATACTGGCACATTACTGGACCAAATAACTCCTAATAATTGTTCTGATTTCCTCTTCATTGGTGATTAATTCACCGTTTTCATTTTTGTGATTGGTAATTTGGTTTTCTTCTTTACTTCAAAGATCATATTAAATAACGGTTTATCTATATTATGAGCTTTTTTTCTCATAAAAGCAGCTCCTACTTTTATTTATGAGGTAAGTGGTGGCTTTTGAAATTTTTTTATTTTATTAACCTCTCGCTTGATTTTCTGGATTTTCATTTTGGTGGTTAATTGAGGATTTTTAAATTGTTCTTTCTCTAGTTTTTTTAAAAATTGTATTCCCAATTCATTGACCTGTCTTTCTCTCTTTTACTGATGTATGCATTTAGAGATATGAAATTGCTGTTAAGTACTGTTTGGGTGCATCCCACAGATGTTGTTGGTATGTTGTCTCATTGTCTTCTGTGAATTTATTGATTGTTTCTGTGATTTGCTTTTTGGTTGTTCTTAAGATTAGATTGTTCAATTTCCATTTAATTTTTAATCTATGATTCCAAGGTCTTTTATTGAATGTATTTTTTATTTCATTATGGACTGAAAAGTGTAATTTAATATTTCTTCTTTTCTGAATTTATTTATGAGGTTTTTATGACTGAAAATGTTTACAGTTTTTGTGAAGGTGCCATATATGAGAGAGAAAAAATGTGTACTCCTTTCTTTTACCATTCAATTTTCTCCAGAGGTCTATCATATCTAACTTTTTGAAGATTGTATTGATCTCCTTAACTTCCTTCTTATTTATTTTATGGTTAGATTTAGATAGCTCTGAGAAGTGAAAGTGATATCCTCCACCACTATATTTAACTCTCTAGTTCCTTCTATAATTCATTTACTTTTTCTTCTAAGAATTTGAATGCTATGTCATTTGGTCTGTGTATGTTTAGTATTAATATTATTTCATTGTCTATGTTGTCTCTTAGCAAGATATGGTTTCTTTGCTTATCTCTCTCTCTCTCTCTTTTTTGCTTTTTTGGATGGGGAAGGCAGGGCAATTGTAGTTAAGTGACTTGCCCAAAGTCACACGGCTAATAAATGTTAAGTTTCTGAGGTTGGATTTGAACTCAGGTCCTCCTGACTCCAGGGCCAGTAGTCTATTCACTGTGCAACCTAGCTGTCCCCATGCTTATCTCTTTTAATTAGGGCTATTTTTGCTTTTGCTTTGCCTAAGATCATGTTTATTGCTCCTATTTTTTTTTTTTGCTTTAGCTGAACCGTAAGTCTGCACTAGCCTCTTATTTTAGCTCTCTGTGTGTCTCTGTTTCATGTATGTTTCTTATAAACAATATATTATTTGATTCTGGTTTCTAGTTCATTATGCCATCTGCTTCCATTTTATGCACAAGTTTATCCCATTCACATTCACAATTATGATTACTAATTGTGTATTTCCCTTCATTTTATGTTTTTCTGTTTATCTTTATTTTTTATCTTGTCCCTCCTTTAAAGGTTGTTTTGCCTCTTCCTTTATCTGCCCTCCCTTTTATTACCACCTCTTCCTCCTTCCTTGCTGAGTAAGACAACTTCCATACCCAATTTGTGTGTGTGTGGTGTGTGTGTGTATGTATTTTTCCTCTCAACCTATTTAGAGTGAGGATCAAGTTTTAGCTATCCTTTCCTCCATTTCCCCCTCTACTGTTAGAACCCTTTCTTGCATACCTTTTTTTATGTGAGATCATTTTTCCTCGACTTTCCCTTGTTCTTCCTTTCCAAGGGCACCACTCTTAATTCCCCATCCATTTTTAAAATTTCATTCCAACATAATTGACATATTCCTGCATGCACTGTTTTTGTAGAATCCTTCTAACTTCTTTAAATATAATAAAGTTCTTAGGAGTTACTTGTATTGAAGGTGGATCCAAGATGGAAAAGGCAGGGACTTACCTGAGCTTTCTCCTAAATCCCTCCAAGTACTGTTAAATAATAACTCTAAACAAATTCTAATATAGCAGAACTCACAAAAAGATGGAGTGAAACAAATTTCCAACTTAAGAAACTTAGAAGGTTGATAGGAAAGGTCTCTTGTACCAGAGTAAGAGTGGAGCATAGTCTAGCACAGGCTGCACCAGCACAGATCCAGCCCGAGCAACCTAGAAGTAAACCTTGAAACAGCAGGAGCAGTAGCAGCAACAGCAGAAGTAGCAGCAGCAGTGGCAGCAGTGGTGGTGATGGTCGGTGGCTGCAGCTGTTTCCAGAAATCTCAGCCCATAGATGGTAAGGGAATTGAACAACTGGCTCTCTTTGCTAGCACTGAGGCAGGACTATGTTGCTTTACCTATGATCATATCTGGGTCACAGTCCTGGGTGTAGTACTAGGGCAAAGAGGATTACTAGCACACACGTGATTGCAGTCACAGTAGAAAGGGGCACTGTCATCACAGTTCCAGGGCAGAAAATAGTACTGACTTGCAAAGAAGACCACAGGTCATCGGATTGCTAGATACATGTCTCCTTATATCTTACCACCTTGCAAGAACTGAAAACATACAGATCCCTAGAAATATCTCTGAAAACAGCTGCAGAAAACCACTGAAGCTTTGAACAGTGTGCCCTCAATCCTGGAAGCAGAACCCCATTTTGCCAAATAGTTGAAAGTCAATTAATAGGCTGGGAAAATGACCAAACAGCAGAGGGGAAACCTCTGACTATAAAGAGTTCCTATGGTGACCAAAAAGATCAAAACACAGAGAGCAGAATAAGATAACAAAGCCAAAGCTCCTATAATATCCAAAGTCTCCAAGAAAAATAGAAACTGGTCTCAGACCATAGAAGAGCTCAAAAAGGATTTTGAAAATCAAGTAAAAGAGGTAGAGAGAAAATCAGGAAAAGAAATGAGAGTAGAAAATCTTGAAAGAAAGAGAGAGTAGCGTGGTAAATGAAACACAAAAAATATTGAAGAAAATAACACCTTAAAAAGCAGATGAGGCCAAGTGGTAAAAGAGTTCCAAAAAACTAATGAGGAGAAGAAAGCCTTTAAAAGCAGAATGGGTCAAATGGGAAAAGAATCACAAAAATTAACTGAAGAAAAAAAATTTTTTAAGTAGATTTGACCAAATGGAAAAGGAGGTGCAAAAGCTCAAGGAAGAAAATAATTCTTTAAAAATTAGAATGGAGCAAACAAAAATCTAATAACTATGCTAGAAATCAAGAAAAAAATCAAATGAAAACAATGAAAAAAATAAAAGATTTGCAATATCTCATTGGACACAATAACTGACCTAGAGAATCAATCCAGGAGAGACATTTTAAACACTGGACTACTTGAGAGCTGTGATAAAAAAAAAAAAGAGCCTAGATGTTATCTGTCAAGAAATTATCAAGGAAAACTACCATAATATTTTGGAACCAGAGAGTAAAATAGAAATGGAAAGAATCTACCAATCATCTCCTGAAAGAGATCCCAAAATAAAAACTGCCAGGAATATTATAGCCATATTCCAGAACTCCCACATCAAGAAGAAAATATTGCAAGAAGCCAGAAAGAAACAATTCAAGTATGGTGGAATCACAATCAGGATAACAGAAGATTTAGCAACTTCTATGTTAAAGAATCAGAATACTTGGAATATATTCTGGAGGGCAAAGGAGCTAGGATTACAACCAAGAATCATCTACCCAGCAAAACTGAGTATAATGCTTGAAGGGAAAAATGAACATTCAATGAGGTAGAGAATTTTCAAGCATTCTTGATGAAAAGACCAGAGGTGAATAGAAAATTCGACTTTTTAATACATGACTCAAGGCAAGTATAAGAAGGTAAACAGGAAAGGGAACTCATAAAGTATTTAATAAGGTTAAACTGTATACATTCCTAAAAAGGAAGATGCTTCTTGCAACTCCTAAGAACTTTCTCATTATTAGAGTAGTTAGGAGTATCTATGGACAGAGGGAACAGGTATAAGTTGAATATTCAGGGATGCTATCTAAAAAACAAATTAACAAATGAGAGAGGAATGTACTGGGAGAAAAGGAAAGGGAGAGGTAAAATGGTATAAATTATCTCACATAAAAGGGGCAAAAGAAGTTTTTACAGTGCAGAGGAAGAGGGGAGAGGGGAGAGAGAGTGTGAAGGAATCTTACTATTATCAGAACTGGATCAAAAAGGGAATAACATACACACTCAATTAGATTTAGAAATCTATTTCACTCTATTAAAAAGTAAGAGGGAAAGGGGAAAAGGGAAGGGGTGGGTAATAGAAAGGAGGACAGATTGCTTTTTGGAGGGGGAAAGACAGGATGGTTGGGATTAAGTGACTTGCCCAAGGTCACACAGCTAGTAAATGTTAAGTGTCTGAGGCTGGATTTGAATTCAGGTCCTCCAGATTCCAAGGCTGGTGCTCTATTCACTGAGCCACCTAGCTGCCCCTGCAAAACACTTTTGAGGAAGGACAGGGTGAAAGGGAAAGAGAATAGAATAAATGGGGGGTAGGGTGGTGGGAAATATAGTTTGAAATAATTACCACAAAAGAAATTTTGTGTCGTGTTTCTCTGATAATCTCATTTTTCAAACATATAGAAAACTGAGTAAAAATTTACAAAAATAAGAGCCATTTCCCAATTGATAAATAATCAAAATATATGATGTTTTCAGATGAAGTAATCAAAGCTGAAAATAGTTGAACTCACTATTAATTGGGAAAATGCAAATGAAAACAATTCTGAGGTACTACCTCAGACCTATTAGATTGACTCATAGGACAGAAAAGGTAAATGGGAAATGGTGAAGGCTATTTTGGGAAAATGAGACATTAATGCATTGTTGGTGGAGTTGTGAGCTGATTCAACTATTTTGTAGATCAATTTTGAACTACACTCAAAGGGTTGTAAGACCACATGTATCCTTTCACTTAGGAATATCACTATTAGGTCTGGATCTGTATCCCAAAAGAGAAAAAAAAAACAAAAAGCAAAAGGACCTATATGTGCAAAAACATTTATAAAGCTCTTTTCTGGGGGCAAAAAAAAATTGGAAATTGAGGGAATACCTATCAATTGCAGAATAGCTGAACAAATTGTGCTCTGTGATTATGATAGAATTCTATTGTGCGGTAATAAATGATGAGCAAGATACTTTCAGAAAAACCTGGAAAGACTTGCATGAGCTGATGCAAAGTGTAATGTATTGTATACAAACTAAGAGCAATATTGTAAGACAATCAACTGTGAATGACTTGTGTTTGTCCTTCATTTTTGAGGAGGACTATGATATCAGGGAAATGATGACATGACTTGCATTTGACTTTGATTTGAGTGAGGGAGTGCTAGGCAAGGTCACCAGTCTCACTTTCTCCTTCAGAATCATCTGAATCCAGTGACAAGAAACTCATCAGGATGACTACAGATGACCTAGGATGCCATGGGAGACCTTGGCTTTTTTAGGAGAAGGCCTTTTCAGGTACTCATTTAGAGTGAGGTAACCCTCATTCAGTGAATAGGCTTCTTCAAGGAGTGAGTCAAGGGATAACCCTTTTAATTAGAAAAAGAAAAAATCAATCTGGGAGGGGAAGACCCTTAGGGTTGCTTTTCCAAAGAGAAAAAGTTACTATTGACATTCACTTGAAATCAGGAGGACCCAAAATACAGTCATTAAGTGCAACTTGGGCAGGGACCTTTGTGGTCCAATCTATGAGCTTCAGAATGATCTGGGTTTAAGGTTTTATGATGATCCAAGACAACTCTGAAGGATTCATGATGAAAAAATGCCGTCCATCCTCAGAGAAAGAACTTACAGCATCTGAATACAGATTTAGACATATAGGTTTTTTTTTTTACTTTCTTTAATTTTTTTTTTCTTGAGGAAGGAACAGGAAGTTTTATTCTCTTCCCTCACAGGAAGAGGGAGGTCCTCTTCATGGTGGGGGTGAAGCAGAGGAGACATGTTACAAAAGACAGAATAAAAATTTATACCCTAATGCAGTCAAGCCTCCTCCCCATGGCTGTCCCTTCTACCATTGGCTGGGAGGTGGGCTCTCAGTCTTGTCATGAAATCTAACCCAATGGAGGATAACAAAGAAGACCCCCACTATCTCCTACTGGCAGGGAGGTGGGATAGGGAGACAAGGTATCATCAGTGTACTTATTTGGTAAATGCCAAGCAAGTGAGGGGAAAAGGTCATAAGCAAGGGTGGAGGTCAACAACTTTTTTTTTTGTTTTCCATCTTGCCTTTAATATGTAGCACCTGTGAGTACCCCCCTGCCCATCCCAGACTCCTATGGAACAATCCAAAGTGGATTATCTGAAGTTTAGGGGATATGATTGGTCCATATTCACTCAAGATCACCAGCTCCCTTTGATGTGTTGACTTTTTCTAGGCATGTAGAAACACTATGGGTTCAAAGCCAAGACATTTAATGACAGAGTTAGGTAGACAGTGAATTTAAGTGTTCTTCTTGTAAAAGGTGCTGTGCTGAGTGCTTGAGATACAAATAACAATATTAATAATAACAGCAGAGAACATTTAATAAGGCTTTAACTTTGGCAAAGTGCTTCACAAATGCCACATTTTCACAGTGATCCAAGACACTCCCAAAACACTCATGATGAAAAGTGCTCTCTGCCTCCATAGAGAGGACTGATGGCATCTGAATACAGACTGAAGCATACTGTTTTTTCATTTTCTTTCCTCCTTCCTTTTCTTTTTATTTTTTTGGTTCAAGTTTTCTTCCATAAAATGACTCATATGGAAATACAGTTACTTGATCACCCACAAATAACATGTATTAGACTGCTTACTCTCTCAGGGAGGAGGGAGAGGAAAGAGAATTTGCAACTCAAAATTTAAAAAATGAAATGTTAAAAATTTGTTTTTGCATGCAATTTAGGGGAAAATATTATTGTGAGACCCAGACAAACATTATGTCATTTTCTCCAAATCTGGGATGTAGGTGGTATCATTAATTCCATTTTACAGATGAGCCTGAGGCAAACTGAGGCTAAGTGACTTATTCAGCATCACATAGCTAAAAGCAAGAGGGTCTAATGCTTTTAAGGGTGTGGTATACAAGGGTGGAGGTGTAAAACTTCTGAAAGGGCTCTATTGCTGATGACAACAAGGGAAGCAGGGAAGGGTCCTAGGTTGTGTAAACTCAAGACTCAGGTCTGTCCAGTCTTACAAAAGTCTATCTCTAGTTACCAGATAGTTTCTCTCTCTTCTCATTCTGACGAGTCTTCACAGAGGATGCAGAGAGTATACCTCAGTTAGTTCCCCTTTCCTTTCATACTATCTGAAGACTTCTCAAACCACTGTTGATATAACTCATCCACCAGTTTATCACATTCTTCTTTACTACCATACCACACACTTTCCTTCAAAAATTTTTTTTTTACCCTGGGATCCATTCCTCTCTGCTTGGTCTGCTGCAACCTGTTCCTGGAGAAGCCTTAATTTAACAGATTCAGAATAAGTAATAGATTGTAATCTAGAGGAAATAAGGGACATTAAGCCAATTTAGTATGCAGGGGCCTAATAGGAGGCATTCATCCCACATAGATGTAATGGAACAAGGGAATCTCTCTGACACTCTGCCTTTATGGGGGAGATGTAAGTCACAATCCCCAGAAAATGCTTATTCAAAAATTGTTCTCTGGAAGTAGCTAAGGAATGGAAGCTTGAAAAAATTGCAAAACCTTTAAGAGAAATAACTAGGGGAATCCCCATGGTGTCACACTATGGTTACAAGTAAAACTACACTGCAGAGGTATGGAAACACATGCAAAGACCCCCAAAACAAAGACAATTATAAGTAGCAATAGAATCAATATGCTCACCACAATCAAAGTTCTCACAGCAGGAGGGAGTGGTTCAGGGCTTATGTATCTACCCAGTGGAAAAACCGAGGCTGCATTGGAGGTGCAGTTTCAGGTTCTCTGACTCTGACTCGACTGATTCAATTGTCCATGTCACGGGAGGTTCAACGGGTCCCGTTACTCTGGTAGAGTGAGTCTAGCTTCTCTCCTGACTTGGGATGGCTGTATCAGAGATTAGCTGGACCTGAAAAAAGGCCTCCCCAAATGAGAGTTAGCTTCTCCTCCTTCCAAGCCCTGATCCGGACCCAATCTCCTTTATCGCTCTCTGGGTAAGGGTGTTCCTATGTCCCTCCAGGGTTAGTTCTAATCCTGACAAAGACTATCGGGAGGTAGTCCATGGTAGCTGGGTTGTAATTGCCAGTTTAGTGAACTGTCTCTATTTCCCGATTCATCCTTTCTACCTTGCCAGAAGAGGAAGCTTACCAAGGAGTATGGAGCTCCCAATTAATTTCTAAGGTCTGGGCCAGAGATTTAAGGACCCTGGCAGTGAAATGGGTGCCCGGGTCCGAGTCTCCCCTCTCCACTATCCCATATCTAGGAATGATTTGTTCCAGTGGGATTAGGCTAACTGCCTGCACAGTGGCCCTCAGCATGGGAAATGCCTCCACTCAAGAGGTTAGGTGATTGACTATGACCAGCAAGTATTTTAGGCAGTCTACTGGAGGCAGTTCTGTACTCTGGAATAGCTTAATTTCTGGGGGCCTTCCCCCAGCTGTAGACTGGCACTGGTACTTATTTGTCCTTCAACAAACAAGGCAGCTGTCCACCAACTGCCGTGCTAAGGTATATAGGCCTGGAGACTGTAATGCCATGTACAAGCAGCTTCCCAAAAGAATGTTACTGTGAACAGCTTTTAAAGTTCTGATTATACAGTATAGTGAACACTCCATTTATTCCATAACAAGTCAAGGTAAACATTCGCAACAAGTCATAATATAATATTCACAACATTACATCTTATCACAGAAAATCACAATATAGTGTTCACAACAGCTTAACATTAAAATGGTCACATAATTTTCACCAAAGTGGTCACAGTATTTGGAACAAGGAACAAACGAATAATCATCTGGTTTCCCTAAGGGGGAAACCCTCCTTACTTAATCCTTCAATCAATCATTTCACTATACAAGTCAGTCTTCCACTCATGGGGCAATCATAAGTTAACTTAATCAGTCACTTATCCAGGCTCACAGTTACTAGGTATCATTAATCACTAAATACAATCATTAGAAAATTATACAAACCTCTCACCCTGCAGTGTCTAGTAAACTTTAATTTCATCACATGTTCAGTATCCAAAGAGAGGCCTTTTCTTCTTCTTGACTCGCATGGTCTCTCAGCTTCCCTGGATCTCCTTCCATGGTCCCAGCTTCTACTTGAATCCACCAAACAGTCACCTGGATTCACAGGCAAACAGCTCCCAGGTTTTTGTCCAGTCCTCTGGCCGTTCTTGTTATACATTGAAGTTGACAGGGTTCAGCACATCTCAAAACCTTCACAACTTCTGTTGCTGGGAACTCAAGGATCAACCAGGCCACTAACAAAATATTATCCCAGTCATGTTTCTTCAGTCTTCCAACAGTTCAGCTGGCCCTAAGACCCAGAAGAAATCTCAGCCTTCCAGGATGCAGCAGCCACTTTGGCCTTCCAGGAGGCAGCATCCACTTTGGCTTTCCAGAAGGCAGCAGCCACTTCCACCTTCCAGGCAACTCCAGCCTTCACCAGATCTCTCAGCAGAACAGCTTCTTCCAACAGGAGTAAAAATTCTTGATTCTGACTGTCTCTTCTCTGGGTTCTTCTTAAACACTAACACAAACACACACACACACACACACACACACACACACACACACACACACACACAGGCATTGGCTTCCTGTCTCAGCCAACCCCTTCTTGTTATGTTGCAACAGGAGACAGAGTTCACACTTTCTTTCACAGAGGTACTTAGGGGCTACATACCTGCTAAATTAATTACATTACAAAGACATGCTCTGCACATACCAGTGACTACCCTGGTGTAAACATTGTAGTACCTGCTTCATACTTCCTTTGGTCAAGACCTCTGGATCATCAGGAAGGAACCAGTGTCTGAGTTTATCCTCTTGTGCCCCAAGAATTTGGGCCTTCTGTTTCTCTTCCTAAGAAAAGGAGGGGGAAGGGAGACTGGGAGGAAACAAAGGAATCAGTCTTCCTGCCCTGGTCCTCCCTCTCAGACCCTCTTAGCCTCCTCATCTGCAATATTTGCTCTGGCCTCAAAGGATTGCCCCGGCTGCTTATTAAGACAATATGGCTAGTTCCTTTCCTCTGCTATTAGTCAAGAACTCTACCTAAATTCCAAATTTGTACTGAAGAAAAAGAAAAAAAAACCCTACTACTAGAGATTAATTTTATTGGCTTTAAAGGCCAGTTTGCAGACTGGCTGGTTTCTAACTCTACTGCCCCTCAGTAAAACTTCTTTCGAGTCCCTTATTGTAACTACTGCTCTTCCCCCCCCTCTTTCTGGTGGGAGTGGTGAAGCCCTCTTCTTAATCTGATCTGTGATAAATTGAATGACTCTTTAGGCAATCCTCCTGAAATTCCCAAATCTCAGGGTCTCCTCCAGAAATGTTGTGCCCAAACCCAAGTCCCAGGTCACTATACACTACCTGATTTGTGGCCCACCATTAAGCCTTTATATTTCTGTCTTTGTCCCTATCCTATATCTTGTCATAGCTTGGAACAGCTTTAAGGCATGTCTGGGCATTTCTCAGAGCAAAGTTCCCTATTAGCATTCTATATGTATTTTTTTCCTTGAATCAATATGAGTGTACAAAGTGCAACTCAGGATTATGGTGTAAGATAGAGACCACCCTGTCCTGTTCCGTTGACCAAGCAGGATCCCCACACCCTTTGCCTGGAACATGACCCCGGCCTGTTCTAGGACTTTCCAGTTCCCCCTCACCCCATGACCTCCCACCCTGTTCTGGAGAGAGTTGACTACCCCCTGCTCTTCTGAGGGACACCTGAGTCACATGAAGACTGCACCCCTGTACCCTCACACCATATTCCAAAATTAGCCCTGACCTATAGATCTAACCAATGGCTGTTCTTTGCTTCTATACATCATGGCTTCTGCTAGCTCCCCTCCCTGATTATGGTTTTTGTGGTTTTGGCCTATATAATCAAGTCTGTACTCTCCAAAGATCACTACTCATTTGAGTGAATATACTCAGGTAGTTGCATGCTTGCTTAATAAATCTACATCTAAATTTATCTTGAACCTAGGTCTTATTCTTTGCACAACAGAAACTTCAGAAAATTCACAGTAAGTTTGAATCTTACATAATCTATACATAATTGATAAAATGACCAGAAATCTTACAAATCTTTGTATAATTACTAACTTTCCCTTCACAAATTTTATACTTGTTCTGGTATACAAGCCAGTTGTTATAGATCCTTTTTAATCTTTTGCACATAGACTTGCTACTTCTCATTGTTTAGGAGCTTCATAAATAAAACAAGCTCCTCTCCCCAGGGTGATGACCTTTGCCCACACAGATTATTTCCAGGGGTACCTAACCCTTCTTTTTCCATACACATTAATAATTTTAGGTCTTAGCATTAACCCAGTTATATCAAACCATTCTAATTATAGTTAATATATCTAAGGAGCAGGGCACTCTCTACTCATAGTCTCCTTCTCCCTGCTTTCTTTTTGCAGGGCTATTGCTGTGTTAAATTATCCTTCATGATTTGTTGATTAACCATTTCTTTCCCATCGAGCAATAACCAAAAGCCTTGCTTGGTTTCAATATTCTCAAACTTAGTAAAATCTTTCTTTTCAGCTTCTATAACCTTAGGGACCTGGGGAATTAACACATACATTTTCATAGATTCTATGGATAGGGAAGCCCCCTTAGCCTTGTAATCTGCTAATCTATTCCCCATTACCTCACACCAAAGATCTTATAAAACATTCCTTCCTAAGAGTATTTTCTTTTCTTAAAAAAAAAAACAACAGCAAAACAGTTTGAACTTTATCTTGATTTTAGATGGAGTAATCACTAAACCCTTATGAAAGAAAAGTAATTGGAAGTTTTAAATGACATCTTTCTTTTTTCCTTTAAGCAAAAAAAAAAAAATAAACCTTTAAAATTGGACAGAATTCCTATATCACAAAATTACAAATCTTAGAGCTATGATGACAATATAACAATGAATTTCAAATGACATCAAATGACTTATAAATTAATTGATCTTACCTCTCTTGGCATCCAAAAACCATTTCAAAGTTAGAGGGATAATAATGTTTTATCCAACACATGCCAGTTATTATATTAAACATTTTACAATCATTATACCATTTTAATCCCATACAATTATTATTTTTCTTTTACAAATTAAAAAAACAACAACAACAGGTCAAAGAGAGATCATTGTAATTCCAGGTTGACCAGACCAGAAACTACAAGGAGTTTTACAGATTTGTTTGAACAATTTTAGATTTTAGCATTAAAACAGTTTCTTATTAAGTTTCATAGCAAAGCAATCTCAACTGAAACCACCTTTTTAGACAAAGACAAACTTGGAGGCTAAAGATTTCCCAAATTACAATATTTCAAAATATTACAACACACAGAGTGTCCCATTCCTTCTCTGACAATATAGTTCTTAATTTAATACAACTGTTTACCAGTAACACAAATATTATGTTCTTAAATTTAAACTGAATTCAAAACCAATTAATTACCAATATGGTGACTTAATTTAGTCTTTTTGAAATTGCTTACAATTATATTAATCCCATAAAATCCCTAGACCATTCTCTTACTGAACAGTAAGCTAGGGCAAATAAAACTTTCTGGAGCCATACTGTGAATCAATTCCTTAATGCCTAATAACAATATATACCTTTTTGATTATATAACCATACATTTCTGAGCTCTAATACCCTTGGCCCTCAAAAAAGAAATATTATCCACAAATTTATATATTTTCAGTTCACCATTCCTTAAAATTAAAATATCATTAAATAATATAAATTTCCAAAACATTATATATTTCATATATATCCCAATTGACACACATAATTATAAAATTATTTTTAACAACAGAGCTCATAATTTTACCAAATTACATAATTTAGAAATGTATAATATCCCAAACATTATGTATTTAAAACTTGCTTCCATCCCATTAACAATTTTAGGTGAATGCATTTCCAAACCACTTAACACAGGAAATAATTTGTAAGTCTAAACTGATGAGGTACAGGCTCTGGGAACCCTCTTGAACTTTGTTTGAATCTTCCCTTTTGATGAGGCACTTGCTTGAGGCCATAAGCCTTTCACTGTTGTTCAGCCCAAATCTCTGTTACTCACTAGCCCTCCAGTTTTTCATCTCTGGGTGGAGAAATGTAGGCCAGGGGTAGGGAAAGAAGGGAGTCCCAGGGGTGTTCTTTTCCCTCAAGTCAGTCTCCAAAAACTTCATTTTTTTTCCTTACTATTTCCAACACAAACATGAAACATTCCAGACACAGACACACAGAGACAGACCAGACATAGAATATTACAGAGTGCTCCTGGATCATAATTCTAATTCAGACCAGTCAAAAACTCAGAATCCTTTCCAAAATTTTCTTCCTTTCATCTTTTCTCTTAAACTCATATTTAATTTGGTTGGGATTTGCTGCTGACTCCCCTAAGGTCAGAAGACCCAACTAATTATGGAGGAAATGCCTTCTTTTTTCAGTCACTTGTGAAGCCTACCAGATGGCGTCCTTATCTCAGAGTCAACCCAACCTGTCTATCACACTAGACAGTCCCATGTGAGCCATGCTGGCCCAGACCAGCAGCATAGACTGGGCCTGAGTAGATTTCAGGAGAGTGAATCACTGGCAGCTGTGGTTGTTTCCAGACTTTTCAACCTATAATCACCAAAAAGAAAGTAAAAGGTCAGTGGGAGAACTCTATTGGAACTGAATGAGAGAAGAGTGCAGTCTGGCCCCTGCTCTGGGGCAGGGGTGGGGGGATGGTGTGGAGGTGGCTACAGCTACAGCTGCTCCCATTGTTGCTGCTTTCAAAGTTTGTAGGCCCACAAATATTGGGGAGACCAAGTGGCTGACCAGAGGACAATTGCTGGAATCTCTTTGCTGGCACTGGGGCAAGATTCTCTTGCTTTGCCCTGCTTGGATCTGGGTCACAGTCTTGGGTGGTAGTCTTAGAGTGAGGAGCACTAGTGTGGCAGAGCTTGTTGAGGCTGTCATCCTTACAGTTCTGAGGCAGATACCTGGAAGAAGCTCGGACAATAGCTGCACAGAACTCCAGAAATTTGGAACACAGCACTCTCCACTCTGGAAGAAGAGTTCTACTAGGGCAAAGAGCTCAAAAGTCAAGTAATTGGTTGTCAGGATGAGCAAATGGAGGAAGTGAAATCAAATTATAGAATTGGTTTTTGGTGACAAAGACAATCAAAACATAGAAACAGAAGAAGATAATAAAGTCAAAACTCCTGCCTCAAAAGTCTCAAAGAAAAAGATGAACTGGTTACAGGCCATGGAGGAGCTCAAGATGGATTTTGAAAATCAAGTAAGAGAAGTAGAGGAAATATTGGGAAGAGAAATGAGAATGATGCAAGAAAATCATGAAAAACAAGTCAACAGTCTGCTAAAGGATATCCAAAAAATACTGAAGAAAATAATACTTTAAAATATAGATTAATTCAAATGGCAAAAGAAATCCAAAAAACCAATGAGGAGAATGCCTTAAAAAGCAGAATTGGCCAGATGGAAAAGGAATTTCAAAAATCCACTGAAGAAAATAATTCCCTTAAAATTAGATTTGAACAAATGGAAGCTAATGACTTAATGAGGAATAAAGATATTATAAAACAGATACAAACAAATGAAAAAATAGAAGGCAAGGTGAAATACATTATTGGAAAAAACACTGACCTGGAAAATAGATCCAGGAGACATAACTGAAAAATTATTGGACTACCTGAAAGCCATGATCAAAAAGAGAGCCTAGACATCATCTTCGAAGAAATTATCAAAGAAAACTGTCCTGATATTCTAGAACCAGAGGGCGAAATAGAAATTAAAAGAATTTACTGATTGCCTCTTGAAAAAGATCCCCAAAAGAAAACTCCTAGGAATATTATAGCCAAATTCTGGAGTTCCCAGGCCAAGGAGAAAATATTATAAGCAGTGAGGAAGAAACAGTATTTGAGTATTGTGGAAATACATCAGGATAACATGAAATCTAGCAGCTTCTAAATTAAGGGATCGAAGGGCTTGGAATATGATATTCTAGAGTTCAAAGGAGCTAGGATTAAAACTAAGAATCACCTACCCAGAAAAACTGAGTATAATACTTCAGGGGAAAAATGGATATTCAATGAAATAAAATAAAAAAAATATAAAATAAAATAAAAATAATAAAAATGAGGCAACACTCTAAAATTGTGGGTAGTGGCTAAAGCAAAGTTAAGGGAAAACAATATCTATGATCATTTAGTTTAGGAAAAAAATAAAAAGATACTTGGTGAAGCAAGTAAACAACTAAAATAACTAGAAAATCAATACATAAAATTAGAAATTATGAATAATAAAATAGGAAATAAACTGAAAAGAATACTGGGTCAATAAACTACAAAAGAGTTATTTTTCAAAAGATCAATAAAATTGATGAAACACTAGCACATATAACAATTAAAAAGAAAGCAAAATACTCAAAATAAAAAATGAAGAACAACAAAATAATTATCATTCTACTGTACCCAAGTATATGCCAACAAATTGAAAACAAAAAATGAGATGGATGAATTTTTCAAGAAAAATTAAAATACACAATTTCATATAACAAGAAATAGAGTAACTACTTGATCTATGACAAAGCATTTGAGTTAGCTTTGAATTAATTTTCTCAAACACATGTGTCTCAAACACACATTCTTCTCAAAAAAAGGACAAAATTGAGAAAGAAAACTGTAGACCAAAGTGACTAATAAAATAATAGCAAAAAGATCAATA
>CM053580.1:462692923-462710160 GCA_028627135.1 Pseudochirops cupreus
GATCCTATACATGATTGCACGCCACCATGGGGGGGGGGGAAGGGAGGGGAGAAAAATCTGAAACTCAAGTGATTGTGGAACTGAATCTTGTAAATTAAAAGTAAATGAGTAAATAAAAAAAATTAAAAAAAAAAAGAAATCTCCATCTCTTCATCTAGATATATCTCTCCTTGAGGTAGAGACTCTATCTTATATTGATCTTTTACCCCAGAAAACACAGATGCTCCCCAAATATCTATACATTGCTTGAGGGATGAAAATTTTTGTTTCCAACAATACCTTTACAGAAACAAGAAAATTAAAAGCAATTTTATGTTTTCAAATTGTTCATTTACAACATGCAAAAGAGTGGTAAAGATGAGAGATTTGAAGTCAAAAGAGTTTTTCCAGATTATTTAGTTCAATCTCCTAATTTTACAAATGAAGAAACTAATAGAAATTACATGACTTGCTCAAAGTCATATGATGGTACTGGTTAGTAGCAGAATTAAGATCTGATTCTGATTCCTCTGACTCAAAATCCACTTCTCATTTTGCTACATGATGTCAAATTATTACTAGATATCTTTATAACAATTATCAGCAATGAAAATATTTTCACTCTTCATAAATATGAAAAATAACTTACTAGAACTGTCTTCTCATACTTGCTTTGCTGGCTTACTTTGCGGCATGGATCTGAATATTATAACTATAGTCTGTCCTTTTTTATATGTACTTTTTCAACTTCATATCCTTAATTTTTAAAATGAATTTTGTATGACTTTACTCTCCAAACTAATAAGGTCGATGTCTTTCCTCCTTACTTTCCTCTTTATTTGATTGAGTGAACATGGATTTTATGTTATGTTCTTTCTAATTAGGCATAGTTAAGACTCTTTCTTCATATGCCAAAATGCTCATAAGAAGTTGTATACTATGATCTTAATTTTCTTGCTGTTCTAAGTGGCCAAAAATATGCATTATTAAGTTCATTTATCCTTTTTCTTTTTGGCAAATGGCCCAAATATCATCCATAAACTAAATCAAATTTGCATATGGAGCATATTGTTTATTTCCTTCTCAGAGTTTAGAATTCTAAGTATAAATATGCTTTTTTGGATCACCATTAAGAATTCCTACTAAGTCAGATATGAATAATCAGAGCAATTCTAACTGCCAGCAAATCTCAAGTACCCTGTGGCCCTGTGGTGAGTTAAAAAATATGACAAAAATAAATATTTTTTTCAGAGAAATTATCTCTATGTGGTTCCTAAATAGTGTTCCTGTTACAATAAATGAAAATAAATGTAACAGTGTTATTAGGTACTGCAGAGGAAAAAGAATATCTTCCAAGAGGAATAGAAACTCACAGGACATAATAGCCAAGAAAAGTCAGCAATAAAACCCTTGATCATATTTGTCTGTACATAACTACATAAAACATTCATAGTAACTTAAAATAACTAATTTAAGAAGACAGAATCAACATTATATGTATAACTGATACTTGAAGGGATGGGAATTGTGAATATATTATTCCCACCAAAATGTCATATTTAAAGGAACAGAATAGATTAAAAAAGGAAGTGAAAGAATATTGTACCTTGAGACATACTTATGTGAAGAAATCCAAACCTTGAAATAAAGAGATTAGTGGGGACCATTTTGGACCAATGGAAGGAGAAACAGAAATAATGATATGGGGGAGGAAATTAGAGAAAACTCTGCAAGAATACTCTTTCTAAAGATGATGAGAAGCAGTGTGGTTTAGTGTAAAATGTACTAGTCTTAGAGTCAGGAAGAATGACATTCAAAGCCCATGTTAGATGTGTGATAGTTCTGTGTTTCTGAACTTTGCTTCTCTGATCTTCAGTTTTATCATCAAAATGAGGTATTTGAAGTTTATGACCTCTAAGGTTTTTTTCTAACTCTAAATCTCTGATATTCTGAAGGCTCTATGAAGAAAGCAGATGCTTATTCTCTAAGAAATGATGATGTGGGTCCCAGGTGTTATTATGTGGGAGACATTCATTAAGGCTTACAGTAAGAAGAAAAGAATACTAGTGGTTGATGACCTCATGTTGTGGAGAATCAACATAGCTCTTTCTCAATTTGATGACAAAGGTAAAGAGGTCAACTGTCTTCCTAGAATATATATCCAAAATATAACAGAATACCTTCCAAGACCTTATGATGGATGATTACTGTGTACTTCTGGTAAATGACATAGGCAGAAAAGTGATAAAAAAAAAGAATCATAGAAAACATCAGTAAAGATTATTTGAAAATTCACAAAGAATTAAAGAACTTTCCCTCAGAGTGAGGAACAAACATCCCGATTTAAAAAAAAAAGATGCGGGGGGAGAGAACAAGATCTTTATATTATAAGCCAATCAACTTGACTTCATATAATATATTATTATAAATGGTTAGCAAACATCTAGACCCCAACCTGGATCACTGCCTTGTCATAATAGAGGGGTTTGTGTAGCTCAATGAAACTATGAGCTACATCATGCAGGGTTACCAAAGATGGATAGGTCATAGAGAAAGATCTTAATATCACCAAGAGCCATGATGGTGTGGTTACTGATCTAGTCAGACATCTTGAAGAATGAAGTCAAGTCAATCCTTCCTTGTACAATCTTCAAAATATTTCCAAGGTTCCAGAATGAATTTGTTATCCCTTCCTCAAAACAAAACAAACCAACAAAACTCTTATAACTCTTTTAGTTCTAGGATAAAATAGAAAATTTTCAAACTGACATTTTTTAATTTAATTTTTCAATGAACAATAATCCATTTTCTCTTTCTCCCCCCTCAATGAAGTGAAGTCAATAAGTCTTGCTAATAATAAGGCTAGGGGAGGCAATGGAATTTCAGCTGAGCTATTTAAAATCTTGAAAGACAGTTCTGTTAAAGCATTGCACTCAATATGCCAACAAATTTGGAAAACTCAGCAGTGGGAAACCGGAAAAGATTAGTTTATGTCTCAGTCATAAAGAATGACAATGCTAAACACTGTTAAAGTTACCAAGTAATTGTACTCATTTCATATGTTCAAGCATATGAATTTCAAATGTATAAGCATTTCATAGCCATAAGCAAGTTTATGCTTAAGATTCTTTAAGCTAGGCTTCAGCAATATAAGAATTGAGAATTAGCAAAAGAGCAGGCTAATTTTCAGTGAGGCTAAGGAACTGGAGACCAAATTGCCAACATTTGCTGGATATTGTAGAAAACAAGGGAATTTCAGGAAAAAAAAATTAGTTTCATTTATTACACTAAAATCTTTGACTGGGTAGATCTCAACAAAACATGGCAAGTCCTCAAAGAGATGGAATTACCAGATAATCTTGTCTCCTGGGGAATCTGTAAATGAGTGAAGCAGCAACAGTTAGAACCAAACATGGAATAACTGATTGGTTTAAGATGCAAAAGGAATACAACAAGGCTGTATACTGTCACATTCATTTAACTTATATGTGGAGTATGTCATATCAATTGCCAGACTGGATGGATCAAAAGCTAGAATTAAGTTTGCTAGGGGGAAATATCAACAATCTCAGATATGCAGATGAAACTACTCTGATGGCAGAATGGGGGTGAAAGAAGAGAATGTAAAACGCAGGCTTGAAGCTTAACATAAAACAGTAACAACGACAAAAGTATCTTGATAACTGGCCCCATCAATTCCTGGTAAAGAGAGGAAAAAGAAATGGAAAAAGTTTTAGATTTTATATTCTTGGACTCAAAGATCATTGTAGATGGAGACTGCAGCCATGAAACTAAAAGACACTTGTTCCTTGGAAGGAAAGTTATGAAAAATCTTCACAGCATACTAAAAAACAAAGACATCACCTTGCTGACAAAAATCTATACAAAGTTATGGTTTTCCTAGTAACAATGTATAGTTGTGAGAACTGGACTATGAGGGAAATTGACCACCACAGAACAGATGCTTTCAGATTGTGGTGCTGGAAGAGGCCTTTGAAAATCCCTTGGACAGCAAGAAGATCAAATTAGTTGATATTTGATGCAGATTGATGAAGATTGAAGGCAAAAGGAAAAGGAAATGGAAGAGTATGAGGTGGATAAACAGTGTCATGGAAACAATGAATATGAACTTGGACAGAATTTGAGAGATAGTGGAGCACAGAAATACCTAGTATGCTATGGTTCATGGAATCGTGAAGAGTAGGACATAACTAAGGACTGAATAACAAGGACCTAGAAAAAAGAAATGGGGATCACAAAGAACCTGCTGAGTTTCACCATGATGAAGTCATTCCAGGTGAACTTTATATAGATTTATTTTAACTTTATTTGTGAAAGTGGTAGTTCAGGGAATTCTGAAATTATTACTCCTAGAATACATAGTCAGCTATATTCTCTCTCCTGTTTTCCTGCTCCTGCATCATGAACTACCTATTAAATATTTTAAAATGGATGTTCCACAGGCACTTCAAACTTAATATGTCTAAAGCAAAATTCATTTGTCATACAAAACTCTTTTTTTTAAACGTGTTACTGTCTCTCTTTTCAGCTTATACAGCTAATCATTTGCCACATCTTATTGATTCTGCCTCCACAAAAACTGCCGTTATTCCTCTTCTCTAATAACATGGCAACCATCCAGGTTAAGATCCTCATCATGTCTCACCTAACTATTAGTATAAGCTCATAATTCATCTGTTCACTTCTGCTTTTTCTCCTTTTAAATCCTTTTTTACATAGTCTCCAAGATAATATTTCCAAGATTCCAGACTGTTTGTCACCCCCTTCTCAAAACAAAACATAATAAACAAACAAAAAACTCTGGTAATTCTTTTAGTTCTAGGATAAGATAGTTTTCATAATGACTTTTTAAAATTTAATTTTTTCAATGAATAATAATCCATTTTCTCTCCCCCCATGCTTAGACTCTACTCATCCTGGGAAAGAAAAATGAAATCATTGTAAAAATGTGGATAATTAAGCAATACAAATTCCCATATCGGTTATGTTCAAAATATATATATAGTCTCATTCTGATCCCTGAGTCCATAATCTGTACCTCAGAAGGTGGATAGAATGCTTCCTCATGAATCATATGGAATCATGATTAGTTAGTGTGTTGATCAGAGTTCTTAAATGTTTCAAAGCTGCTTTCCTAAGACTGATATTTAAGGCCCCCTATGAACAGCTTCAACCTACTTTTCTAGTGCTATCTCACATTTAAATCTTTTACACACTCAATAAACTGGTGAACTGGTCCTGCAATTACATTCTATTTCTTAGTTTTGCAGTTTCATCCTCTCAAAAACCCTCTACACTAGTAATAATTGTAATAGCATCATAGCATCATACATTTAGAATGTGGAAGGACCTTAAAGACCTTTGAGTCCAAACCTTTTTTTCTTTTTTTAACAGATGAGGAGACTGAGGACCAGAAAGGTAAAATTACTTCCCTAAGGATGAATACCTGGAAGTGCTGGAAGCAGGATTCAAACTCTTATCTTCCTAATTGCAAGTGCAACACCTTATCTATTGAATTATCTAACTGCCTATTATGATGGCTTTCATAGGCAATTTCATTTATAAGAGATAAGTTCAATTTTCCATTTTAAATTCAAATAAATAAATAAATATTCCCTGAACATCTACTAAACTCCCTTTTCAATGTTTGTTATGTTCTGTGAAGAAGAGGAAAAGAGAACAAAGTGAAATATAAATGTTTTAAGGACAGGTACCATTTCATTTTTGTCATCATCTCCCCAGTACCTTGTACATAGAGATAAGACTAGGACCCGGATCTGTGCTTTTATTGATGGAAATAATTCCTACATGAGGAGATTCCTTCTACTAATGCAGTTCAGCATCTTCTTTGCAACTTGTAGTCTTTGAGAGTTGAGTGAGGCATTGAGAGGCTACATGACTTACCCAGTGTTATATACAACCAGTATGATAGAATTTTTAACACAAGTATTTGAGGCATTCCTTTTTTAAATTTTATAATCTAACTTGAAGTCAGCGATACTTAACTTCAAGGACATCTCTCTACTACACCACACTGCTTCTCACATAGTAGGCTATTAATCAAAACTTATTGAATTGAAAGGAGACCTATGTGTGATGAAAATTTTACCCAAATTCTTCTATTTCAATTGAATTATCTTCTAGGGAGGGCAGCTAGCTAGCGCAGTGGATAGAGTACCAGACTTAGAGTCAGGGAAGACTTCTCTTCATGTGTTCAAATACTTTAGCCTGTTTGTCTCAGTTTTTCTTCTGTAAAAACGAGCTGGAGAAGGAAATGGCAAAAGTATCTTTGCCAAGAAAATCCCAAATGAGGTCATGAAGAGTCAGAAGTGACTGAAAGGACTGAGCAAGAACTACAAATCTCTTAAGGAAAATCTCAGTGGGTATTAATTACTGTGTGTGTGTGTGTGTGTGTGTGTGTGTGTGTGTGTCCAAATTATGTATTATTCTGCTCTTTTCAGAAAACATCTGGAATATTGTGTCAAGTTCTAGGTGTCAAAGTTTAAAAGAAAATGCTAATTAGCTGGAGAGCATACAGAGGAGAGAAACCAAGATGTTGATGGGATGAAGATTATTTGAAGGAACTGGATATATTTAGCCTGAAGAAGAGAAGATTCCTGGGAGATGAGATGATTGTCTTCAAATATTTGAAGGGTCATTATATGAAAGAGGGAATAGACTTGTTCTCTTTGGCTTCACAGAGTGAGATCAGGAATATTGCAGGCAACTTTCAAAGAGGCCAATTTAATATTGATGTCTGGAAAACTTCCTAACAATTTTTGTTTTTCAGTCATTTCCATTATGTCTGACTCCTCATGACCCCAACTTGAGATTTTCTTAGTAAAGATATGGGAGTGGTTTGACATTTCCTTCTACAGGTCATTTTTCAGAAGAAGAAACTGAGGCAAACAAGGTTATGTGACTTGCCCAGGGTCACATAGCTAGTAAATGTCTGAGTTCAAATTTGAACTCAGGAAGATGAGTCTTCCTAACTCCAGGTCTGACACTCCAAACACTGCACCATCCAGCTGCCCTTTTAACCATTACAATTGTCTACATATGGAATGGGATATCTCAAGAACTGATGAGTTCCCCCTTTGGAACTCTTCAAGTAGATGTCTGAGGGCCACTTGTCTTAAGTATTTCATTGAGGATATCTTTCTGGTGTATATTAAACTAGAATAGCAATCTCCAAACTGGGTACTATGAAACCCAAGAGAACCACGGTCTTACCACAAAGGAGTCACATACTCCAAGTGGTATGTGATTAACCAATTGAGCATGAGAAGATGGATTACATCCCACCCTTTCTTTGATAGACAGTTGTAGAGCTGGTTTCCAAAACAACTACAGCCTCCAATATTCTCACACTTTGCCCTTTCCCTTTATGATAGAAACCTCAAAACCTGGATTATTATAATAACTTCCTATTTGGTCTGCAGACCTCAACACTCTCTCTACTTTGATCCACCCTCTACTTAACAGCAAAAATCGTTTTCCTAACGCACAGCTCTGACCATGTGAATCCTCTCCTCAATAAATTCTTTTGTCTTTTAGTTGACTCTAGGCACAAATATTCATCTTTATCTTACTAAACAAACAAAAAAGACTTTTGTGTATATTTTATAACATATATTAGTACAATCATACTTGCATATACTCTGTGTGCAAATAAATATATACCTATTAGAGGTGGATGCTTAAAATATTTTCAATGCTATGGGTTCATAAATAACTATGTTGATTACTGAATGACCCAACTGATGAGTTTCCTTCTAACTCTCAAATTCTATGATTTTGTTTTGCCTTGATCAGCTTTCTGTTGAGGTCAGTGTTCTTCTCCTTTTTGGATATGTGTGTTTATTTTTAGTTTCTTTTTTCCCCTTTGAATAAACAAGGATAAAGGATGGAATTCTCAGAAAAGTTGGAGGAATATAGAAGCGTTCTGATAAATGTTTAACAACCAGCTCTCTAGAAAAAGTAACATTGATATATGTTTATATTTAATCTGCATTATTTATATTTTCTCAGTCAATTTATGAAATATAGAAAATAAAAAACAAGGGGTGGCTAGATGGTGCAGTGAATAGAGCACCAGACCTAGAGGCAGGAGGACCTGAGTTCAAATCTAGCCTCAGACACTTAACACAAAAACTAGCTGTGTGACCTTGGACAAGTCACCCCAATTGCCCTCCAAAAAGCACCCCCCCAAAAGAAAATAAAAAATAAATCAAGTCTTGATTTATAATATATGATGATTTTTGAGGTATAAACACTCCCACTGAAAATTTAATTGGTTTTGCAGATGGAGGTGGCTCCAGCACATCCCTGTAGGACTGGCATCTATTTAGATAAGCTTGCAGGCATCTTTCAAGCTAAAGAAAAAATATATATATGTATGTATGTATGTATGCATATATATATATATATATATATATATATATATATATACATATATATATATATATATGTTAGTTCAAATTCCCTTTTTGACAGAATTAAGCAAGATTTCTATCAACTTGTACCTGACTGGAAATTTCATTAGATGCTGTTGTTTCAGCCAGTATTAACCCTCTGAAAATCTCTGCAGGTTCAGAGAAAACAAACTGTAGGTTCCCCTTTAGTCTGAGATACTAGCCCTGGTTATTCCACAGAATGTTTCAGCCAAGACTGAAGACCTGAACTAAACCCCTGTTGTGTTCCAGGTATTAGAGTCATGCAGCTACTATTTGCTTCTGAACCTCTTCCTTGGTAGGTACACAGCTAGGTCCCCAGATCATGACTATTCCTGTTCAATGCTGCTAGATGTAGATCCCCTCCTTATCGTATTCCAGATCTGTGACCCAGAACTGTGTAGTGATTAACAGAGCTGCAAGATGACACCTATTCCTGCCAAGGAAACCTGGGAACTGTTCTTTCCTTGGTGCTTCTTACCCATGTACAGAATTTAGTTCTCTTTCAGTTTCTAGGTGCTAAAATGTACCTTGTTCAGCCTCCTTGTCAGACCCTATCCCCAGTGTCCATAAATAGTGAATGTCTTTCTATGCCCATCTGGGCTGGGCAAAAGATTCACTGTGATTTATTCTTAAATTTCCTGATCAAGATTTGGTCTCTTGCATTTTTCAGATCTTTGTGGAAGAGATATGGTTGGGAAGCTGGGTAGCAGTTCTTTCTGCTACTCTGTTATCTTTACTCTGTTTCCTGGAAATCTGGGTCTTAGTCTTGGTTCTGTATTACTAGGTGGGTGACTAGACAAATCATTTCATTCTTATCAGACAGCTTTCTCTTCTATAACCTGGGAATAATAACATTCACTTTCCCAGTGCCACAGGTAATTTTGAAAAACGAGTAAATTCTTTTTTTGAGTAAAACATTAAAATATTCCATAAATGTGACATGAGTAAAATATATGTATACTAATAATGATAATTTCAGTCATCAAGCCACAAAAAAGTACTAAAGTGGTTAACTTACATAATGAAATGAATGAATGTTATTTCAAGGATGGATGACAAATTCAAAGAATTTGAGATCATTAGAACACAGACAACAATTAGTTGTGTCTTATGGTTATATCAATCATTCAATCAAGCCAAAAGTATTTATAAAGTACCTGCTGTATACTGTACACTGTTCTGGGTATTATGGATAAAAATACAATAATGAGATTGTCCCTCAAGGAATGTAGTACATTCTAATTATAGTATAGCATATATAGAAGGGTGGTGGCCACAGAAGAGAATTTTTGGATTAGATAGTTGGAGATTGTGAGTGTAGCCAGATGACAGTAGGTAATCAGCCATTTCCAATAGCTTTAGTAGTACTGATTCATTTATTTATTTAATATCAAAAATCAGGAAGTGACAAGGTGGTGAGGGCAGTAGTGGAGAAGGGACTTTGAAAATGTGTGGTAGAAATTCAGATTTCCAGGTCCCAGTGAACTGGTGGATAACTACTATAGATGTAGAGAAACAATCCTGGAAAATAAAATATTTTAAAGGGAAATCAAAGTACATCAGTTACTATTTGTACAGATACCTCATTTCCTATTTACTTAAAAAATTTTTATGAGAATATTTGACACTTGGGTTCAGGCAACTTTAAAAAGGGTATTGGGGAAACAGGTTTTTATGGACATATTCCATAATAGATTGTTTATTTATAACTATCTGATGATCTAACTTTATAACTATCTAACTATCCAACATAAGTAATACATAATCACAGTGTTTATTGTTTTGGTTGTTTGTACTTAGATCTCGAAGACGCCCCCAACATCAGGAAGGTGATGCCATGGCTTGCAGGTGAATTGAACTGAAATGAGGGAGGGCTGGACAAAGTCGCCACCCTCATTCTCTCCTCTTCAGCCACCTGGGCCCAGTGGCAAGATAGAGATCAGGACAAAGGAGATGGCACCCAATAATAGTTTTAGGCAAATACTAAAGGAAACAATGATTTCTTTTTCTATTCCCCTCTCCTCACTTTGTTTTTGACACTGAGTAATTAGGTAGCTGGATCAATGGGTAGTGTGTTAGGCCTGAAGTCAGGAAGACCTGAGTTCAAATCTAGCCTCAGACACTTATTACTTGTGTGATCCTTGGCAAGTCACTTAATCACACTGGTTATTGCTTCTTGAAAATAAAATAAAATAATTTATTTGGTACAGCAAAATGTATTGGTATATATGTTTATGCATGTATATATATAAATATAGGTATATAGTATAGCTATATAGATAGATATAAATATATATGTATATATGTGTGTATATATACATGTGTATATGTGTATATATGTACATATACATATATACACACATTCGTATATGTTAGTGTGTATATATACATATGTACACAAACTACAAAATTTCTTAAAAGAGATAATGGCTGATATATCACTTTAAACAAACAATATGATTTTGGTAAAAAAAAAATATGGAGACAATTCCTCATCAAAGGTATTCACCACCATCGTGGCAGATATCTAGCAGAGACTCTAAAGAAGATTTGTTTATGCTATAATTGTTGAGATATTTTAGACATTCCTGAATGATGACATTGGTTGATGACATTGTGCTGAATACAGTTTCCTAAATGATACATAAAAGCCCTCAAAATAATTTTGCTTAAATATACACATGAAAACAAGAACAATAAGTAGATGAAGAATGCTATTGTCCATACTGTCATATGTGATTGAACGGAAAACCTATAGGATTTGTTTTACACACACATACACACACACACACACACACACACACACACACACATCTTGATCAAAGACTGTAAATGTATAATTTGGTCATAGAGTTAAGCAAGAGGAGGGGAATGGGCTGAATTGCCTTTGGCAAATTGATCTTTTAATGACCCCAGACCAGGGATGGGGTCACATGTGGTCCTCTAGGTCCTCAATTGCTGCACTTTGACTGAATCCAAACCTCACAGAACAAATCCCCTTAAATGTGGCCTCAAGGCCACGGTTCCCCACCCCTGCCCCAGACTTTTCTTTGAAATAAAAACCATTAAAATATATCCAGTGTCATTATATTGTATCAAGTTGTGGAATAACAGATACCTTGAATAATTAAAATTGAAAATAACCCAAGTGCAACAGAAAGGAGTAAAGTGTGAATAGGAGATGAATAGGAATGGAGAAAGGATGGTGTCACTTGAATGTACTATTGAAAATATTACCCTAGTTACAAGGCAAGAGGGAGGACTTATGCTCCATTGATATCATTGCAATGTCAAGAGGAATGAACAAAGGCCCAAAGAATATTCAGTGGACCCCCTTTTGTGAGAAAATAGACAAGAATTGCATAAGATGGATAGGCATGGATGATTTGTGATCTGTATTGCTGAAGGAACTACCACATTGATGAGATCACTGACCAGTTTTAAAATTTAAGCAATTATAAATAGCCTTTCCAATCCATGAAGAAAAAAGAAAATGTCCATATGTATCTGAGATACAAGAAATAGCATTTTTGATTATGTCATTGGTTAAAGGAATATTTAAAACTACATAGAATACATTGCAATATATATTGAATAGGAATGAAAAAATTTATTAATAGTATCATAACCATCAATGTTGCATACTGGTTCACATGGAAGTCTCATCAGTCTCTATAAGAAAAGACTAAGAAATGTTGAAGGGATAAGGTTTCTAATATAGCTATGGTATCCAGAAATCTGACAACCCAAAAAGGTAATATCTATGAATTTGTGAGCTATCTTTCAACATTGGTTTTACGACCACAATAGTGTCAAATAGTATCTAGATATTCATCTGAAATTAATACTATGTCCCTCATCCTGTCTTGCTTTCATTTAATACTGACATTTCATGAAGCAAAAAAGAAAGAATACAAATGTGGAAATTAAACTGGAAAGGAAGAATAGACAGTAAAAGCAGCAGGGTATAATGACTTTCCATTTTATAGACCATTTTCTATAATATATCTGGCTTCTTGGTAAACAGAAGTAACCACTCTTGCTGATGTCATGAGTTAATGTAGCATTTGAGGAGCATATTGCATAAGATTTCAGAATAAATTTCTGATTAGCTTGACAGAACAGGAGAGTGGTTTGATTTGTATGAGATAGTGAACACCACTCAACCCCTCTCAGTTAAATTTCTCCATCTGTGAAATGGTGATGATAATAATTTCCCCTTATCTTAGAGCTGTGTGAAGATTCAGGGTATTTTTTTTTCTTTGTGTACCAGTAGGTATGAGAGACTGGGCTAATAATCACATCAGATGACTCCCCTTCCCCTGCCTTAACCATGGTCTCAAATCTGCTTCCAAGGAATTTCCTGAGCTTTCCTTCTAATTATGAGACTTGGCTGCTTGAGCAGCTAAGAATATTATGTTTTCCTGACCTCTACAAAAGTTGAAAATGTCTTCAAAGAGTGCAGTAGTATTGCACAAACAGTTGTTTGTGTTGTGAAAACACGATTCCAACTGAATATTCTAAGTTGAAACCCCCCCCAAAATTCTAGAGCATTATCTTCTTTAATACAGACAAATAAGCCAGCTGGAGCCTGACTAGTCACCCATCAAGCTCTTTCCCTTTGGTCATTATACCAGTTTGTTTTCCTTTCTTTTTGTTCTAGTGAAATAAGAGATTTTTATAGAAATGACTTCATAACCACTCACGGAAGATAAAAGCATCTTTGGATTATTTATCTTACTTGTCCAAAAAGGAAATTATCAACTCCCTGAAATACCTTATCTGAGACAGATTAGTGACCCCCAAAATTCATCTAGTAGTGAATAACAAATATTTACTTTGTTGAAAGGTATAACATAAAGAGTACTGTGCTTCATAAAAATAAACAGATTAGTGCCCCCACACAACCTATGTGTACAGCCTGGGCACTGACATAATAAGCTTATAAAGTTGGGGCCAAGCCAGGTACTGCTCCAGAAATACCACAAGAGATTGATTAAAGTGACTTTTCTGCCATCTGTGGTCAGGTTCTGCCTGTGATAGTTCATATATCTGCAAGCGAAGCAGTAAAAGTTGCCAGTGCAGCCAACAGGTTTGTTGGAGGCAGAAGAGAAAGTGAAGTCAATCAGGCTAAAGCTGTAAGTTACATTGATAGCAGAGGATTCGTACAAAACAGCTGACTTGGGCATTCTGTAAGAAGAGGCCATCTAGAATGGAAGAGTTATGCTAGAAAGACACTTCTTATCTGGAAGATTAATGATCACAACTTGAATTCATCGTAATATTTGTCCAATTAAACCTGTCATAGACATTTTGGCTGAAAATCAACCTTTACATTAGCAAGGCAATATTTAAAAATGTGTTTGGCTGGAAACTGTGGTGTCTACTTTAAGCTATTTCATTAGGATTAGATAAAAAGGAAAAGGAAAATTTGGGAATACAAACATGTATGTATATATGTGTGTATACATACAGTGTATCTGTATAAAATATAATAATCAGCATGGTACGTATTTATCTATCTGTGTTTTGTGCATGTTATATATGTGTCTATATATATATATATATATCTACACATATGCCTGTTTTATATTTATTATTTCTACTTACATGTGTATGTGAATGTGCATGCATGTGTACATATATGCACACATGTATATGGAAATTGATGTAGTAACTTGATAGGATGATTCTAGGATATTGGGACAAAGACCAGAGAAATTATTTATTCCTCCCCCCTCTTTCAATTTACAGACAAAGAAACTGAGACTCAGACAGGTCAAATGATTTGCCTGAGACCTCACATATACTAATCAGTAGAGCTGATATTTGAAACCAGGTCTTCTGACTCCAAATCCAATTTTCTTCCCAGTGTACCATATTGAATCCTAGACAACACTTTGGAATAGAGCAACAAATATAGCTTTTCTACTTAATTTGGAGATAACTCATCCCTCTGCATCACAACTAGCATCTCAAATTCATCCTTATTGACAACTCCAAAACCATTTGACTTAAATATGAAAAAGGAACGAACATTGGGCTGTTCTTTCTATGCTTCATAGAGTGCGTTGATTTATAAAAGCTTAAGACCAATATTTTTATTAGCTATTACCATACCACATACTGCCAATTTCCAAACTGCATAGCATGGAAAGCTTTCAAAATATAGAGACACAGAAGAAATCAAAATCATTTGGGAACAGGATGATGCTATTCCAATCGTTCTGTCCTCTATTGAATTTGTACCAGGTATGTTTTCATTGAGACTAGAAAAGTTGAGCTTTCTTATCAGTAATTTAATCAATTAAAAAAAAGTTATCTTATCCTGGCTTATTCTTCTAGAGGTCCCTGGCTTCCTTCAAAACTAAACTCAATCCTGCCTTTTGTACAAGGCCTTTCTTTATTCTCCTTCTGCTCCTGCTCATTCTTCCTTCTCTACTAATTTCTGAAATTTCCTTCCATTCATCCTCTATATGTTGCATGTATACATAACTAATTGTATATTCTTTCTTTCATTATAATGTATGCTTTCTGAGGATGAGGATTGTGTTTTTGCCTTTCTTTCTATTCTCATTACTTTGCAAATATCCTTGCATACAGTAAGCAGTTAAATACTTCTTGATTGTTCAATTGCATTAAGTATTGCATTAATCTTATAGCATTGCAATAACATTATAACAATTACATAACATTACATACAAGATTAGAAATATTACAATAGCATTAAATATAAAAGTAACAGCAATGCAAAACTTATTTTAGAATATCTATTTGAACTTCACCAGACAAAGTGAATTATTTTAACAATAATATCACACTACCATCAATAATAATAAGTCCTGTTATTGTCCAATTGATCTGCTATGTCATGGGCTGGAGAGGTAATACTAAAGTAAGGCAATGACACCCAGGATGAAGTATGACAGGGACTCTGATCAGGAAGGTGGGTGCAGGAACTGTGGAGACTTGGCAGGATCCCTGAGATGCAAATTGGTCTCTGGTTATTCCACTGAGAGGTATTATGATGTATACTATTCCTATGAGTAGGCAGCTAGATGGTGTAGTGGATAGAGGACTGGACTTGGAGTCAGCGAGACTTGAATCCATAGTTGACCTCAGACTTAAGTCATTTAACCTTTCTGTGCTTCAGTTTCCACCGTAGTAATATGAGAATAACAATAACACTTACCACCAAGGGTTGTTGTAAGGATCAAATGAGATAAAAATAGTAAAGTGTCAACCAAAGAACTTGGTGTATAGTAGGTGATTAATAAGTTTTTATTCTTCCCCACACCCCACATGAAGTTAAAAAAATAGTCAATATATTAACATTACAAGTTGTCTATATTCAGAGCCAGTGTGGTAAATTGCTTGACAGAGAGAGTGGTATAGACCATGATGTTCTTTTGTATTCTGGTATCAAAAGGAGGTAAGATACATAGAATCTGAATCGGAGAAAGATTCTACAACCAGTGGGCTCTGGGAATTTAGACCAGCATTGTAAACAGAAGTTGAGGAAGCAGCTCAAAGGAAAGTGCTATGTATTCATTCATTAATGCTATAGAAATTAAATTTCTACTGGGTATAGAATATAGGGATATGAGCCAGGGAAGATACAAAAGATGGATAAGACACAGTCCTAGTGGTTTTAAAACTTACAGTTTAGTAAGTTATAAGCTATAAACACAAATTGTAATATGAAGTATGTAAATAATATAAAATAAAATGTTATACCATACCTTTAATATATAAGTATGGGAAAAAAATATGATGTGACATGTGAAGGGGATCAGTACAGATGAAAAAGCTCGTTCTGCCATGTGGTGGCTTATTTGCTTTTATTATGTCACTCTAATCCTGGATGGATCTTAACTGAGAGATGGAACCAAGTAGAACTTGAGGAGGAAGTTTTGGGTAAGTGAATAACTGGGTAACATCCATTGGAACTCGGGTAACATTTACAAAAATGCATAATTAATAATATAGTTAGATCAGTCAGGAAAATGAACAGCAGTCTATATCAATGAATAGAGATGAAAATAAAGCTTGCTGAGAAATAAATAGGGGACATTTCGCTGGCACAGTGGTGTAATGGTAATGGAATCTGGAGATGCCTCTGTATTGGCTTGGTTTTTGGGTAGAGTGTGAAAACCCAGAGCTTGTGAATCCCACTTGTGGGATGGACTTGTTGATGTGAAGAGAGAGGGCTGAACTGGGAGGAGCTGTGAATTGGGAGAGAATCCCAAGCCTAGAGAAGGTCAGAAGGACTTTTGGGAGAGCAGTATCCAGTATCATGGAGCCTGAGTTGCTGAGAGGAAGACTGCTGAGAGCCCATTGGAGCTGCCCAGGACTTTTGAGAACTGCCACCCAGAGCTGCCAATAACTGAGGAAGCATGGCTATGATGCTGGTATTTTGTCTGTCTGTTTTGATGTTGTTTTTCCAGATTTACCTGATGGTGAAGGACAGCGCTGCTGTTGTAGAGGTCCTGGAACCTGGCTGTTGGTTCAGAAGCCCTGAAGGAGGATTTTCTTGTGGTACCTTCACAGAAATCCTGGAAGAGGTCCTTGATGAGGTTTTCAGGGGTTCTGGGACTGTTCTACAGGCAGAGAGTGACTTGATGAGGACACTGGCTATGGCTTTGTTGAGCCTTGTCTCCCCAGCAGCTGAGATTGCTGAGGGCTTGCCTGGAGTGAAGATGAAAGAAGGGCCTTTCCTTGGGTATTCAATGCTGAGATGATATCTTAACCATGTTATAACTTAATGGTGGATGGCCTTTT
>CM053580.1:462710660-462733742 GCA_028627135.1 Pseudochirops cupreus
GTTGGGAGATCCATCCTGCCCTACCGAAAAGTGACATAGGAGAGAATAGACTGGGGGGGAGGGGACACACTGGGATGGCTGTTTTGGGGCGGTGGGTGGGGGAAAGAGGGGGAGTAAATATGTAACTCAAAATCTTGTGGAAATGAATGATGCAAACTAAAATAAAATTTAAAAAAAATTTATGCGCTGGGAGAAGTATAGTAAAAGAACAAAATACACTGAGCAGATGTTAGGCATGTGAGAGAAGCTTCGGAAGAGAAGAGTTCCATGGAAGCCATGAGATGAGTGATTATCCCAGGAGATGGAAATGATGGGCAACAGTGTTAAACATTTCAGAAAAATCAAATAAGATAAAGATTGAGTAAAGGCTCTTGGATCTTACAATGCTTCTCTATGTAGCTAGAACCTTATTATTTTCTAGGTTAGCTAAGTCTATTCTCTTTATTTTAATCAATTAGTATAGTATAGTATATCTATATCTATATCTATAGATATAGATATATATAGATATATATGTAGATATATATGGTATATATCTCTCTATATATATAGATTTGATGAGTTGATAGGTGCCTCTTTCTGGCTTCTAGCACATACCTGAAAACACTCATCTGTCAACATTCAGCAGGAAGTATGAGGCACTGCAGTGAGTGTCTAGTTTACCAATGTATCAATGGTTATTTTTTTTGGTCTATGTTAATCCCCAATTTCTGTGCCTTGCCTAGCTTCTCCTTTACCTGCCTGGAAGTGGTGAAAAAGGAAAAGTATTACCTTTGGAGGAAAAGGACTTGAACTTAAATTCTTTCTCTGCTACTTAAAAGATGTGACTTTGGCCAAATCACTTAACCTCTTAGACTTAAGGCCATGGTACCCTTATCTGTAAAATGATGGAGTTAAACTAGGAGAGAATACAGATTTTACCCAGATCTAAATCTAGGATCCTTTGACTTTCAGGCTTATTTGATGTGTGAGAAACTAGCCTTTACCCTTATATTTAGATGTCAATAATTGCATTCGTTCCTGTTTGGTGTCTTTTCCGGTGATCATAATTCATTTTTACATTTTAAAGGTTTATGGCAACCTTGCTCTAAGAAAATCTTTTGATGCCATTTTTCCAACAGCATGTGCTCACATCATGTCTCTGTGTCACATTTAGGTAATTCTCAGAATATTTTAAATATTTTATATTATTATTATTATTATTGTTATCAAATCTGTTTTGGTGGTTGGTGATCAGTGATTTTAGATGTTTCTATTGTAATTATTTTGGTTCACCATGTACCACACCTATATAAGAAGGTAAACTTAATAGATAAATGTTGTGTGTGTTCTGACTGCTCTGTCAACCAGCTATTCTCCTGTTTCTTTCCTTCTTCTCAGGTCTCCCTATTCCCTGACTCACAGCAACATTGAAATTATGTGAATGAATAACCTACAATGGCCTTCAAGAGGTCAAGTGAAAGGAAAAGTCAATTGATAAGGCAAACTTCATTGTTACCTCATTTTAAAAAATTGCCACAGTCACCAGAACTTTCAGCAACCCCTTTGTTGATCAGTAAGCAGTCATTAACATCCAGGAAAGACCTTCTATCAACAAAACGATTATGACTTGCTAAAGGCTCAGATGATGCTTAGCCATTTTTAGCACTAAAATATTTTTAACTAAGGTATATACAGTTTCTTTTTTTTAAGATGTCATAATGTTTTTGTTTTTTGTCCTTTGTTCTCAAAAAGTACAATAACATCAGAGAGGGGATGCCATGGCATGCAAGTGAATTGGATTTAAGGGAAGGAGAGCTATGCCAAGATACTAGCTTCACTTTCTCCTCCTGAGTCATTTGGATTCAGTGGTGAGAAATAGATCTGGATGACCAGAGATGACCCTGGATTCAGTGGGAGATCTTGACTTTTAAAGGTAAAGCCTTTAACAGGTCTCAGTTTGACTGAGGCAATGCCCATTAAGTAATTAAGTTTAGGTAAGACATGAGGCAGAGAACAGCCTCCTTACCTAGTAAAAAAAAATCAATCTGTGAGGGAAAGACCCTCAAGTTTTCTGGCTATAATAGAAACAATGCCTATTTACATTCACTCTGAACCAGTCAGGTCCCAAACAGTGACCAAGTAGGGTTTGTTCTGGGACCTATTGTTGGCAGGTCAATCAGTGAGATCCAGAATGATTTGACTTTAAGGTGGGATCCTAAAGGAAAAAAAAAAAAGATTTAAAAAAATCAAAATTTATACTCCTTTGTGTAGAGCACCTGAAAGTAAGGAATCTAGCCAATAAACTCCAAGTTAAGTGGGCAGCTTCTGGACATCAAAGTTTACCTTCCTTTGGAGAGGAGGAGGAGAAGGAGATGGAGAAGAAAAGGGACAGAATGAGTTGTTACCCAACTAGCTGGGTCCCCATTCAGGCAGCTTGGTCTACTCACAGGTTGTGTCTGTCCTTTGTTTTTGAAGAGGAACATGGCATCAAGGATATGATGACATGACTTGCAGTTGACTTTGATTTGAGTGAGGGAGAGCTGTTCAAGGTCACTTTATCCTCCAGAGCCATTTGGATCCAGTGACCAGATATTCATCAGGATGACTAGAGATGAGCCAGGATACAATGGGAGACCCTGGCCCTTTTAGGCTAGGGCCTTTTCAAGTAATCACTTAGAGTGAGGTAATCCCCATTCAGTGAATAATCTTGCCCCCTTAATTAGAAAAAAAGAATAAATCAAGCTGGGAGGGGAAGACCCTCAGGGTTGCTGTTCCAAAGAGAAATGGTTATAATTGACATTCACTGAAAGCCAGAAGGGCTCAAAATACAGCCATTAAGTGTATCTTGGGCAGAGACCTACTGTGGTCCAATTTATGAGCTTCAGAGTGAACTGGGTTTAAGGTTTGTGAAAGAGGAAGGAAGGAAGGTAGGAAGGAAGGAAGGAAGGAAGGAAGGAAGGAAGAAAGGAGGGAGGAAGGAGGGAGGAAAGGAAGGAAGGAAGGAAGGAAGGAAGGAAGGAAGGAAAAAAGAAAAAAGAACAAAGAACAGAAGGAAGGAAGAAAGAAAGGAAGGAAGGAAAGAAAGAAAGAAAGAAAGAAAGAAGTGGAGGGAGGGAGGAAGGAAGAAAGGAAGGAAAAAAAGAAAGAGAGAAAGAAAGAAAGAAAGAAAGAAAGAAAAGAGGAAGGAAACCTTACACCCAGTTCACTCTGAAGCTCATAGATTGGATCACAATAGGCCCCTGCCCAAGCTCCTTTCATGGCTGTATTTTGGGCCCTCCTGGATTACAGTGAATGTCAAAGGTAACTGTTTCTCTTGGGAACAGCAACCCTGAGAGTCTTCCCCTCCAAGCTTGATTTTTTTTCTTTTTTTTCTAATTAAGGGGGCGAGGATTATTTACTGAATGGGGGTTACCTCTCTCTAAGTGAATACTTGGAAAGGCCTTAGCTTAAAAGGTCCAGGCACTCCCATTGCATCCTGGCTCATCTTCAGTCATCCCAACGAATATCTGGTCCCTGGATCCAGATGGCTCTGGAGGATAAAGTGAGGCTGGTGACCTTGCACAGCTCTCCCTCACTTAAATCAAAATCAACTGCAAGTCATGTCACCATTTTCCTGATTGCCATTGTTCTCTTTGAGAACAAAGGACAAAAAACAACCTGCAAGTAAGGGTATGATACCATATATGGACATTTTTAATAGACTACTATATAATTGTAAACATAATTTTCATATGCATTGGGGAGCCAAAAAAGTTGTGTGACTTGCTTTCTTGTGATATTCACTTAATTTCAGTAGTTTAGAACAGAATCCACAATATCTCTGAGGTATTCCTGTATTTTGAACCTACTTTAAAGGAATTCTCTCTCAATTTAATGTTCTCTTGTACATATCCTGTCTGTATTAACAGATCACAACTTGAAATTCATTATATCTGCTGCCTGTCCAGTCCTTTTGTACTGCCACCCAGAAGTGAGTCTTGAAAATATCCATAGGAAAAAAAAGAAAATTAGATCCCATGGCAATATTAGGTATATCAATAATACAAAATAATATGATGAAATTACCTAATTTCTTTGGATGAAAACATTCTTTTCTCTCACATATTAGTTTTAAGTGGAAATAAAGCAAAATGTCCTCAGTTATAGGTCCTTAAAAACATAATTAATGATTTATAAATTGGCAGATGCATCTTATTTTTTTCAATTTAGAGTAATTAAAGTTTACAGAATGAACAATGTTCTTGAGTACTGCTTCAATAATATAGTTTTCTTTTACTGAGGATTCAACTCACTCATTATGATAGCAATGCCATTATTCTACACTGCTAACTCAGCAATAATTTGCCTTATTATTTCTGAAATTTTGCCTTCCTTTCGCCAGAGTAAGCTATTAGCATTGTTCAGATAACAGCTTTGTTTTGCTGGCTGTGTGATTGCACACAAGTTATTTAACCTTTCTCTGTTCTAGGCAACTTCTTAAGACTAAAAGTTGCAAGGAAGCTGCCAGAACTGTATGTTTAGAGGGTGTGTCCTTACCAGAACATCCCACAATGAAATCATAGATTTAATCCTAATCCCTAAACCTAAAAATATGCAAATCAGCATGTGATTTAATCACTTTGTCCTTGTCTAAATAGTACTTCCACTTATTTGGGATCCAAAAAAAAGTTAAAGTTAAAAAGCAAAACATTTTTTTAATGTCCTACTTAATTTTGATAAGAACAATATTATAGGAACAGTAGGTTTCTCCCTGCTTACTTGCAAACAAAAACCTTTGTTCATATTGAACATGAAAAGACAACTTTGCTGTCTAAGTCAGCACCGTTCTTTTGAAAATAACAATACAAAGAAAAAAATCAAGAATATAAAAAGTGTAGAGGAGTTGAAAACCAATAGCCCTTTATTTTCTCTTTGATGCTCCTTGTGTATAAAATATACATTACAGGTGGAGGCTTTAAAGCCCATCACACTCTTTCTTTAGCGTCTTTGAAAAATAGATTTTTCTTTTGATAAAAGAAGTGCTTCCACAGGGATTTGTCAGTTAGTAAATCATCAGATGAAGTGAAAATGAGTTAATTACATCATTTTTGTTCTAAAAGAAATAGCTTTCAGCGAATTCCAGATCTGTTATCAGAGATCACTACTCTGGAGGAAACATAGCTTTAGTCAGTCCTCTGAACATTGTGCTTCAAGGTCATTTTTTTCTTTTTTAACAGAGAGAAAAGACATTTGCCATACATTGCAAAAAAACTTTTTCAAAGTTACATTTGAAAGGAGCCTATAGAGACTCTTCACTGGTCAGTTCTGTTGATATTTTTACTGATGTAAGACCATTGACTTACATATACAGTAGTGGATTCCTGGTAGGAATAGGTGGCAAAATTATGACAAAGTAATTTTTTAACATATATCTATTTTTCCTTAGGGGAATACTTTTTAAAAATTAAATTGTATTTTTAATTACTAAGAATTCATTTTTCTCCCCTCTAGTTCCCCCCAAAACAAAACAAAAATAAAGTTCAAGTAACAAATGTTTATAATCAAACAAAACAAATTCCCACATTGCCCAAATCCAAAAATGTATGTTGCATTCTTCATAGTTAGTCCATTACTTCTCTGTCAGGAACTGGGGCCTACCATTATTTATCATTGGTCCTCTGGAACCATGGTTTATGAGTTCTTAAGACTTTCAAAACTGTTTGTTTTTAAGATATTGCTATAGTATAAATAGTTTTCCGGTTTAGCTCACTTCTGTCTCTATTCAAACTAAGGTATGGGAATATGTTTATAATGAGACTTGTAGCTTCAGAAAATGATTCAAAATTAATTAAAATATATTATTTTATTAAAAATTACTACTGAAACACACACACACACACACACACACACACACACGCACACATGAACAAGAATATTGCCCTCTACTGTATCAACAGAGTAACATCGAGTAACATCTTGTCATCTTGGGTTCTATTTGTTGGTCCTGCAATGAAGTCTCAGCCACACGAGTCTTGCTAATCAACTCCTTTGCTTGATCCTTCATTCTGCCCTTCTTATCTGGAGACGCACTTCGAAAACCCCTATGGCTACTGCAGAGCACAAATTGTTCCCTAGTCACTTCCACTTAAAACATTTTGCCATATATTTTGTTTCTTTTTGTTCTTGTTAGATTGCTTTTGTTCTTTAGGGAATGTATCCTGAGAATATTAAAAGGCCTTTTACAGTCTGTTAGATATTTTCTACTTTTAAAAGGCCTTCAAATCCACCCTGACCCACTGAAGCAAAGTTAATAAAAGGATTTATGTATACACTACAAATGCGTGCTTGCGTGTGTGCGTGCGCGCACACACACACACACACACACACACTGAACATATTTGACTTAAAAATTGGGCAATGAAAACATATGAGAAAGTGAATTTTCTAATTTAAAACTATTCTTACCTCAGAGTACTATTGTAAATCCTGCATGTGATATTAAATTTTAAAAAATAATAATGTTGGCAAAAGGACCACATTTCCATGTTATCGAGGAGGATTTGTGTCCAATACCCTTCTATGAGGTGGGCTATTCATTCCTGAGATGCAGTTCCATAGCCATATCTTTCATATTGGATGACTATTACGATAACCTACCAACTATCATTACTGTTATTTGGTGTCCTTTCATGTCCCTTTTGGACAATTCGTGAGATGTTTGTACACAGTTGACTAAAGTAGTGAACAATCTTTCCTAGCAAGTGGAGATAATCATTACCAAGGGGAACTTACCACTACTCAAATTGTCCAAAATGTTTTTTATTAGTTGTTATTTTTTCAAAAGATGGTGAAACAGTTGAGAAGGGTCAGGTAGGTGGTGCTTTGGACAGAGTTCTGGGGCTGGAGTGAGGAAGACTCATGTTTGTGAGTTCAAATCTGGCCTCATACACTTAACTAGCTGTGTGACCCTGAACAACTCACTTAATTTGCCTCAGTTTCCTCATTTGTAAAATTAGCTGGAGAAGGAAATGGCAAACCACTCCAGTATCTTTGCCCAGAAAATCCTAAATGGGGTTTCAAAGAGTCAGACATGACTGAAAATCATTCAACAATAACAAAAACAGTTGAAAATGTTTAACTACTTCAGGCATTCCTGATTTTACTAGTGAATGCATATGAATATACCTGGCAAACCTTTTACATATTAGGAGGTATACTTCATGAGTTTCTGTGTATTCCCAAAGTCATTACAGATACCTGACTTCTGAGCATGAGACTTTCCAAGCTTAACTTCAGATAGTAGACATACTGACAGGAATAGCCCTGTGCTCAAACTCTTTCCATTTTGATAGGTGACTGACTCTACCAGAGCTCATACTCCTCACATTTCCATTGTGAATCCACAGGTCATTTCCATGATGAGTCACTGGAATAAAAGTATGGAGATGGAAATCTATATCTGATTAGTGTAAATGCAGAAAACCCAAACTTCTCAAATGATTCAGGCAAAGGATCAAAGGTCTATGCTATGTACAAGCAAATCTTCAATCAATTTGAGAGGAATAAAGTTCTTGATCACTTAATAAAACAGATGATGCCACATTGGAATTATGTTGAGTTGGTTGAAAGAATCAGATACATTTCTATGCCTATGCATATTAAATAGGAGCATGCTGGTCAGTCTCGTTGAAGGAACTTAGATAGGGGAGAGGCATATTAAGTTCTCTTGTTCATCTCCTTCATCAGACAACAACCTTGTAAATTTCAAAAAAAAAAAAAATCTGAATTTGATGTGGACTTCCAATTGCTGGAGTAGAGTTGCTGACGACATGGTCTGCATCTGCATCTGAAGCTGAGAGAGATGCTGAGGATCAACAAAAGAAAGGCAGTGCCAGGATTCTGAGGTACCTGCAGTCAGAGTCTAACTGAGAGTTTCAGATAAGGGGAACTTCATGAAAGGAAGAAAAGAACTTCTATTACTGGGAGCCATGACTTACCTTATGGCTATGTGTACTCTTTCAGATAAAGTCCATTCTCCCTAGGGATCTTGTATGTGGTAGAGAGTACTTTGGTTTTGAGGAGGGGGGGGGTGGTGTTTGTACCACCTATCCTTATTATGTTATGTTAGTAAATATAATTTTGTAAAAGCTAATTATCTCTTGCTAGCTAATTGATGGTGATTAGTATACTGTGTTGAGGCTCCTGAGTACTTGAAATAATTTACCCCTTAGCTTATCTCTAGAAAATTGAGGGGATGAATATTCGGCTGTTCTCAAGGGACCAAGCCTGCTAATGCTAGTGGGAGTTGGGCAAAGTAAAATAGGGTAGCAGGTGCTATGGGATTATGATGAGAGAGGTTGAGTGACTTTCAGAGAGGTTGAGTGACTTCTCCATGGCCACACAGTTTGTGACAGAACTGATAATAGAAGACAAAAGTCTTCTAACATCAGATTTGATACTTCTTCCTCTCTGCTGTATCATCTCCTCACAGACCTGCACAAACCTTGGTGGTAACAGATAAGAACGTAGTGTTTATTTATTAACTCATGATTTCTGATGTGAGGGAAGTACCTAAATTGTGTTTCTCATCCTTGTCTCTTTCCTTTTTTTTTAAATTTAGAAACAAGAAAAGGTAAGCTCCCTAATGTATTAGATGTCTGAGTCTGGATGCAAAAACCTCATGGAATTTTAAGATATTGGACTAAAGCTAAAAAAGATGAAATTTGTTAGACTACATAAGACTATGTAGTTTTACATTTGGATTAAGAAAACCATCTTTGCAAACACAAAGGAAAAATTACCTGGCCAATTGCCAAAATACAAGAAGGGATTCCTATGTCCAGTGTGAATTGAATGGTGGGCAATTCAGTTATTTTTCTGAAAAAGGCAACTAGGATGGTGAAAGGCCTTGAAACCTGGCCACGTAAAGGCTGTTTGAAGTAACTTGTGATTTTTAGTATGAAAGAAGGAAGGTAGGTGGATATAGAACATGCGGAACTTTGAAATTGTGTCCATGTATTTAAAGGGACATTATGTGTGTGTGGGGGGGATTAGATTTTTTTTTTCTACTTGGCCTGAGGGAAGAAATAAGATCTTTTAGAGGTATGTGAGTAGTGTGTGAGTGTGTGTGTGTGTGTGTGTGTGTGTGTATGCACGCGTGTGTGGCATGGGAGTTGAGAAGAGGTAAATTTGGGCATCATGTAAGGAAAAACTTCCCTAAAATTAGAAACAACCAAATGCTACAATAGGTTACTTTTGAATATAGAGGTCTTCCTACAAAAATTAAATAACTGCTTGTTTGAGATGCTATTAAGGAGATTCATGTTTAGGTACGGGGTAGATTATATGTTCTGTGAAGTGTCTTCTGACTTTGAAATTCTATACTTCTGTGTAAATGGAGTTACAGATAATGCAGACGTTCTTATGCATAAGAAGGTATGGTGGACCAAAAAGTAAGTATGTAATTCTTTTTTTTCCTTTTAAATAGTATTTTATATTTATTTACTAGATAATATTTTATTTTTTTCCAATCACATATAAAGATAATTTTTAAACATTTTTAAATAGAATTTTGAGTTTCAAACTTTTTCCCAACAAATTTGATATAACTAGAATGACGGATATCTGGGCATAAGGATCTTCAGGAGGTTACATATTTTCTCTGACATCAAGTGCTTATTTTCTGTTGTCACAATTTGGTTCTTAAGTGGATGGATTTATATAAACAGACCCTTTAAAGATTATAAAATGACCAAAAATAAGTCTTGAATGTTGCTGAAAAAAAAATGTAGCTAATGGAAACACATTAATACGCTGTCAACAAAAAAGTCTATGAGAAGATCGTGACTATTTACTTGTGAGATGAAATGGTTGTGCACATAATTCACTCATAAATGACCAAAGGCAGTATATAGCCATGAGAGGGGCTGGACAAAGTTGATCTATGTTTAGACTGCCACTTCTCTTGGCATGCCTTTCTGATACGGTATAGAAAGCCTGAAAATAACTGAAGTTTAACAGATAATTTACTGTTCTCGACAATGTAAACTCAATAAATTAACAGTGTCAATGGTAATAAGAATCTGGATCAAAAACTAAAATAGCTGATATTCAGGACATCCCTCAATGCATTCCACAACCTTCCATTTAAACACTATATGAAGTGGGCAGGATTTAAAATTAGTAGGTTCAAGGGAATCAAAAGCAAACAAACACTTTTGTAGTTCAAGAAATGACTATTCATTAAAATAAAACTGATTGTTTAATTCTACCTTTCTCTAGCTTGGCTTCTTTGTTCATTCAGGTTCTTGAGTTCTTTGGTATTCAATCAATTTTTAGTTGATTGAGCCTGGGTGGTATTTCTTTTATTGGTCCTTTAAAATTTTGTAAGGGGACAAATTATGCATCATGGTGAGCTCAAAGGAAAACAAAGAAAAAATATTTGGATTGGTGAGAAAATTGGGTTAACCCATAGCAATAGAAAAAGCTAGTATTCAGGGAAGTTCTAGGTGTTAGGCTATGTCAAATGAAAGGCAATGTAACTTGGTAATATGTTATCTTCAAGTTTGCATTTATTAGAAGTAAAGCATAGTCTAGATTACATCCTTAATTTAAGAAGAGGAGATTTTAATAGTTCTAAAGCAAGTTTGGTTTGAAACTCTGAAAAGTCAGAGTAAAAGGACTAGGTAGTTCTAAACTGTATAATTTTAAAGACAAATTACTAAAGCATTTCACTAAGGAAGAAAATAAACAGTTGTTAAAGGGATTCATATGGTTCCACAGAAAACCTATTAGTGATATTTGGTTTTTAAAGGACATGTACAAAAGATGGAAGCAAGGACAGGCAACTGAAGATCAATAGGAAATAGTGGAGAGGCCCTGTAAGAACGTCAGGAAGGATAAAAAAAATCTGGAGTATAAGATGAAGTTTGAGAAAGATACTAATGGAAGGAAGAAAGTGGGTTTTTTTTCCCCTTCAAAACTATGTTGAAGACAGAAAAAATAAATTAATAAATAAGTAAAAAGATAGACCCACAGCTCAGAATGAATGGGATGATGATAAAAGATGACAGAAAGAAAGTAGAACTATTTAATTCTCATTTTGTTTCTATTTTCTCTATCAGAAAGAATGATCTTCAGATTGGAATAGATAGAAGAAAATGGTTAGCAGGGAATTGAAACCCTAGATAATTGAGGAAGTGGTTTGAGAGCACCCACTTGCTCTAAATGTCACCTATCCCAGATAAGTAGCACTCCAGGATCCTGAAAGAACTTGTGAATGTGATCACTGGACTACTGCTTATGATCTTTGAGGAAGTGATTATGAAAAATGGGAAAGATGTCACAAGTTTGGAGACAGGTGACAACATGATATTTCAAAAAGAGTAAGGAGGTGTATTCTGAAAGTCACAGGTGTCAGAGTTTGATGATGATTCCCCCCAAATTTCTAGAATAGTTTATTAAGGCAATAGTACACTAGTATTTAGAGAAATTAGAATTGATAACTATATATCATCATGAATTCTGCCAGGCTAACTTTACCTCCTTTTGTTAATGAGTTAGCTAATTGGCAGATGGCAATGAGGGAAAATTCAGAGACTTAGATAATCCATTAGAAACAGCTGATGGTGCAGCAGATAGAATGCTGGAAGTGGAGTCAGAAATACCTGAGTTCAAATCTGGCCTCAGACACTTACTATCTGTGTGACCCAGAGCAAGTTACTTAAACAGTTTAATTCAGTTTCCTAGACTGAAAAATGAGGATAATAGCACCTACATCACAACATTGTTGTAAGGATCAAATGAAATAATATTTGTAAAAAACACTAAGAACAGAGTCTTGTGCATAGTAGGCATTATAGAAATAATGCCCTCTGCGGTCATATTTTCCCAATGAACAAGATGGTGAGTAAATGGTTATATGTTTCTACTATTGTGATGAATTTTGTATTGATTTAACTTGTTTTAATCTTCTTCTTTATCATAAATTTGACAAATATAAACAATTCTGATCATTTTAATAGGCAAAGTACTAAAAATATATGCACATTCAAACTTTTTGCTTCGTGTTTTATTTAAGGAATAAATCAAAATCAGCATGATAGTAACAAACCTTCCCTGCTTTTCTTCTTCTGAAGTTTTAATTGTTGATTACCTAATACTTCCCCTTACAACTGAGATCAAATGTAAAAATATACGCAAAACACTTTGTAAATCATGATGTGCTATATAAATGCAGCCATGATTATTAAAACACCCCACCTGATTTCTTTTCTAATCATATTTTCTATGTATTTATTATTTCATGTGATTTCTTAGATACAAGTCATCATCAGAAAAAATTTTGCCTTCTTTTGTCCAACAGTAAGATTTGCAAGATGCTTTAATCTTCTTTTCCTTTAGGTCACCCATAATTTTGATTCTTCAGAATTTGTGTTCTTATATAATTCATGCCTATATAGAATAATTGCAAGAATTTTAGTTTAAAAGATTATAGAAGGAAGTATAAAGGCCTTCTTGGTAAAAATAAAAATCAACTGTAGAATAGGATCAGGGAAACATGAATCCACAAAGGTTTAATATTTAAAAGGCCTGGAGGTTTTCATTGACTACTTGTTCAATAGTACATCAACAGTATACGATTGAATACAAAAAGAAAACAAAACTAAGTTATGTGCCTTACTAAGCTAAAAAAAAAGAAAACAGTGACACTAGATTGGACTAGCCAGAAAGGTGCAGTTGTATTAAGAACTGGACTAATTTTCCTCCTTTTTGGGTTGCCTTCAACCAATGGATAAAGATAGATTACAGTTCACACATTTGTAAATTAATTCATCTGTAACTAAGTACTCCTTTTAGAGGTACTCTACATCCTCCCTACTGCCACCCTCACCCCTATCCCCCCCCCCAAAAAATCAAACACTTTACACTGAAAGATATTATAGCCGGTGTCAACTACCTCAGAGTTTAGGTACTCTTTGAATCTGAACTCTGAAAACTATAGTTCATGAGTAACAACTGGTATATTGACCTTGAATAGTCAGCTAACAGAAAAAAAAATAACCCAAAGGAAAGGCATTTACTAAAAAAACTGCAAAGGCAGTGGTTATAAAAGATAAAACAAAGAGTCAGCCACATGATGCAGTGAATAAAGCACTGGGCCTGGAATCAGGAAAACCTGAGTTCAAATCTGTCCACAGACAATGTGACCTTGGACAATCACTTAAACCTCTGCTTGCCTCCCTTTCCTCATATGTAAAATGGGAATGTGTTGTTGGGACAGTTGAATGAGATAATCCTTATGAAGTGCTTAGCATAGTTTCTGGCCCTGTAGGCATTATATAAGTGTTATTATTATCATTAATTTTAAATTAGTATATTCTCCCACAATTGCATGCAGAGTCATTGGAAAGAGTAGGCACATACATTGAGTTCACTAGTAGTTCAGCCATGCATAGTGAATGTATGCAATTTATGCAATTGTTTTTCCAGTCCACCATTCCCTTTTTCTCCATGTTAATGTTATAATTGTTGAATTGTTGACTCATGTCCAATTCTTTATGACCTCATGGACCATATTGTACTTGGAGTTTTCTCGGCAAAGATACTGGAGCAGTTTTCCATTTCCTTCTCCACTGGATTAAGGCAAATGCAGATCTTCCTAATTCCATGCCAGGTGCTTTATCTACTGCATCAACTAGCTTCTTTTTTTTTTCTTGTTGAGTTTTTATGCAGCTTTCTCAAAGGCTCAGGAAATTTAGCTTCTGTAGGTTCCCTGATACATCTCTCCACAGCTCAACTCCAGAGTGCCATGACTGATTCTGTTTTTACTCAAAATTCCTCTCTTCTCTTATATTGAATGACAAGGACCTGTTCCCTGCTATGTATGTGTTTCCTCCTGGACCAGTAGGCCCACTGCAACATGTATGTCTGATGGAGTCAGGAGAGAAGAGAAGAATTATTTCTCCACTGCCTCCACTCTGGTAGAGGCAAAAGGGGTAAGGCAAAGAGTAATCCTCTTCCAATTACTAAATTCTTCCTTCATAGGTTTCTCTTTTCTTTATTTCCAGAGGTCACTCTTCTAAGAATTCTACTGCCTTGACTAGGCTTCCCTAGAGAATACATCTTGTTTTTTAAAGGTCACCAGGGACATGAATTATCTTTGGCTATCCAGTAGCTGTTTCCTAATTCCATTGAAGAGAACTCCTTCATGTGTTTAGATGCATCTTTTCATTTACCTTAACACATAGACATCTTCTTGTCTCTGTTATTGTGCCTTCTGGAATTTCATAAATTTGACTGGTGTTGGTAGAGACATCTGCTAATTGCTTTGGATATCCTAATCTATTCCTTCTATCATTAACATGTGAGTTGTCTTTTCTCTTGGGTGCTCAAGTTTTTTTGGAATTCTTTGTGTGTTAATGTTCTTTGCTGATTTGTTAGTGTTGCACCATTAGAAGACAGTCAAGGATATGTGCTTTTCTTAAAGCTCCCTTGTCTGCCACTGGTCCAGTTGAGGGGCTATTTTAGGATCTTGACATAGCTAGCAACATCGGGCATTGATTTGTGATGACAGTATCCTTTCAGGTTGAATAAATGATGAGTCCCATATAATTATTGATTAAGATAACTCCTAATTTTAGACTAGAATGACAGGGTAATTATAAGTACAATTATCAGAAAAAGAAGTATTGTAGCTTCATTGTATACAGTGCTGTTTGGACCACTTCCATAGCATTGTAATCAGTTCTGGGTGTCATTTTAGGAAGGATGAATAGAATATCTTGTAAAGGAGGGAGGCCAGGATAGCATGGGACTTAAAACATTGGAATCTATCAAAGGAAATGAAGATGATAGTTTTGGGGAGGTAAGTGAGGGTGGAAAGATTACTGTCTTCATATATATGTATGTGTGTGTATAAGTACATACATATGTACACACATACATATACATACATGTGTGTATGTGTGTGTGTGTGCCGCATATATATATATGTATGTATGTATGTATTTACCACCTGAAAGATGGAATGGGTTTGTCTTATTTGGCCCCAGAGAACCCTTTAGAATCAATGGTTGAAAGCCACAGAGATGTAGATTTTGGCCAGATATTAGGAAGAATTTCTAAACATTTGGAGCTATCTGCAAATAGAATGGGCTATCTTAGGAGGATATTTTAAAGAAGATTTTAGATGATCATTTTCTGAGGATGTTACAGAGAGAATACATGCTTCAGGGTGGAATAGATCAAAGTTAACATCTGTTTTAATTCTTATATTAAATAAGATAATGCATTTAAAGCACTTTGAAAGGTTAAAATTTCTATATAAATATATTATTATTATAATTATTGTTGATTATGGTTTTATTTAATATTATGTTAGGAAGAATAATTAATTCTGTTTAAAAAGTCATAACAATTATAACAATCACATTTGGGATGGTAGAATACTGGAGCCTCTACTGCCTACTTTGAAAGAAGATTTAGAGATCATTTAATGTAATACTTCCTTTTCTACATTCAGAGGCCTATAGTTGAAAAGAAACTGTGCTTAGATACTAGCTCTAGTGATTATTTGAATGATCTTTGACAAGTGACTTCACTTCTTGAACAGTTCATTTCTTCACCTGTAAAATGTGTGGATTAAAGCAATATATAAACCTTAAAATATTATACAAAATTATAAAAAAAATTATACAAAATGTCAGTTTGTGAAATGTTGACTGAAACCCAGAAAAGTAAAATAACTTCTCCAAGTTCAAATAGCCAGTCTTTGGCATGGCAGACACTAGGCTTCAGATCTCCCAACTCCTACCCCAGTATGCTTTGAGGAAAAAAAAAACATATGTGTGTGTGTGTGTGTATTGTGTGTATACACATGTATGAGATTTTATTTCTAAATTAATTTTATTTCAATAATTAGAAATGTATTTTCTCTCCTTTCTACCTCTTCTGCCTCCATTTAAAAAAAAGGAAAGAAAAAAATAAACTTGTTACAAATACACATATTCTAGTCCAAAATTTAATTAATTATTTCTTCTGTCTTTGCAAGCAATTGCACCCTACTGAGACCAACTTCAGCAGCTGAATTATTTCATGAACTAGATAATCATAGTCTAGATTACTGAAAATTAATAATGAAAGACTAAAATCTTGAATTCTTTTATTACTCATAACAATTTGACTTTTCTAAGGAAATGAAGGTATATATATGTATATATATATACATGTCTCTCTATATATATCTCTTAAAAGTATTGAAAGCAGTATATATGTAGGGCTGATTCAATATTGGGAAAACTATTAGCATAATTATCATACCAACATCAAAATGAATAGAAATCATATGATTATTTCAATAGATGCAGAAAAACCTTTGGACAAAATACAACATTCATTCCTATTGAAAACACTAGAGAGTATAGGAATAGTTGGAGATTTCCTTAAAAATTATAAGTGGCTTCTATCTAAAACCATCAGCAACCATTATTTGTAATAGGGATAAGTTAGAAGCATTGCAAAGAATATCAGGGGGGAAACAAAGATGTCCATTATCACCTCTGTTATTCAATATTTTACTACAAATGTTAGTGTTAGTAATAAGAGAAGGAAAAGAAATTGAAGGAATTAGAATAAGCAGTGAAGAAATAAAACTGTCACTCTTTGCAGATGACATGATGGTATATTTAGAGAATCAGCTAAAAAAACTTTAAAATAATTAACAACTTTAGCAAAGCTGCAGGATATAAAATAAACCTTTGTAAATCATTGGCATTTCTTTATATTACTAACAAAGACCAGCAGCAAGAAATAGAGAAATTCCATTTGAAGTAACTGTAGACAATATAAAATATTTGGGAGTCTACCCTCCAAGAGAAACCCAGGAACTTTAGGACAACAATTATGAAACATTTTTTTTCACACAAATAAAATTAGATCTAAATAATTGGAAAAAATATCAGTTGCTCATGGATAGGCTGAGCTAATGTAATAAAAACAATATTTTTACCTTAATTAATTTACTTATTCAATGTCAGACCAATCAAACTACCAAAAATTGTTTTATAGAGCTAGAAAAAAATAATAACAAAATTCATCCATAAGAACAAAAGCTTCAGAATATCAAGGGAATTAACGAAAAGAAATGAAAGGAAGGTGGCCTAAATGTACCAGATTTAAAACTGTATTACAAAGCAACCATCATCAAAACTACTTGACTGGCCAAGAAATTGAGTGGTGGGTCTGTGGAACAGGTTAGATACAAAAAACACAGTAATCAATCACTATAGTAACCTACTGTTTGATAAACCCAAAGACTCTAACTTCTGGGATAAGAACTCATGATTTGACAAAAACTACTGGGAAAACTGGAAAACAGTATGGCAGAAAAAATATATAGACCAATATCTTAACACCTTATACCGAAATAAAGTCAAAATGGGTACACAATTTAGAGATAAAGTGTAATACTATAAACAAATTAGAAGTTCAAGGAATAGTTTGCCTGTCATATCAGTGAAGAACAGAATAATTTATGACAAAAAAACCAGAAACCATTAAGAAATGCAAAACTAATAATTTTGACTACATTACATTAAATATTTTTTTGCACGAAGCCAATGCAACCAAGATTGGAAGGTAAGCAGAAATCTGGGAAATAATTTATACAGCCAGTCTCTCTGATAAAGGCTCATTTCTGAAATATATATATAAAACTGAGTCTGATTTATAAGAATACAAGTCATTCCTTGATTGGTAAGTGTTCAAAGGATATGAACAGGCAGTTTTCAGATGAAGACATTAAAGCTGTCCCTAGTCACATAAAAATACTCTAAATCACTATTGATTAGAGAAATGCAATTTGAAACAACTCTGGAGGACCACCTCACACCTATCAGATTGGCTAACATGAGAAACAAAAACAGAAAAGTGATAAATATTGGAGAAGATGTGGGAAAATTGGAACATTAAAGCATTTTTGGTGGAGTTGATTCAGCAATACTATTACTACATCTATATCTCAAAGATATCATAAAAAAGGGAGCAGGACCCCCATGTACAAAAATATTTATAGCAATTCTTTTTGTGGGGGCAAATAATTGGACCTTGAATGGATGCCCATCAATTGGGGAATGGCTGAACAAGTTGTAGTATATGAACATAATGGATACTATTGTTGCATAAGAAATGACGCGCAAGAAGATTTCAGGAAAAAACAAACCTGGGAAGACTTGCATGAGCTGATGCTGAATGAAGTGAGCAGAACCAGAACATTACACACAGTAATAGCAACCTTGTGCAATGATCACCTTTGATAGCCTTAGGTCTTCTCAGCAGTGCAATGATCTGAGACAATTCCAAAGGACTCATGATGGAAAATGCTATCCTCATCCAGAGAAAGAACTCTGGAATTTGAAAGCAGATTGAAGCATAATATTTTCTCTCTCTTTTTTTCTTTCTTATCATTTTTCCATTTTGTTCAGATTATTCTTTCACAACATCTCTAATGTGGATATATGTTTAATATGATTGTACGTGTATACCCTATATCAAATTGCATGCCATCTTTGGGGGAGGGAGATGGAAAATACAGAACTTGAAATCTTATAAAAATGAATGTTGAAAACTCAAAATTAATTAATTAATTGAAAAAATAAGAGCAGTTTATATATGCATTATCTTGTTTGATCCTCACAATAACCCTGGAATGTAGGTTCTATTATCTCTATTTTACCAATGAAGAAAGTAAAGCTGAGGTGGATAAAATGACTTGCCCAAAATCATAAAGTTATTAAATATTTGAGTTATAAGTCTAATTCAAATCTTTCTAATGCTAACCTCTCCACTACTATACCAAGTTCCTCTAGTAATATCACATACAAAAGGAAATGACTTGATTTTTATGGTAGTTAAAAATCTGGATCCAAGATTCCCTCAAGAGTAGACACAAGGGAAAGAAAATTTTTAAAAGGCTCATTTAGCTAGTGCTCATCATCTTAGATATGTGTGAGAGATTATACTATTCTACTTTAACCTTTTTGTCATATTGATTCTTGAAGGTAGTTGAACAATTTTACAGATCTGTCATGTTGCATGTTGGACATAGTTTCCATGAAATGCTTTCTCCTTCTTTGCCTTATGAATATTGACACTTTAAATATCACCTTGGTAATGGAAATGGGTATTTCCTAAAATTAAATGAGTCTTGTCATTTTAAAATTGGTCCACACAGAAATACTAAGGAATATCATTCTAATAGTGTCTTTATGATTAAGAGCTAAATCTTATAGTTTTAGAATAGTCATAGAATCTTCATGTTTATTGTATGGATGCACAGAAATTAAGCCCAGAATAAGTGAAATGATTTACTCAAGATAACATGGCAGATAAGTGGCAAAAACAGAACCAAGAACTCAGCTTCTTGTATCTCCTAACCTAACCTAGTATTTCAGATATTATACTTTTCAGGGAGCACCTTTTGTCCTAAAAAGCAATATCTGGTTTACATTATTGCTATTTAGAAAGTATTCTACATTGATGGAGGAAATCTACATTGATGGAGGAAATACCAACCTCATAAGGATTATAAGTTCATTGAAATATTTTTAAAGGATTTAGTGAGAATGAAACAACCTTTTAAAAAAGATAACTCCCTCTGTATAATCAGGAAAATAGCCAATTTTTCCTTTCTATAGACATTACAACTTTTTGTTCTCTGGTTCTGATTACACATAGTAACAATACAATGATTGCATTAAAAAATCTTTGTATGTCCAGCAACAAGACTTATGCCAGAATAAAAACAATAGTGATGATAACTAATATATAGAATTTCAGAGTTTTCAAAGTCTTGCATGTGCATTATCCTACCAGAATAAGTGCTTTATGAAAGTTTGTTGACATGAAGTGAATTATTCATGAATGAAGAGTTTTGTTTAGAGGATGAAAATATACAAAGTTGTATTTTTGAGTTTTTTTGTTTCTCACTTATTTTTTTTCCTAAAGAAAATCAGATACTAAACTCCATTCTTCTAAGTGATACAGGTAGTATGAAGTACCAAAGCAAGTACAGTAAGGGCTTTGTACTAAAGTGATAACACTTGAGATGCATATAATTATCAACCTTCTGGACATAGAAGGATCAATATCCCAGTGGATGTGATTAAAAAAAAAGTATTGGCCTGAAGCAGCTGAAAACCTAAAAAGGATGCAGTGGAAATGATTCTTCCTGATGTACTTCAACATGTAAAGCTTTTCAGAGATGCTTTCTCAGCACTAACTGCTGCTCGCAGTGTAATTGCTAGAAAAAGAAACAAAGACCCTGGTAGAGAATTCATCCAAACATTCTCAGCAAGAAACAGAAATTGCCTCCTTTTTTTTTTTCTATTTTCTTTCATATTTTATAGATAAAATGTTTTTATTGCTTTTAGTGGATTAAATGCATTTTATATGCTTTATGTCTTTTAGAAGAAAGCTCAAAGTTGAATTTTTCTATTACCTTTGAGATTATTTGTTTTCTGTCACTGAAGTGGCGTGATTTATAGAGGAACTGATACACAGTGAGGGATTTATGTGTCATAATGCAAAGGAGTTGAGATGATGCTATTCATTAGAAGTTCAGATTCTCGTTTTAATGGGATATTTTGAAAAGAAGCAACCTAAGATGGTGCTTGTATCTTAGATTAACAAACAGATAAAATATTTTATTTAGCATTAGTGGAAAGGTGTTTTCTACTCTTATTGGCAAAGTATTAGTGAATTTATTCATATTAGGATGCTGAGGAATTCTTTGAGGCTTATAATTGCTACATACTTTACTTCATATTTTGGGAACACACAACTAAATGGAATGCATAACAGTATAAAAAGGAATACATAAATGTAAAACAACAACTGCAAAAACAAAAACACTGTAACACCCCCACCAAGCCTCCTGAACATATTCCCAGTCCTTTTTTATTTTTACCATATTCTCATCCTGACTTTCATAGCAATCTTCCTTCTCCCTTTCTCTCTTTCAACCTCATTAAGTTATAAATGAAAGTAACTATTGACCAGTTTTCCTAAGGATGAATGGTTTTTGGTTTAAGCATTTGACAAGTGACTAATTTTCTGTAACAAGATTTAAGTGGATGTAATGGTAATGAAATTTGAAGATCCTTTTGTATTGCTAAGCTAACAGGTACTTAGCTCCTAGTTTCAAATTAAGCCTCTGTTAAAGAAACAGAAGGTACGAATCCCTGTTGCTGATGTAACAGGAAGGGGCTGAACAGGGAGGAGCCATAGTGTATATAAGGAAAAATCCTAGCTGGGAAAGTCAGAACTTCTTGGGATGAGCAACTGAAGGCTGGGCTGCTGCTGCTGGACTGGAACTTCCATGGAGAGAGTGATCTTGACTTTGAGAATGGGAGAAAGTGATTTTGATCTTGAGAACAAAGCTGCTGTAGACTTCTGAGGGCCAGCCAGAGCTGCTGAGGCTGCTGAGGATTTCCTGAAGACCATGTGAAGCTGCTGAGAACCTCTGAGGGCCAGCCAAGCTGCCGAAGACTTCCAAGGGCCAACTGGAGCTGCCAGAGGAAGCATGACTGTGGTGTTGATACTTTGTCTGTTTGTGCCTTTGTTAAGCCTTGACTTCCCAGGAATAGAGACTGTGAAAGATTTAAGGTAGATTGGAAACTGTGAGCTTCAGTGTGGAGCAGGAACTGCATGGAGAGCTGGACAAGGAACTGGGAGCTGTCTGCCTTTGAACCTAGGTGACAATTTGGTGAATTCAGGAGCTACTCATCTCAAGTCAAGATGAAAAGACCTCTCCATGAGTATTGAGTAGTGACTGAAATTGTAATTTACTAGTGACCTAGGGGTGGATATATATTTCCCACTACCCCTTAAGAGGGTGCTGAGTAATGACTGATGACTGAGTAGTGACTGATGATTGAATAGTGACTGATGACTGAATAGAGATTGATTTGTATCTTAGTGTGCCCCATGGGTGGAGGACTTTGACCTTTTGTACTTTATGATTGAATGATTGAATTGTTAAGTGATTGATTGACTAAATGATTGTACTTTGTTTGAAACTATGTGACCACCTTGGTGAAAACTATGTGGCCATTTTAGTGATAAGTTCTTTGAATGCTATATTTTGATTTTCTATAAGTTGTAACATTCTGAATGCTGTACCTTGATTTTCTGTGAATGGTTTGCTCTGATTTTTTATTGAATAAATAGAGTGTTCATCATACTATGTAATCAGAACCTTGAAAGCTGTTCACAGCAGCATTCTTCTGGAAAGCTGCTCATGCTTGGCTTTACAGTGGACAGTGGAATTGGTGGGACAGATTAGGAGGGTGGAAAGCCTTGAAGGAGTTTGATTTACTTTCCATCTTTGGTAAAAAGGAGTTGTTTAAAAAAATTAAGACACTACCTTAAATTAAAGCAAGTCTACTAATTACTTTTCTTCTCCTAACTGAAAAAGTCTGCTTCTACAGAAGACCTTAATTCACAATTTTTTGTAACTCCAGTATGTTAGAATAAAAAGAAAGACAGAAAATAAGGTTAAAAGACTTCCATTGAGGCACCTAAGCATCTGTAGGTCTCTGGGGACAGAGTTCTGTACCCGTAGTCAGTAATACCTGAGTTTAAATCGGGCACCAGATATTTGAAAGCTGTGTGATGCTGGGTAAGTCATTTAATCTGTCTGTTTCAGTTTCCTCATCCGTAAAATGGAGATAATAATGTGCCTATACTTTAGAGTTGTGAAAATCAAATACCACTTATAAATCACTTAATACAGTACCTGGCATAAGGTAGGCATTTAATAAGTATTAATTAGATAGATAGATAGATAGATAAATGTTTACTTTTTGGAGGAAGAAGGCAGGATAATTGGAGTTAAGTGACTTGCCCAAGGTCACATGGCTAATTAAGTTAAGTATCTGAGGCTGGATTTGACTTCAAGTCCTTTGGGCATAGTTTCAAATTGCTCCACAGAATAGTTGAATCAGTTCACAACTCCACCAATGTCTAATTTTTCCAACACCCTTTCCACCATTTATCATTCACCTTTTCTGTCCTATTAGCCAATCTAATAGTATGAGGTAGTACCTCAGAATTATTTTAATT